>OZ029924.1:817719-1105219 GCA_964023275.1 Norana najaformis
GAAGAGGCGCTGTATAACTTTATTATTACGAGTACAATTTAAAGAAGGATCCATAAAC
Organism: Norana najaformis; assembly: GCA_964023275.1. NCBI lineage: Eukaryota > Metazoa > Annelida > Clitellata > Crassiclitellata > Hormogastridae > Norana > Norana najaformis. Next base: position 817,778 of record OZ029924.1, read on the forward strand.
AAATCTAGCGCCAGATTAGATCACTATTACATCTATTTAGGCCTAATATGTTCCATAAAGGTCTCTAAACTGTTTTAGAAACGCACATAGAGACTTTGGAAGAAGATCCGCTTCCTGCCAGAGAGACGTCCTATATTCGAACGTCATATCCTTCTGTCCGCTCTCCTCCTACTGCGGATCAGAGAAGCTTCCTATTCAAGCGTCGTGTCCTTCTGTCTGCTCTCCTCCTACTTCGGATCAGAGAAGCTTCCCATTCGAACGTCGTATCCTTCTGTCCGCTCTCCTACTTCGGATCAGAGAAGCTTCCTATTCGAGCGTCGTATCATTCTATCTACTGCCCCCCTACTTCGATCAGAAAAGCTTCCTATTCGAGAGTCACGCGTTCGACGTCTCGAGGTCATCTGTGTGTGCTCTCCGCATAACTTCTGATCGTCCTCGGTACCCAGTTGCTGAAGAAAGGCATCTCCTTCTTGAAGAAGAACAGCCAGCGACGTCATCGATGTCCGTGAACTGCCCAAAGATCTGAATTGGTCTTAAAACCCATCAATGATGCGGTAGAGCGCTGGGTCTATAATCCAACGATTGTGGGTTCGAACCTGCTAAGGGAACTCTGTGTAACAAACTTAGACAAGTTGCTTGCACACACTTGTCTCGCGCCTGGGGATCAGATTTGCTGATCTTGAGCGCATAATAAATTCATGAAAGTAGATTGCTTCATGACGTGTTCCGTTTATCCGCCTTCTCTTTCTCTGGTCATACATAAGACTAGAGCTGTTTCTGGTGAATGGGATTTTTCGGTTGCTGGACCTAAATTATGGAACCGTATGTGTCTGTTCATTTTTGCTCAGTCGCTTCTCTCATTTCGTGCTCGACTTAAAACTTACCTTTTTCAGATTGTTTATCCACCGTAGGCTGCCTCTTTGTCTTAGTGGACTGACCTTCTGGATATTATTAGCCTGATTGTGTGGATTGGCTTTGATGCGCCAGCGGTTGATGCCTTGTGCATTAGACACCGGCGCATTAGAAGTGGCGCATTAGAAGTTAATAATTATTATTATAGTATTACTACACGCAATTGTGTGGGGGGCCCAAGCAAGCAAAAAGCTATCACATTCGTCTAAGAAACCAAGGAAAATGCCTTCGTGTATACAATTAGAAGTATTTATTGTTTGTGTTTATAAGTAGAATACAGAAATATTTATTGTTTACATTAGCAACATTTGTAGCGGCTGCCAGAAATGTAGACTTCGAGCGGCCCTTATCTATACGCCTAGCTAACGTCTCGAATAGAGTTTTCCAACACTGCCTATAGCGCCTACCGTTTTTAACCCTAATCGTATGTCTAAAGGGTTCGGGTTACTTGACAAAATTCATTTTAGGTTTAGGTAGCATGTTCAAAAAGTATGATGCAATGCACTTAGTAATGTTAATTAACGTAATGTAATGTTACTTTTAAGAAGCTTACGTCTGCGAATAGTTGATCACAAGGTTGAGATTTATACAGCGCCCAACGAAAGCTAAGTCACGGGAACCCGCTTATTCACAGCTACGGGAATGAGTCTAATTACTTAAACCTAAATTAGACACTTTCAGGCTTATTTATTTTTATTTACATATTTATATATTTATTAATATATATAGTTTATTTTATTTCTTTATATTTTATTTATACATTTATTTCTATAATTAAATATTTATTTTTATATTTAAATATTTTTTATTGATATATTTATTTCCTAGGCATATAATTAGGCCTAAAATATTATATTTCTTAGGCTTACTAGATTATTATTTCTTAATATTTTATTCATATATTTATTTCTATTTATAATTAAATATTTATTTTTATATTAAAAAATTTCCTAGGCCTAAAGGCCTATTTAGGCCTAAAGGCCTACTAAATTGCCTAGCCTTTAAGGCCTATTTAGGCCTAAAGGCCTAGGAAATTTTCTTTACTAAATTTAAATTTCCTAGGCCTAAAGGCCTATTTAGGCCTAAAGGCCTAGGAAATTTCCTAGGCCTAAAGGCCTATTTAATAGGCCTAAAGGCCTAGGAAATTTCTTTACTAAATTTAAATTCCTAGGCCTAAAGGCCTATTTAGGCCTAGGAAATTTCCTAGGCCTAAAGGCCTACTAAATTTAATAAATTTCCTAGGCCTAAAGGCCTACTAAAATTTCCTAGGCCTAAAGGCCTATTTAGGCCTAAAGGCCTACCGAATTTCCTAGGCCTACTAAATTTCCAAAGGTAATAAGAAAGGTAAGGAAGGATGTAGAAAGATAAGAAAGAGGAGAAAAAAAAGACAAGGAGAAAAAAGCTAATAAGAAAGGTGCAGATCTAGAAAGACAAGGAAAAAGTTAATAAGAAAGGTGCAGATGTAGAAAGACAAGGAGAAAAAGCCAATAGGAAAGGTGTAGATGTACAAAGACAAGGTGCAGATGTAGAAAGACAAGGAAAAAGTTAATAAGAAAGGTGCAGATGTAGAAAGACAAGGAGAAAAAGCCAATAGGAAAGGTGCAGATGTAGAAAGACAAGGTGCAGATGCAGAAAGACAAGGACAAAGTTAATAAGAAAGTTAATATAAAAAGCTAATAAGAAACGTGCAGATGTAAAAAGACAAGGTACAGATGTAGAAAGACAAGGAGAAAGAATCTAATAAGAAAGGTTCAGATGTAGAAAGACAATAAGAAAAAAGCTAATAAGAAAGATAAATATTTAGAAATACCTAACAAGGAGAAAAAAGCTAATAAGAAAGGTAGAAATACAAGTTAAACATGTAGAAAAAAGCTAATAAACAAGATCGCTAATAAAGAAAGGTACAGATGCAGAAATACAAGGAGATAAAAGGAAAAATGAGATAGAAGACAAACGAAAGAAATAGACCTAAGCAGACATATAAATTGGCAAAAAATTAGTGTTCAATGTCCCATTATTTACAACTGAAGGTCATGAACGGGCCTTCAACTCTTTCACCGCTTTTCCCTAAACATTTCTCTAATGCATCTTGGTTCATTTCCTTTTACTCTCTGCTTAGACAGAAAAACACACGAAGACAGACGAGTTAATTAATATTGAGCTAAAACGGACCATTGTAATTGTAATTGGAGATTTATAAAGCGCCTCTTAGAGGATAAACTCAACAGAGGTGCTTCCGACCCGAAAAAGTAAAATCGCTGTTGAAGAGTACAGTCAGTCTTCAGGCGCCTGCGGAACACCGAGAGGGGGAGAGAAAGGAGCTCAAGTCGCAATTCTCGACGGAGACGATTCCAGCAAGTGGGACCAACGTAGGCAAAGCTTATGGACTGGGCTGCAGCGGTACGCATGCGAGGTACAAACAGGAGATCTTGAGTGGCCGAGCGAAGGTTGCTACGGCCCGACAACGAGGAGACCAAAGTGCAGAAGTCAATGAGGTAAAGGGGAGCAGAGCCAAGAACACAATTGCGCATGAGGGAGAGAATCTTAAAGTGGACACGCTGCTGGACGGGGAGCCAGTGAAGACTGTCACAAATATAAGACGAGATGTGGCCATACTTTGGAATGCCCCCTATGAGACGAGCAGCAGAGTTGAGCACAGACTGTAGCTTAGCAGTGCTGGCAAGCGATAGGCCGGTAAAGATGGCGTTCCCAAAGTCAACCCTGGTGCAAATGAGGGCATGGACTAGCGTGGAGATAGCGTGAAAGGAAAGAGTACGGCGAATGGTACGGAGCTGACCAAGATGATAAAAACAAGAGCGAGAGACGTTGTTAACATGACCATAAATATTAGTCATTTGGCCTGCTGCGCTCGAAGGCCGTTTCAAGTCATACATGCAGCAATCTGAACTGCTTCCCTGTTATACCAGCGTTAGTAGAGTAATAGCAGTAACAGTATTATTGTGCATTTATTAAGCGCCATTATCTAATGACTAAGCATCAGTCGATGGCGCTAGGCAATTGTGAGTGAAAGGCTTGCCAAGTGAGGCTAGGGACCACAGGAACCGTCTCGGGTGAGGCTCGAACCCGTAGTCTGAGGTTACAAGCCAAGCGCTTTAACCAACAGACTACCGTGACCTACAGTGGAAGTACTGTAGTAGTGGTGGTGGTAGAGGTAATTGTGGTTCTAGTAGCCCACTTTTCACATCCATTCCCCGTCCCCCTCGAGGGGGGTGCTCGGACCTCGTTAACCGACAAATGTAGTCCGATCTGGCGTGCTTTCCCCGTCGTTGATCCTTCAGTCGTTTTCTCGAAGTGCTTCCGCATACAGTCGACGACGATAGGGTATCAGTGTTGCGTTTGATGCGCGTCCTTTAAGGCATTCCATCTGCCGCTAAATGAAAAACAAACGACGAGATATAATAGAGCCCCACATCAGATGATAAACTATAGTAGGAGTTTCTCCTCAAACAGGAGCCAGTTTCCGTGGTTATTTATTTATTTATACGGAACACTTATATAGCGCCCCTTCAAGAAAACTACTCAGAAGCCCTCCCAAACCAACCTCGGCGAAAGAGAACAGTCTTAAGAGAAGAATAGAAGATAGAAGTAAAATCCCGGGGAAGAAGACGTAGAGTAACAGGAAGTCCATTCCAGAAGGTTGGGCCAGCAACAGAGAAAGCACGACGCTCATGGTCGAGGTGCGAGCGCGAGGCACTTGTAGATTACCACTAGCAGCGGAGCGAAGAGAAGCGCGTCCCAAATTGGACCGGACAGGTAGGCAAAGCTCCCTCAAGAAAGAGGGGGAAATACCCAACAAGGAGTTCCAAACAAAGACGATAACCCAATAGTGGATGCGCTGACTCGTAGGAAGCCAGTGCAACTCATCCAGCATGAAATCAGAGACATAAGCAAACCTAGAGATGCCACCAATAAGCCGTGCAGTCGCCCGCAACACACGCTCCAGGCACAAAAGCCGTTAGGCCACTTAGTGGTATTTATTTGCACTTGCAAAAGACAAAAACGGTGACACAGATAGAAAGAAATAAGCAGACAGGAAAGCTACATAAAAGCGACGAATGAATGACGACAGCCACCGTTGGTAAGATGTAATAACTTGAGGAAGTCTAATTCCTGGTCTCGTTAACAGATGGCAGCACTGACCTCTTCGTCCCGAGGAATAAACAGCTTCGCCAGCGCAGTCGTGCGTCACTTCCTTCTTGAACTGAAACGCCTGTTCAACACCACAACACAACCAATTCATTTAACAATGGTTGCTTTAAATGCCAACAACAACAATTTGTATAGGCCTGTAAGATTGTATCTGGCCATTTATCTCAAAAACCCCCTATCAAAGGCCATTGAACCTGTCGATTCTATATTGCAAGGAAGTACCCTTGTGCAAGTATGTATGTATGTATGCATGCACGCATGTATGTATGTGTGCATGTGTGTATGCATGTATATAAGCATGTGTGTATGCATGCATGCATGTACGTATGTGTGCATGTATGCATGCACGTATGTATGCATGCACGTGTATGCATGCGTGTATGTATGCATGTATGCATGTATCCATGCATGTGTATGTATGCATATATGTATGTATGCAAATATATATATGTATGTATGCATGCTCATGTGTATGTATGTATGTATATTTAAGTAGGTCTACCTCTCAAAAGCGATGCAATGTCAAACTAATCTAAACAAGTGCGTTTTAAGATAGTTTGAACTAAGTGGGCAAACAAGCTGACAAACAAACCCAAACAAGGTGTTCTCGTCATTTTGTAAAAAAGCGTGTTTTTAACAAAATTACGTTCGCATTACGCTATTAATGTCTGCTAACATCATACACGTGCACTGTGCAATATGTGTATGTGTGTATATACATGTGGGTGTATGTGTGTATGTGTGTATGTATGCATATAATGTGTGTATGAGTGTATATATGTATAACATAGCATAACAAATTAAGATTTATAAAGCACAACTTCAAAAAGAGACTCATCTGTAGCGCTCTTGACCAGTCAGAAAAGACCCAGTGATCAAACAATGTATGTGTGCATATGTATGTACGTGTATGTATGTATTTATGTATGTATCTATGTATGTGTGTATGTATGTGTGCATGTATGCATGCATGTAAGTATATATGAGTGTATGCATGTATGAATACATGTATGTGTATATATGTATATATACAGGTATGCATGCATGCATTCGTGTATTTCTTCATTCTCAATTGCTCATCACAATCAACTGCTTAGTCGTTAGAAAATGGCGCCTAATAAATGCAGAAACAATAATCTAATGCAATGTTTTCTATAGCGCCATTATATCTGGTTACGGTTGGCAAGGAAGTTCAACCAGACGAGTCTTAAGTTTAGACCTGAATGACACAATTGTGCCATATGATCAGTCAACCGCAGATCCCGAAGTTTCATGAAAAGGTCCTCAGAAGTGGCGCAGACGACCCATTAATCCAACGACAGTAGGATGGATAGATTAAAAGAATGCATATGTATATGTTTAAATCTGACAATTTCGAGGACAACAACAGCTCTTGGCAGGCGTGCCTTCTCTGTGTCTGGCCCTAGACTCTGGAACTCCCTTCCGGCAAATTCTCTTCCGGCAAGCTCTCTTCGCTCGGCAAATTCTGTTTCTACCTTCAGATCTCGACTGAAAACTTATCTTTCCTGAACTTATTTCCTCCGTAGGCTGTCTCTGTGACTTCTGGACTCCTGTCTGGCTTTTCGACCCGGACTCACTCACTTTGGCTTGTACAATGATTTTGTTTAGCAGCGACCATCGACTGATGCCCCGAGCATTATTACATTGGCGCTATAGAAGTTTTTAGATTAGATTAGAATAGACTAGCCTTTGAAATCTGAACTTATTGTCTGATGTTTCCTGCCATGACTTCCACAGGAACTGCGCAATATGTGTATGTGTGTATATACATATGGGTGTATGTGTGTATATGTGTTTATGCGTATGTATGCATATATGTGTGTACATACATATGGATGTATGTGTGTATGAGTGTATATATGTGAAACATAACATAACAAATTAAGATTTATAAAGCACAACTTCAAGAACAGACTCATCAGTAGCGCTCTTAACCTGTCAGAAAAGACCCGTAGTCAAACATTGTATATATATATATATATATATATATATATATATATATATATATATATATATATATATATATATATATATATATATATATATATATATATATATATATATATATATATATATATGTGTGTGTGTGTGCATGTGTATGTATGTGTGCATATGTAGGTATGTATGTATGTATGTATGTAAGTGTGCATCTGTATGTATGTATGTATGTGTGTATGTATGTATGTTATATGTATATATGTATATAATTGAATGACAGAAAAATCAAATAATAGAAGGATGAAAAGAGCGAGTGATAAAGGGATGAAAAGGGCAGAAAGAACAAAAGATGAAATGAAATGAAAATGGAAGAATGAAATGAGGAGAGGATTGAAGGAGGGAAGGATAAGCAAAAAGAGTGAGTGAATGATGGAACAACAAACATAAAGAGAATAAAGAATTATGGAATGAAGGAAAGAGGAGGTTTGGTTGTCTCTTCAGTGCAACCTGACAACTGCATCGAATGATCCAACCAATGATCGAATGAATGATCCAAAAGCAACGAAATACTTCTGCATCCAGAGAAGTCAACCACTTAAAAACATGAGCCACAATCTTTGAGAGATCCCCAAAAGGTGCGACATAATTGCTCAGATAATTCACACATGATAGTGGATCCACACCTTTGAGTCCCCGAAAACTCGTCTAGGTGTGGCCTGCCCAATAAAACTGGAAAACTAGAAGTCAAAAACTGGCAACGAATGAAAAGGTGATTAAAATTTAAGAAACTAAAATAGTGTATATGTATGTGTGGATGTATATATGTGTGCATTTATGAGTGCATGTATGCATCTCTGTATATAACCATGTATGTATGTATGTATGCATGCAAGCATGTTTGCATATATTCACGCATGTATGTGTGCATGCATGTATGCATGCATGTGTACATATCAATGTACGAATGCATGCATGTATGTACACATATACAGATGTATGTATGTATGTATGTATGTATATGTATATGCCTATCCATGTATGCATACATGTGTGCATATATGTATGCATGTATGCATTTATGCGTGTAAGCATGTAAACATGTAAGCATACTAGCATATGTGTATGTGTAAGCTTGGTGTAAGGAAGTAAGCAAGCATGCATGCATAGTAGGTATGCGGATATGCATGCATGCATGCATGTATCTGGTTATTCACTGTATATAGCATCTTCTAGGAAGCAGTTGACAAAGGGTATAAAGAACCTCACAATTATAGCAAACAACTTCTATAGCGCCAGAGTATAATGCTCAAAACATGAACCGTAGGTGCACCCAAACCAAGGAAATCATGGTCAGTATGACAGAGTCAGTCTACAGAAACAGCGAGCCAGCCTGTGGTGGATAAGAAAGAGGTGCAAGTCTTAAGTTGTAGCCGAAATTACATCACGAGATGGACGAAAACGAACAGACGCCAGAAGTGAATTCTAGAAGTCCAGCAACTGAAAGCTCACCCATCAAGAACAAGTATAAGGGCGCAAAGTACGGTCGATATGGTCCCACTCAAAGTGTCTCTTTAGAGGGAGCTAGCGGAAGTTAAATCTTTAAATAATTTCTGCGCTGGCAGGGATTTGAACCCGCAACGTCGAGGTTGACCTTCAAAACACGCTGACTAGAAGAATATCGCTCATCCACAGAAAAGATAAAACTCAATGAAAACTCACAGTTCAGTTGGCGTTGCGTCTGTTCCCGTCGTCAGAAGAGTCATAAAGGAGCGAAAACTGCGTCTTCCGCCTCCAAATGGTTGGTACCTCGTTGCACCTCGCGAAGGTAGACGAGTTTGACGCGCCCCCTTTGGCGCCAAAGGTCGCCTTCAGACGGTGGCTGTTCACCTAGACTGGCAGCGTTCTTCGACTGGCGGTTGACCGGACACATCTGTTCACTGGCGCTTCCAGGTCTGGTAAATTAGATCGATAAAAATTAAAGTAGGCCTAACTTTCAATAAAAATTAAAATGTAAATAAAAATTGAAGTAAATATCAACTAAAATGTAAAATTAAACTAGATATGAATAAGAAATAAATTTAATTTCAATAAAAATTTCATAAAAGTCAATGCAATTAATTTCATACTTAGTCAGTTAAATTACAGTTACATTTAAACCTGCCTCGTCGCTCTATTGACTGGCTGCATCGTTCTTCGACTCTGAATGGTCCTTAAACTTCTCTGACTGAATTCTTTAAAGACCTTCCCTTCATTGAGTCTTCTCTCTAATGACCCTGTGACCCCGGCACTCCCTCGCTATCCGTAGACCGACTATCGTATGCAGCCTAAGCGTCGGCATTTAGGTCACCAACAAAAGGCTATTAGTTAAATACACGTCAGTGTTTGCATAATCCAACTATACAACGTATTTCTAAATGACGATTCTGTGTACACAAAAGTAATCAATCGAGACAGCCTACCACAGTCCGTACTTTCAATGACATTCGTCTGTCCAATATATTGGGGTGTAAGTTTCTCAAACAAATGTAATGTACTCGTTTTTCTATAGCGATCATATTGCGCCGACCCTGCTCATTTTTCAATGAGTTTATCGGGTGAGAACCCTGATAATCCCTCATTATTGACGCCGGTTTGAATGGGTGTCACTCACTCAAAACTGAAAATACTCCTCTTCTACAAATCTCTTCCCATTATCTCACTTTCCGGTTCAATTCCGAATACCATCCAGTGTTCAATTCCATCAGGCAAAAAGTCAAGTCTCAGAGACAGAGATAGAGAAGCAAATGCATATGTACAAAGACAGAGAAACCTCTGTTGAGACAGAAGAGGATGGTGACAAAGAATGATGCAGATTAACCCAGAAGATGACGCAAAAGCTAGATATCTCATACAAAGATAAGCAACGCCATGAAGAGACATTTACAGACATACAAAGCCGGCGTAGAAAACAAACCGTCCAAGTAACATGACCTGATATAACTACACTAGCTCGGCAATAGACTCTATAGAAATTTACTAATAAACTGCAATAAACTGAACGGCAAGATGGCCATATTTTATCAACAGGGTGGCCTTATACCACTGCCTGTAGAATTCAAAGAAAGTTGACCCTAACATATACGAATTGGGTATGTGACAGCCTAGTGCTCAGCATGCTGGACTATCAATCCAGAGCCAGGGGTTCAAATCCTCGACAGGTTGATTAGATAGTTAATGTCAATGATAAATTTCTATGGCGCCGGTGTCTAATGCAAAAGGCAGTAACCAACAGCACACCAAAATTAAGCTAAATTAATGACCTATTAACCAGAAAGTCAGTCTACTGAAACAGAGAGACAACCTATATCGGGGAATAAGCCAACTGAGAAAGGTCAGTCTTAGGTTGAGACTGAAATGATATAAGCGACCGAGCAGAACAAACAGAAGCAGGAAGAGAGTTCCAATATTTAGATCCAACAACCTTAAAACCTCACTCACCAAGAATGGTTTCAGTTTTTGGCACAAATAGAGACCTGGTTGGATAAAGACAGACCTGGGAATGAGGATTGGTTTTAAGTATTGTGGTTGACCAGAGTTTAATGTTTTACAAGCCCCGATTTGAAATAAATGGGAAGATTCACGTACAGGGGTTATATGCTTACATTTTCACGTATCTGTTATAGCTGTAACCAGAGTTCAAGATTCTGCCCCACTTAGCAAACTAAGCCATAAAAAGAATACAATGACTGCTTTCAATCTGGTAGTGCCAGTCCCAAGCCAGGAAAAGGAGGAGGGCGACGTCAACTGCCTTTGATGCCATAAGATGTCGTTAAACACTGGAACTACTACTACACTGTCGATGGGAAGATCAGAGAGCGAGGGAGAGCCCATCATCACATGCCAAGGCTAAGAAAGGAAGTTGATAACATCTGATATCCATGGTTGCCTCTTGGGGCTCAAGGGTCCGCTCTTCTTCTTATACGAACCTCTCAAAGATACTGAGATATGGCAGATTTTAAAGTAAAATTAAATTCTGGCAGAATTAAATTAGTACAAAGTATATACTTTACAAAATATTGTACAAAATTTATTGTCCTATTTATTGTCCTATCTGGGAAGCTCATCGTGTTAGTTAGTTTTCGAAACATTAAATATATATGGCCTTTTGAGTACCTCACAAGAGCGCCGTCTACGCTTGCCTAACTGATGTCAATATGCAAGCAATGCTTAGATAGCCAAAAGGGTCATCACCTGTGGGCCCCCGCACACACGAAGAGCCCAACCGACCGAGTACCATCGAGATGTAACAGTTGACAGAATGCGTGTGAATAAATATCTGAATACAAGATAGGATTCGCTGGAGGACCTCAGAGACCCTACTATCTGTGCGAAACCAATAGGCCTACCGTGCACATAATACTTTCCTACTGACTACGTATGTGTATATGTATGTATGTATGTATGTATGTATGCATGCATGCATGTATGCATATACGTATGTATGCATGTTTATATATGTATGTATGTATGTATGTATGTATGTGTGTATGTATGTATGTATGCCTCTCAGACCAGATCCAATGCCATACTGTGGCGCCCCTTGGAATTGCTCTTCCCCTATGCAAACAATCCTGGAGCCGCCATTCATATATCCCTCTTGTTCAGGCAACTTTCCCATTAGCAAGGAATCGGCGGGCATTCAGGGCTGAGACAGGGCGACAAAGCTATTTTAAGTTAGCAGATGCATAACGCAACCGAAACCTGAGAGCAGCGGCGCTTTAGGATGGGCAGCAAATGGCAGATATGATTATATGCAAACAATACTAAATGTAATGTACTAAATATAGAAATAGCGCCAACAAGTCTATTCGCACCTGCATGGAAAACACTTTCCACCTGTCCAATCCGACCCAACTCCAGACAGACAGACAGACACACATATACACAGACGTACAGAATGCAAAGGAGTGGTCAACAGGTGTGGAAGTCGTGTTACCAGCGCACAATTTGATCTAATGGTCTTTTTCGAAACTGTGCTGCCACCTAGCTGGGAAGTAAACGACAAGTCCTACGATGCGCTGGCCCCCTGTCAAGGACGTTGGGATTCGTCCATTCTCAGCTCAAGGGTCTAAAGGAAACGAATGAGCGCCTCGTCTATGTCTCACTTATGGGATATGGGAAACCTTACTTTACCGCTGAGACTATTTTCATAAAAATAAACATATTACTCATACATTTCGCTTCTCCCAGTGGGTCGTGTAGCGCCATTGTATAAGTTGGTCTCCCCTACACTTACGGCTTTTGTGTGGTGCTGAGAAATTTTGGAGGTTTACATTTACACTTTTCCTAGTGGCGAATTTAATAGAGACGCCCCTCTTGGTTATATGCCGGCGCGCCTAAGACCGGACCCATGCACGGTGGACTGTGGCTCCCTCTGGAATGCTCATTTCCCCCACGTAAACAATCCTGGAGCCGCCACTGATACATCTTTCTGCTTTAGTCTATTTCCCATTAACAAGGGATTGGCGAGCATTTAGATAAGACATAGGGCGATAAAACTATTTTAAGTTAGCAGGTGCTTAACGCAACCGAAATCTGGAAACAGGTGCGCTATAGGATGGGCAGCGTATAACAATATGCAGAGAACTGAAGCCACTAAATTTAGAAATCGCGCCAACATTTCTATTCGCACCCCTACACAGCAAACGTGCTTCTTGCCTTAATCCGAAACCAACTCCGGACACACAGACGAACAAACACGGAGACAAACAGATACGCAGATACAACACGTGCATGAGATTTATGCAAACGACGCGCGATTTGATCTAATGGTGTTTTTCAAAAATGTGCTGCCACCTAGCTGGAAATTAAATGACAAGTGCTGCGATGAGTTGGCCCCGTGTCCAGGAAATTGGGATTCGTCCATTGTCGGCTCAATTTTCTGAAGAAAAGGAATTGAGCGCATCCCTATGGGATATTGGATGGGATATTGGAAACTATGCTGAGACTATCCTCATAAAGTACATGTCTTCCTCATACATTTCGCTTCTCCCAATGTGTCTTATAGCTCCATTATAGAAGTTCGTCTCTCTGACGATACTTTTGTGTGGCGTTGGGATGTTTCGGAGGTTTACATTTACATTTACATATCTCCCACTGCTTTGGACTCCCCTCAATTAAAAAGGGATCGGCGGTCATCGTAACTGAGAGAGGGCGGCAAAACTAATGTGTGTAGGCAGGTGCATAGCGCAGCTGCCTTTGGTGGACTCGAGCCGAAATCTAAGAGCAGGTGCGCTGTAGGATGGGCAGGAAATTACAGGGAATTTATGGAAACAGAGACTTAAGAGTACCAAATTTAGAAATAATGTCAACAAGTCTGTTCGCACCTGCATGCCAGCTGCCTAATCCGACCAACTCTAGACAGCAGACAGACGGACAAACACAAAGACAAACAGACCCATAGACCTACAGATTGTAGAGGAGTGGTCAACACGTGTAAGGGATTCGTGTAAAACACGCGGGATTTGATCTAATGGTCTGTTTCAAAACTGTGCTGCAATCTAGCGAATGCACATGATTAATTTCAATAGCGTACTCGTATAATCACGATGATGATCATGAGTTTCTACCTCAAGCCAGGTCCATTGTCTTCATCCCCCCCGGGCATGAGATGAGTGAGGTGGTTTTCCGATGCCTTCCTCACAGACAGTTGTTGGTGAGCAACTTGTCCAAGGTCGCTACGCAGAGACTTATGGCAGATTGGAACCCGCGATCTTCCGATTACGAGGCACCGACTATATCACTAAAAAACCGAGTCCCACGATTACGATACAGATAGTAAAACAACTTTGGTTTCATTGGTGCACATGTCTCTCTTCGAGTCAAACAAACCTCATATTTTTAAAATAATAATTAGGGCATAAAATTAGCTAAAGTAATTTTTAAAGAGGAAAAAGTGAAAGGCAAAATGTGTTCACTGAGTGTGGGCCATGGATCGACATTTCTATTTAGAAAGTTAATTGGCTGAACTCAGAGGCGTCGATCCGCAGTAAACATTGGAGGGGCCCGGGCCTAAAGTGGGGGTCTGGGCGCAAAGCCCCTGACGGGTTCCAGAGGCAAAGCCCTTGGTATGGGAGTCAAGAATAGGCCTAATGCAGGATGAATGAGAACTTAATCAGTCACAGCTGCCTTTTACTGATTTTACAGCTAAAAAATTGCTGGCCAACCAATGGCCGAGCCCTCATGCTCAAAATATTGCCGGGGCCGGGCCCCGGGGGGCACCCATATGATCGACGCCTCTGGCTGAACTGACAGATTCCTTGAAGCGCCATCTCACAGATTTACACTTCATTACAAGATACTATCCACTCGTTTTGAGAAATGTGATGCAAATGCAACAATAATATGTAACCATAACTAGGCCACAGGAAAAGGTATACATACATACATACATACATACATACATGCGTTCATATATGTATGCATGCATGCATGCATGTCTAAGTTTCTCTTCTATAGAATCAGTAAGAGCGAGGGCATCATTGATAATTAATTCATTGACAGAACAGAAATAGGCCTGTGCATTAGTCAGTTGTCACCACCACATGCGTACCAAAATCTTGAAACATAGGCGATGTGGGATGGACAGCAAATGAAAGATAATTATATGCAGAGAACTTTCGCTCCTAAATTGTAAATGGCGCCAACAAGTGTCTATTCGCACCTGTATGCAGCGCACCTGCCTAATCCGACCCGAATTGCGTACAGTAGACGGGTCTTGACCTTGTGTGGTCAGAGAACCGTGACCGTGTTTAACAGGTGTGGAACGAAGAAGAGTCCACAGAAGGAGAAAAAGGATCGGTTAATCGACCACCGAGCCAAAAGACAGTTGTCTGTTTTCAAACGATTTACCTATCTGAGACGGGTATTGAGCCGTGACCGAGTTTAACAGGTGCGAGTGAGAAGGAGTGGTAAAACAACTCGGCCATGATACAGCCTGAAAGTCAGCCTCCACGTAGATTAGGCCTCTAGAGGGATAAAGGTTTGTGCTTGGAAATACCGTCGTGACCGCCATAAACTGTCAACGGGGTCCAAATTCGCGCCATGGCAGAAATTTGTTCAAAAGGTTTCCGCTCCACTTTGCACCCCTTATTTGCTGGTTACGTACGGCCCAACGGTTAAGCTCACACTAATCACCCACCGTCTCATTCAAGCAGTTTTTGCTTTAAAGAATTTTTGTGACTAGGGCCTATCATGGAAAATTAAAATTTTTCACCATTTTGGCCGAAGAAATCGAATTTCTTGATATGCGGATTCCTAATTAATTTTTAAACAAAATGGCGAGAGATGATAAAGTTCATTGAAGCAAACTAGAAGCTGGATTAAAAACATCTTCTGACATCTAGCGAATACTTGCGATGAGAGTTCATAATTATACACCCACAGTTCGGTTTCAAGATACCTACTTCTGCCATCTAGCGAATATGATTAAACTAGCGGTAAGAGTTCATAAATAGAATATAAGCTGAATTTTAAAGAAACGTATGAGGTAACATCTACAGAATAAAATAAAATTAAAAGCATCAATTAATAAAATTAAACTAAAAGCACCAAAACAAAAATTCCACTGACATCTAACGATCAAAATTACTTGCGTAACAGGACCCATTTCGTTAAGGACTTTCGATGTTAGCTTTTATGCGAGGGACAAACACAACTTTCAAACCAATCACGCACCGTCTCATTTAAGTAGTTTTGCGTTAAACATGTAATATGTCACTAGCGCCTATCAGACAAAATAATAAATTAATGCCAGTTTGGCCACAGATTATTATAATATAGACCTATCCGAAGCTCTACGATCTTGCTGTGCAATATCACGTAATCAATGGGCACAAACCGGCCATCTAGGGGAGACGGGGATCAGAAAAACTACGATGGCGATGACGTCAAGTCATAAGGGTTACGCCGTTGTTTACAATAGCGTGAAAGGAAAGTTTAGCTTTTTCGCATTTCTGAAGAAACCATAGAGAAATTTTCAAAACAAGACGACATAATCACTGATCGGACGGCTTCGTTTAACTTGTCATTGACCGATAGCCCGGGGATTAGCGCAGCTACGCGCCCCTCAGACCTGACTCGTGCATGGTGGACTGCCAGAATGTGGCCCCCGGCTGGAAATGCTCTTGCGGGTCCACGCAAGCAATCTTGGAACCGCAACTGAATCGATGCAGTAGTGAAGTTACTGTTGATTTACCTTCGTTATTTTCGAAGTGTAGTTATATTAAGAGACCACCACAGATCTGAACTGAGGAAGAGGAAGCGGAATAGGTGGCGGAGAAGGAAGAGGAGGAAAAGGAGGAGGAGGAGGAAGAGGAAGACGAGGAGGAGGAAGAGGAAGAGTAAGAGGAAGAGGAAAAGAAAGAGGAGGAGGAGGATAAATAGAAAGAGGAGGAGGAGGATGAAGAGGAAGAGTAAAAGGAAAAGGAGGAAGAGGAAGAGGAGGAAAAGGAAGAGGTATAGGAAGAGGAAGAGTAAAAGGAAAAGGAAGAGGAAGAGGAGGATGAAGAGGAAGAGGAAGAGGGGAGGAGGATGCAGAGGAAGAGGAAGAGGAAGAGGAGGAGGAAGAAGAGGAAGAGGAACAGGAGGAGGAACAGGAGGAGGAACAGGAGGAGGAGGAGGAGGAAGAGGGGAAGGATCAACAGGAACAGGAGGAGGAGGAGGAGGTAGAGGAAGAGGAAGAAGACTCACTAGTATCTTGCTGTCAGCGTTTCTTCTGATGCATTTCATGCTGAAGATGTTGCATGTGATGCTCGTGCTGCTGAAGCTGGATCTACAAAATGCCAAGCATCTCAAGAAATTGTAACCTGGAGTAAATTAGGCAACCTGGTTTTACATGATTAAGAGTGGTATCTTGCTTCTGAGGATACAACTCAGGCAGGCACAGTGAAATTAAGCAATGTCGAGCATGGTTAGCACTTGGATGGATGAACATTCATGGTACAGCAAGTCACCTTGGCAAGTCAATTGTGAGTGAAGGACTTGCTCAAGGTCCATACACAGTAACCGTCTCAAGGGTGGAGGCCCAAACCGGTAATCTCCGTGTTACACAGAGGAGCGTTATAGCCAATCAGTCGTATTGACTGCAAAAAGACCTTAACATGGGAACTTTTAATTGCAAGACATTGTCTTGCAATTAAAAGTTCCCCTGTTAAGGTCTTTTTGCAATCAAATTGAAACATCTCTAAAATCTTGGGTTAGTGTTTCTCATGGGTTTCTTTTACTTTCCAAGCGAACAATTATGTAATCTTTTCCTTGTCTACAGAATGGCATAGTTCAACAGCAGCTTTAGTACATGCCTAGAAACTTATAAAACTACAAGAAGCTTCTTATAGCGCAACTCACAAATCGATACCATCTTTCGCTCTAAACCGATGCCACGTTTTCCAGGAACTTTGAGCAAGATGTCTACATTATCAGCTCTGAATAGGAGGAATCCGTTGGTTGGGCTCTGCGTGTCTGCAGGAGCTGGTCAGTGGTGACCTTTCTAGTCAGGTCAATCTGAGAATCGTTTTGCTTATTGATTAGCTCTTTGTTCTTAATTACTAATTTCATTTCGTTTAGTTCAGCTGAGGCTTTTGTAATCCTAAAGAAATGAATACCTTCAATGTTTTCATTTCAAAATCATGTAAAGCACATGGGTTTAAATCTGATCCTCGGTGGCAGCTTGCAGACTAGCACTTATAGCCAGGTGCTTCACAGTTCCCACAATACCATCACAGGGACTTTTTCCATGTGACGTTGCAAAGTAATCAAAGTCATCTTATTGGTGGGTCAGATTAACAAAGTTCTTGTAATTCCTGTACTGACCAGCACATCCTTCAGAAAAATAAAGTACTTCACCAGTAAATCACAAACAGCATACACTGGGAGACTCAAAGAAAATTTTGAATCTGAGCAGTGCATCTTTCTTGGTGACTACAGAAAATTATTCATTTATTGTCCAAGATATTTTGCAAGGACACCACTGGGACAATTCAAAGGCCACTCTTCATCCAGTTGTTGTATATTATCACAACAACGGTGAGGACATGAGCAGCATTAGTCTGTGTGTAATAAGCAACTGTATGAATCATGCAATGTCATACTGCACACCTTACAGAAATTAATTTAGGATTATCTGAAGACTGAACATCTTTCTGTGAAGAAAGTAATTTACTATTCTGATGGATGTGACAGAAGAATCGCTATAAGCAACTGAGGACAGACTGGATGCCACTACCTATGACCTATCAACCAGGGCAGTATGTGGCAGCAATGTATGACCAAAAAAACATGAAATTTTGTTCATAAATTCACTTTAACTATGATACAAAAATGTTTATGTTAACTGTATTTTTAATAAAATTACTTAAATAGGTTGCATTGTAGTTTAAAAAGTTACCACAGTGGTTTCACAGATTTGTTATTGATATGTTTGGGTCACAAGTCTGTCAAATCCCACCCATAATTGCAACTTGTGATACCAAAAAAAAAATGACCATGTTTGACACACTGTAAACTCCTTAAAACAAGAAAACCCAACGGGATTTTTTGAACACTTATCAATTGATCTATGCTCTATCAGAAAATGTAATTTAAAAATAATATTTTTATAACCCTTTTTGAGAATATTTTTTCTCTTTGACCCTTTGTCAGATTTGGTGAAATTTGACCTCCGATATCCAGCAGATGTGTTTCGGTAATCAAGTCAAACTTTGCCAAGTTATTGCCAGCCATATAGACAGTATACATATAAAAATTGAATGCATTGTGCCTGGAACATTTGGAGATATTGATCAATGAATATTGCAAAATTCAGAAATAAAATGAATATGAAGGCAATTTGACATTTGATACAGCTGAAATTAAGAAATTATAATAGTTATTATGTTTTTGTAATCTCCACAAGAAACTGTACAAATAGAAATTGCCTGATTTTGTCTAACAGTTCCAGAGATATCTGTTCTCAAAAAGTGGACATCACAAAGTTTTGCAAATTGCCTTCTGAGGGTGGGGTCACGGAATCAACGATACCTTGGAAAGTATTTGAAATACTGCAGAAAAATTTTGGGGTTTTCCATCCAATACATCTTGCAACATATGGTTAAAATTTCAGCCAATTCTGAGATGCTGGAGTGGGATGGATTGGTTGAGTTGTGCTGGAATGACCTGTAGCTTTCATATGCGAGGTTGGCAGACGTCATTGCGTCGGCAAGGACGCCTGCAGCCCAACCACTGAATAGCCTTTCATTACGATCGCTTGTTTCCAGTGAACCGTGACCGCGTTCAACAGGTAAGGAGCGATAAGAAGGGGCGCTCAAACGAATCGGCCATGACAAAGTCCAAAGCCCGCCTCCACGTAGACTACGCCTCTCGACGAATAAAGCTTTCTGCTCAAGAAAATACCGGCGTGATCGTGCTAGGCAGTCAATGGAGGTCAAATTCGCGCCATAGCAGAAATTTGTTTAAAGATTCCTGCACCACTTGCGCCCCCTAGCTAACTGAGCTATAATGAGTACAAGGACCGTACACTGTCAGTGGGAAGATCAGTCGGCGAGGGAGAGGACTGGTCAACCGCATTAATATGCCGAGGCTAAGAAAAATATAGCGGCTAAGTTTCAAAGATTTGAATCTCGGCCTATCGCAGTCCTACTGCAAACGCACAGCGATGACAAAGAATCTCACCAAAATAATTCATTGAAAAATTAGCAGTATCGAGGCCCTACGGTCGCCAGAGAAAAATGTGCAAAGTTACATCGACATTTAAACAAACAGCGTAAAAGGATCCATTGTAGGCCTACGAAGGACTTCTCGATATTAGCTCGTTACGTAAGGCTAAACAATTAAACTACGCTCACACCAATCACCCATCGTATAATCGAAGTAGTTTTTGTTTTAAATTTTTTTATGACTTGGTACTTTCAGGGAATATAACAATTTCTCACCAATTTAGCAGAAGAAATCGAATTTCCTGATATTCGGATTCCGGCATTCTTATAGTATCGTGGTCCAATGTTTACCATTATCATGTGGGCGTGGCTTCAGCCCTGGCTGCAGAAGGGGCCGTGTCAGCTCAGCAGCGTCCGAGTTTATGCAGTTGGATGCACTGCACTTCGTTTCAGAAAAAGACTAGCGGTCGCTTCACTGACCGCTGCAGCTTCATGGGAGGCCTACCTTGCATCATGCCTACCTTGCGACCTCATCCCTACCTTGAATCCACGCTGTCTTGGTTCCACGACTTATGTGTTTTCATTTCTCTACTGACTCTTGTTGGCGTTGTTAGTATCTAGTGTCGTTTCAGTATATACCGGGAAAATGAATATCTACGAGATAAGTGAAATCTGCAAAGATAAGTTGAGCGTTTTAGAATATTTGCAAAGCAAGAAAATTCTCCAAGCTAATCTACAATGCCTTCCGTGCCAGGAGCCATACAAAATATTAAAATTCTGAACAGGTATGTGATTATGTGATTGAGCCGCACATCCTGCTGAATAAACCCCTTACAGCCGGATGCGCAGCCCTGGCTGCAGCCAGGGCTGAAGCCACGCCCACAGGCCACGCCCACATTCTAATGGGAACATTGGACCACGATACTGTAAAGAATGCCCGGATTCCTGCATAATTTTCAACAAAATGGCAAGCGATGATAGGGTTCATTTAAACAAATTGAAAGCTGAATTAAAAACCATATTGTGTCAACTAGCGTATACAAAAAACTAGCTTTTATTATTAGTAGCGGGATTTCAAATACATGCTTCCACCTAGCGAATATAACTGAACTAGCGATGAAAGTTTATAAATAAACACTAGAAGCTGGATTTCAGAAACGTCTGCCATCTAGCGAATACAGCTAAACTAATGGCGAGAGTTCATAAATACAAACTAGAGACAGGATTATAAAACATCTTCTGCCATCTAGGAATACAACTGATCTGGTAATGCGTTAATAAAGACAAACTAATTTTAAAAAGATTGGGATTTTCGAAAGTATCATCGACTGACGTCTACCAAATAAAATTAAACTAAAGCATTAACACAAACTGTTGGATTTCTGAAAAAGTTTCCACGGTCATCTAGTGATACAAATTAACTCAGTTTCAAGAACAATCCACCGTAGCCGTTCGATATGCGTAACAGGACTAATTTTGTGAAGAGCTTTCGATATCAAGCCATTCACGAACCGTCTCATTCAAGTAATGTTTGTTTGAAATATGTTTTATGTCGCTAGGTATCAGAAAAAAATAATAAATTCTTGCCAGATTGGTCACAGATTATTACATTATAAGACATCCGAATCTCTACTAGGATAGTAATCGTAATCTCGAGATTTCTACATCGCCCAACGAAAGCCATGTCTCGAAGAACCAGCCTATTCACAGGTGCTCAGTCAAGATAAAATCGATAGGCAAAAAGGGTTCGGTTCCAGGTCAAGATCCAGCAGTCAGGCCGTCAGACAGTGGGACGGCTACGGTGGATTGATCTTAAAATTGAAGCCGTCAAACATGGCAAAATACTGTTATAATAAACTTAAGCATACATACGCATACACGGGAGATGAACGGCCACCGCACCACAATACACAATTATCTTTTTCCATAGACTGGTCTGAACCGGTCTTTGTGGTCAGCGAACTGTGCCGTGTTTTAACAGGTGTACAGCGAGGAGAAGCCCATTTTTGATTCAATCCCAGGCATAAGAGAAATCTTTTCCGCAACCCTTACTTACCATGTTACTAAGAAGACAATATTTTTTCCCTATTCAACCAGTAATTCTGAGCCTTGGGCGCAGCAGAATTTCAGTTATCTATCACCGTCGACACAGTTTGCTTTCACTCGTCTTCACTTATTGATCCCAAAAATTGTTAAATGTAAACTTTAGAAAAAACAGTTTGTTAAGGCGCAGACAGCAGGTGTCAAAAGGACTAAACCTGTAACAAATAATAGAAAATTATGCGCCGTGCTTAAAAAATCTAGAAACGTCGCTTGCACATAATAGGAATCAGTGTAAACAAACCCTGTAAATGGACAACAATATTACCTGCGATATCAGCTTCTTGTTTTTTCTCTGCCTTTTTCGCCAGCGATTGTATACTTGTTTTATCTAGTCTGATTTGAAAATGCGTTATGTAACTGTGCACTTACGATTAATATTACAATATAAACCCCGACAGAACAGATGTAACCAAACAACTTCCAACGGCGACGGTGTTATGGCAATTAATGGACAGGAAACAATGGGGAGAGGAGGGTCCGAAGTTTCAGTGAACAGGATGAGGGGCCTGGTGTATTAACATTCATTTGCTGGCAAACGTCGCCTGCACAACAGACAAACGTATCACTAATGGAATTTCAGTCACCAAGACTGGCTATCAAAATGCACGGCTTCTAGACCTGTACTCTGGCATTCCAGATTCATTACTCGAGTTTATTGCTGATATCTTCATTCAAGTACAATTTGCTCAGCGTATGTTATGAACAGATTGTTATGGATACAGTGAAGTCCCACATAATAAGAAAAAGGACAAAGAGAAAACCGTGGCAATTGTCTTAGCTTGCATGGATGGAATTTAATATAAGTTCGAGACAAATGAAAACAAACTTTACGGAGCTAACTTCATAACCACTTCATAGTAGCTGAGCTGAGAAAACTAATGACACAAGATTTTTAGTTCAGTATCGTTTTTCCAAAGAATTGTAAAGTCGTCAGATATCCTATAGAAGTTGTAAAATTAACAGTTACGCGCAAGCCCAAAACTAGTGGCGACATGCACGTCCGTAAATCACAAAACTGATCTTGAAATAAAATATACAGATGTAAAGTAGAAGCTATATTTAGCTGAATTGTATCTACTTTCAAGGGCAGCAACTTGAAAGATATGCTTCAAACAATTCAACAAATGTGTCCTCCAATGAAATAGCATAATGTTCAGAACAGTGTTCAATAAATTCCTCTTCAGTGTCAAACATTTCATTGCATATTCCACAACCGTAAAATCTCGCAGCAAAACAATTTCCATCAGCGGCAACCAGTTCTTGATTTTCAGTAAGTCCAGTTGCATCTAAAGTTTGCATTTCATCATTCATACATTCAACTCTTGGCAACTCATTTCCGTCAACAAAGTCGCCATCTTCACTGCATATGCTGAAACTTTTGGGCGAGTGGCATTGCTCATTAGCACTTGCATCTGTGTCCGCTGTATTATGTGGAAATAGACTGCGGCTTCCCATTTTGTGCTTAGTTTTCGTCATCACCTGCACATCTATTTCACCTTTGTGGAATTTCAAGTGCCTGTTTAGTACGCAAACCTCGGCAAACACTTTCTTGCATACATGACAGGTGTGGACCTTCTTTTCTGCATGGATTCTTGCATGCATCTTCATGTTGCTAGCACTTGCAAATGCTTTGTTACACGACCTGCATTTATACGGTTTTTCTCCAGTGTGGATTCTCCCATGCTTGTACAGATCACTGATTCCAGCAAAAGCCTTGCCACACATTCTACATTTGTACGGTTTTTCTCCAGTGTGGGTTCTCATATGTCTGTTGAGACCATTACCCAAAGCAAATGTTTTGAAGCATAATTCACACTTGTATGGCTTTTCTCCAGTGTGGTTTCTTTCGTGTTTACCTAGGTCACTGAGCCAAGCAAATGCTTTGTTGCACCATTTGCAGCTGTATGGTTTTTCTCCAGAATGGGTGTTCGCATGCCCCTGAAGACTGTTACGACGTGCAAATGATTTGTGACATATTTCACACTGGTATGGTTTTTCTCCAGTGTGAGTTCTTACGTGGTTGTTTAGATCATATGCCCAAGCAAATTCTTTGTCACACAAATGGCATCTATACAGTTTTTCTCCATTGTGAGTTTTTTCATGCTTGTTCAGATCACTTGTCCAAGCAAATGCTTTATGACAGACTTTGCAACTGTATGGTTTTTCTCCAGTGTGGCTTCTTATGTGGTATTTCAGATGACTAGTTTGTGAAAATGCTTTGTCGCATACTTCACACTTGTAAGGCTTCTCTCCATTGTGCATTCTTTCATGCTTATTCAAATCACTGACCCAAGCAAAGGCTTTGTTACATACTTTGCATGAGTATGGTTTTACCCCAGTGTGGGTTCTTCCGTGCTTATTCAGATCGCTGACACTGGCAAACGCTTTGTTACATACAGCGCAGTTATACGGTTTTTCGCCAGTGTGTGTTCTTTCATGTTGATTGAGATTTCCGATTCCAGCAAACGCTTTGTTACATACTTTACACTTGTACGGTTTTTCTCCAGTGTGGGTTCTTGTGTGGTATTCCAGATAACCATTCCTGGCAAACGCTTTGTTACATATTTTGCACTGGTAATGTTTAGTTTGACTCTGGCTACTCACGTGGCTACTAGCATGAATTTTTAAATCTTCAGCAAAGTCAAACGCGTCGTTACATAACTTACATTTGTACAGCTTTTCTACAACACTGTGGATTCTCAGATGACTATTAAGATCACTGATATTTGCAAATTCTTGGAGACATAAGAAACATATACATGGTAACGTTTGATTACCAGGTGTCAGCTCCATATCTGTATTAAAACTGAAGCTAATGCACACTTTGGTCCCTGTCAGCAGTTTGATCTTTGTGGCGAATTGGTGAGATATTCATCTTGTTTTAAGAGTAATTAATGAACGTCCACAATATCTCACTTGCAATAGAAATTTGGTGTCAAAGGCATGAAGAATATTTAATTCTTGCCTTTTTTTAGTGTATACATTTTTAAATGTCACACGGAGCTCTTCATTGTAAAGTTCTTGTTTTTCTGTTACACTCTGCATGTCTGCTGCATGTAGTCACACGAATTGCAGAACTCCCTACTCCAATCACAATCAAGTGTTGCATAACCTTCAGTTCTCCTTTGTAGCCTTTAACTTCTTTTAGAAGAAATTAAATCTAAGTCCAGCAACTGTTATTCTGTAATCCAGTAATTCTGTCAAGATAAAAGCAAAGGTTAAGATTATGAATTTTAAGATTAACATGAATGTTAGTGACAAACCATTAAACATACACAGGCAAGCAAGCTAAGAGAAAGGCCACAGTTTCTCTTTGTCCTTTTTCAGGTGATCTATTGCCAACAAAACTTTGTGAAAACATTGATTCTGTTTCAATTTTTTAGTATATTTTACCAAAGATCTGAGTGCACTCTTAAGATCTGTGCTTTCGATACAAACAGAATGAAATTTATTAAAAAGCTGGACTGGAAGAAAAACAAGATGGGGCGTTAGTCTAAAGACATTGTGGAAGCCGGTTCGCATACAGATAGTAGCTCTATTTCTGAGAGTTAAATCTCAGGCTAGCACAGTCTCTGCATGGAACCTTAAATGTCGTGGTACCCATTCCAACAGGCAGCGGCGGTGAAGGATCTCACCTGATAAATTCACTGTAATATGAGCAGGGTCAAGGTCATTTGGTCGCTATATAAAACTGTATACATTTACACCTACATTTTACATTGTGCTTTAGACTGCATGTGAATGTCACTGAATACTTACATCGTTTCAGTAAGCCATATGACATAAACATTGAACTCTGGCCAACCACAATACTGAAGTCCTCATTCCTCAGGCTTATCAATATTCAACCAAGTCATCTCATTGGTTTTCTCTGGTTACACTAACAGTAGAAATGTTCTTGATGAACGATATTTTTCAGTTTGCTGGATTTTGGAACTCCCTTTCCTCATCTGTTCGTTCTGCTCGATCGCTTGCATCAGTTCGTTCTCAACTTAAGACTCAAAGTTTTTATCCACCACAGGCTGCCTCTCTCTAAAGTAGATTGGCATTGGGGATAATGAACTGAATGCGGTACTTTAGCAATGCCCCACTCATTTTCCGCTAGAACTCTCCGCTGAAAACACAAATTGCTTAACACGAGTACAATATATTCTCAAATTATACCAACCCAAAACGCAGCCTTTATTTTGAGTTGACACCATTACCGATAGATTCATAAATTATGTAAATTCTTCTGTATGCTTAAACTGCGGATACGATGGCTTTTGTTTGGCTACGCTTATTTACATGTAACTGGAATAAAATATACTGGCATGTTAAAATAAACGACAGATCGGTATAAATGTAACTCACCGCCAAAATAACATAAAAAGATTAAAAGATTCCTTTCCTTTGTCTACTTAGTCAAAATGGCGTTAAAATATTGCTAACTATATCGGATAGAAGTTGGATGCAGAGATGCTGTTTCCCTCTAGCGATTGATTAAATGTTCACACTAAAACTTTTATTAAAAAACTGTGATCAGTTACAAGACATTTCGTTTGACTAAACACAAACGGATTAATTAATTATATTAATATTCAGTTCAGCTTTTCAGCCTTTGTTTTTTCTTCTTCTAAATTTCAATCTTCCATTTCTATTAAGTTAAAAGCAGTTGTTATAAGCGCAACCTAGGCCTATCCTAACAGTTCCTGCCGTCTTCTCTCTCTGGTCTTCTGGCAACCGAACTTGGTTCTTGATATAGCATCTTGATTCTTGTTTCAGAAAACCCCACTGACTTGACGCAGCGTTTGTGGATAAGCTGGTGCCACTGCAATTAACTTTTAAGTAGCACTTTAGAAACTGAGTTTACTGTTATGATTATTAAGATTAAATTCAAAAACTTCACAGGTTAAACATCAATGTTAGGGCTGAGCCACAGAACACGCACAGTCAAGCAATATGCTAAACATTCCCCAGACCTTGCTTATGCTCACTGGTCACATACCTTTGCTCAGAGTTTTTAACAGAAATGTGCCATGGACTTCAATAATAATTGTTGCAAGTATACACTTGTCATATTCTGCTGCCCTTAATGCTCGTTATCTCATTAATAAGCTGTATTTTTCCAGCAATCTTTGTAGTTTTTATGATCAACCACTCATAATTAACCATTTCTTACAACATGAATATCCTTTGGCCGAACGAGGAATCATGACAGGTGTGTTATGTCTTGAGTCTTGGCATAAACTAGTCCCAAGCTGGCTTAGACACTTCTGACTTGATGCAGGGCTCATGAATAAGCTGAAGCCCAACACTGAGCCTTGAAGTATCTCTTTCAAAATTCTCAAGTTTACAATTATGATTTTAAATTAGCACCTAATAATGTGTGAACAGGTTGTAAATGAGATTGTAAATGGACATTTATGAAATGCCACTTAATCGTAATCGTAATCTCAAGATTTCTACAGCGCTCAACAAAAGCTAAGTCGAGGGAACCAGCTTATTCACAGGCACTCAGTCAAAACAAAATCGATAGGCAAAAGGTTCGGTTCCAGGTCAAGATCCTTAAAGAGAAACTAACAATAAGCACTCTCAATGCCAGCTGAAATGATGTTAAATGTCATTAAGTACTAAATGGCAACCACCTCAGTCAAATCTGTCACCGAATGATGTTTGCTGTTTCTTGCTCCATGGATAACACAGAAATATTCATAAAGCTTCCCTATATCTGAATTCAAATTAAATTTAAATGGTGCTGCATGTGTTTGTAGTTTTTTTATTCCTTTTATAAGAAAATTTCACAAAATAAGGCAAAATCTTCATAAAAGCCTCCGACATTAAGAGCAAACACATTGTTTAACCACTTTTAAAGTAGCAAGTCTTGAAAATTTCACAAAATGATCAGTCATCACAGATTCAGAAGAAGAAGCATTTAACTGAAAATGCATCAACTGCTCGTTTAATCTTGCTTTTCCCAAGAACATAAAACAAAATTTAATGCTACACGAAAGAATAACAGTCAAAGCAAAAAGTTGCAGTAATTGAATTGCATTTTTCAGTAATTCATCTCCAAAGTTTTAAGAGAAGAAATGGAAAATGCAATACCCATAAACCTCTTCATAACACTCTTCGTTATAAAAAGAAATCTCATACAAAATCTTAAAATAAAGATTTGGGTTTCAGCCATTACATTCTGTGTATGAATCCTGAGTTTATTTTAGAACATGAACTCATTAAACAGTCTTGTTATTACACAACCAGGTAATTCATGTGGTTTCCAAATAAACAAGTAAAAGAAGGTTTTAAACAACCATCAAAGATACCGACTGGTGTGAATTAAGATCACCATGGAAGAAAAGCCTTGCACAGTAAATTTCAATTCCACTTCAAAAGAAATAAGGTACAAATAAAGTTTTAAAGAAAGTGGCAGCGTCGGAAAAGTGGCAGCAACTACTGTGTTCAAGCTAATGCAATCTAGGAATGTAACTCAAAATATGCAAGTCAAGCAGTTCAAGAAATGTGTCTTTCTGTGGAGCATCATAATAATGCTGATAACATTGGTCCACAAACTCCTTTTTGATTTCAAATAATTCATCACACATACCATAACCATAAAGTCTCAAAATGAAATTACAAGAATCAGCACAAACTAACTTTTGATCACCAGAAAGTTGTTTTTCATCACAAACTGACCTCATACTCTGCCAAGATGAAATAGATTGCATAGATTTAGCTGTTGATACCTCTTTTCTGTCAATATGCTTCTCTGAAAATATGGCCTGACATGAATGGCACTTAACTGGGTTTCTTCAGGACGGGTTCCAGTAAGTCGCTTCAGATGATTACTATCAGCAAATGCTCTGTGACATAAACTGCTCATGAATAATGGCTTTTCTCCAGTTTGCATTCCTACATGCTTTTTCAGACCACACCTTGATTCAAATACTTTGTGAAATGAATTGCAATTATGAGGTTTTTCTCCAGTAAGGACTCTTATGTGGCATTTAAGATGACTACTCTGTGTAAAAGCTTGATTGCAAAACTCACATTTGTATGGCTTTTCTCCAGAGTGGATTCTTGTATGGCGTTTCAGATAACTTTTCTGCGCAAATGCTTTGTGGCATAAATTGCAACTGTAGGGTTTTTCTCCAGTACGGGTTTTCTTATGGAATTCCAGTTTATATTTCTTTGCAAATGATTTGCAACAATAATTGCACTTGTACGGTCTGTCTCCAGTGATTTTCAGATCATATTTACTTGCAAATGCTTTGTGGCATAAACTGCACGTGTAGAGCTTTTCTCCAGTGTGGGTTCTTATATGGCATTTAAGATGACTACTCTGTGTAAATGCTTGACTGCAAAACTCACATTTCTATGGTTTTTCTCCAGTGTGGGTTCTTGTATGGCGTTTCAGATCACATTTCTGTGCAAAGGCTTTCTGACATAAAATGCAATTGAATGATTTTCCACCAGTATGGGTTCCCTTATGGAATTCCATTTTACATTTCTCTGCAAATGATTGGCAACAATAATTGCACTTGTATGGTCTGTCTTCAGTGTGGGTTCTTAGATGGAGTTGAAGATTCAACTTCAGTACAAACACTTTGTGACAAACTGCACATTTGTAATTTTTGTCCTGATTATGGATTCTTGGTCATTTTCAGATTTTCAAAAGTCAGAAGACATTAAATAACTAGTATTTGTACCGGTTTTCCACATTACTCTAAAACATCATCAGCATCATTATGATCCATGGGCCGAGAGCCCATAGGTATCCACTGCATGCTATCTATGATTGTCATTGCATTGGATTTCCTTCGTCTGTTTCCTTTATCAGAAGACATCAAATAACTAGTATTTGTACCGGTTTTCCACATTACCCTAAAACATATCAGGAAAAAATCATAGAATAAGAAGGATTCCCCATTGCAAAATACTGTCTAAGGAATAATAGGATCACAGATTAATAGAAGAACCAAAACACTGTAATTCTGAGTCTGATGTCATTAATTTCAGTAAGCTGAGACACCATGAGGATTATCTATTCCTTTTAGCAGAAAGTGAAGGTATGATGGTGGTTAGGAGATGTCAGGCCTACTAACTTCAGTATATTTTCCTTGGCATACGATATGGATGATCAGTTCTCTCCCTCACCACCTAATCTTTCCACCAACAGCCGACCGTCAATATTTCGCTCGTTTCATAGCTCAGATTGTTACAAAGCACAACTGCAAAAGACAACTTGCAGTGTATTTTGGTCCTTAGGGAATCAGGCGAATGAACTCTACAGCTGACCCGTTTAGACAAATTATCTTGTTATCTTCTTCAGGTGCTTATACTCTTACCTGAGTTCTGACAAGGCCTGTAAACTTATTTACATTGTATTTTTATGACACTTATTGTCCATTATATAACCCTGGCATGCACATTTACGCTATTTTCTCTTGCAAACCCGGGTGATCAAACTGTTTACAATTACAGCTGTTTCTCAAGAATTATCAATGTTTGGAAATTAGGAAAGACAGATACGTTGATGAGGAGGTTTCAGGATAGGATTTTTAAGGACTTTGTAATGTAATATTTCAATTTCGAATGAAAGGCCTGCACAGAAATTGCAAGAAGGGCAGAGTAAATTGCCCTCATATGATGGTTTTTCTCCAGTGTGAATTGTTGTATGCATTTCAAGATTATACCTGTATGCAAATACTTTGTGACATAATTCACACTCATAGGGTTTTTCTCCATTGTGGGTTCCGACATGTAGTTTTACAGCACTACGCTGTGTAAATGCTTTATACATAATTCACATTTTAAGGACTTTTTCCAGTGTGGGTTCTTAAATGGGGTTTAAGATCCTAATAATGTGCAAATATTTTGTCACAAAATTCACAATTGTATCATATTTCCTGAATATGGTTTCTTCCATTCTTCAATTGAATAATGTGACATAGCTATCATAGTATATATTATACCGGTTTTCCACATTACAGCACAAATGTACTAGCAGTCATAAATATCACAGTTAAAATAGTGGGGAAGATGGAAGAAGGAAGAAAAGAAAAAGAAAGACAAAGATTGATTACATCATAAACGCCAATCCAACTAGAGAATGATGAATACCTTAGATCAGTTAAAAGGCTGTTGGTTGTGACATCAAAAAGGAGTCTAATTCGAGCAAAACATTCACCGATTTCGTAAACACAAATAAAATCCACTTCATCGTTAATAAGTCGTTCATTGCTTGCAGAAACAATTTGATGCTCTAAAATTTTCACTAAAATTTGTATATAAGTGACGACGTTGCGGCAATTATGTTGCGACAATTTTTCAAACCGTTATTTGCATAATATTTCCGAATTCTTCCGAATACTTCCGAATTGCTCTTACGTTTTTTTATGTAGGACGCGCTTTCTTCCTCTTCTGAAAAATGTGAGGGTCCACCGATTCCCAGAATATCCTTCGACCATCGTTGCCATCAAAATCGCTTTCCAGGTTAGAGCGATGGTGTATTTCCCAGCCCGGCACCATTATGCGTCTTTTGAGTGGAGCTGAAATATTTCGCATATTTATAGCTGTATTAAAATACAACGGCAAAAAGCTTTCTGAAATCAGCAGTGGCGAAAAAAATAGCAGAAAACGCAGCCGATGTATCTGGTTTGTAAAACCGGAATATTTGTAGTCGTAATCGTTATCTCGAGATTTCTTCAGCGCCCAACGAAAAAATAGAAATTGCACTAAAACATCTGCTGCCATCTAGGGAATACAATTAAACTAGTGATGAAAGTTCCGAAATACAAACTAGAAGCTGAATTACCAAGCATCTGCTGCCGTCTAGCGAATACAATTAAACTAGCGACGGCAGTTCATAAATACAAACTAGAAGCTAAATTACCAATCATCTATTGCCATCTAGGGAATATAATTAGACTAGCGACGCGTTAATAAAAACAAACTAGAAGCTGAATTACTAATCATCTACTGCTAGCGAATATAATTAGACTAGCGGTGCGTTAATAAAAACGAACTATAGAAGCTGAATTACCAATCATCTACTGCCATCTAGCGAATACAATCAGACTAGCGACGAGTTCATATAAACAAACTAAAAGCTAGATTTCAAAACACTATCATCTATCGACGTCTACCCAAAATAAAAACTGAACTAACGCATTAATGCTAACTTTGATTTCTAAAAACATTTTCCACGGACATCGTGCGATACAAATTAACTTGCGTACCAGCAGACTCAAAAATTAAATTTTTGATTTATGAATCCAGCGTGCAACTAACTCTTCCACTGCCACAAGCGCGGTGCCAATGGGACGTTTGGATAAAAGAAAGAATAGGGCGACTCTAAACACCTTTGTTTAAATACGACACAGCGCTCTTAAACAGAAACTGTCTACCATCCATACCTCACTGAATTGTTAAAAGTACAAATCAATATTAGAAGAAAGCGGCGTCTCTCATGTTAAAGAAAAACTACACACAAACAGTAAGCTGTTGGACTGATTATGTGCAATACGCTTACAGAGAATTTAGGATTACACCAAATAACATATAATTATACCTGCATATACGAAAAAATCCACTGGTTTGAAATCAACTGAATAGCACTATTGATATAATGCAGTTGAAACACAGATATAATTTGAACTCCAAAGCCTTTCACCATGACTTTCAATTCAACGTTTGAAAGGAATAGAGTAAACAAAACGGGATCCTTATACGCTCCAAAGAAAATGTCTAAACTGATCAGAGCACAAATTTAATGTCCTTTTTTGATGCCTGACTATATTTAAACATGCACAAAATCTTACACTAACCACAATATCAAGGCAGAAATTAAATAAATTACAAATTACTAAAATAAATGCACAATATTCTGAAACACAACACCGAATGTTAATGACAAACAGCTAACAACAGTTAACACATTCAGCCTAAAAAATTATGAAACTAAATATCAACAAACGTCAAACCAACACACACACCATCAGGCCAATACAGTAGACCCTTTGCTTGCAATATCAAATGACAGACGATTCTATATGACCAAAAAACTATCTAAAATGTAAATGTAAATGTATAGGTTTTACATAGCGACTGTATGGCCTCGACCCTGCTCATTTTGCAATGAATTCATCGGGTGAGATATCAACTAGAACTAAGACTAGAACTGTTCTTTGTGAATGAGCTTTTTCAGTTGCTGGTCCTAAATTTTGAAATGTTCTCCCCGCGTCTGTTCGTTCTGCTCAGTCGCTTCTGTCATTTTGTTGTCAGCTTAAGACTTGCCTTTTCAAACTGCTTATCCACCGTAGGCTGGTTCCCTTCCTTACTGGACTGACCTTCAGGGGAGACTTGATTGCGGCTTGGCTTTGGTGCACCATCGGTTGATGCCTTGTGCATTAGACATCAGCGTGACAGAAGTTTAAGCACAATTACAATTAAGTGGTTTCAGCAGTCTTTCTACAAGCATTATACGTGACCAGTACATAGCTACCTCTTTAATTTGCCCCATCAGAGAAAGGCTACCGACAGTCTCGCAACTTAGAAGACAGTATTAAATTATATAAACAATTAAATGCACATGTATTAATACCTAGTCTATGCATGATCTATTTTACGAAGATTGTTGATACGACTTATGTCACGTGAGTAACAGCGGCTTGGTAGTTGAGACGCAGTGTCAGTCCACAGGATGTCATTTCAACTCCTAGGGAGATTCTCAAAGTTTCAATTGCAAATTCAATTAACACATGAATGCTATTAGCGCTATCAATGGCACTGTTATTATAACTATTATGTTGTCTGTATTTATATCCTGCTCCTCTGAACCAATGACACCAAAGCAAATGTACGTGAAGAAGTTCCTAACAGTCATTATTTTAAGATAGACTCAACCCATACTCTCCTGATTGGTTACCAGTCAAACACTCTACCGATCACCACCTCACCCTGCCTCATTACATCACCAATCTCGTGACCTAGTGGTTCATGCTGTGAAGCCGAGTTCTGTACAAAACTGAGGATTCCTGCACAAGAATCCACCGAGGGAGACAGTAGGAATCATGTCCATGCAGCAGTATGAAGAAGTTCTTACAAATCATATCATTCCTTTGCTTGCAAGCTTGGCTTTCTAAAAAAAAGTAAAAAAAATTAATTAATTCTACTTCTATCCAACTCTTCTATTGGAACATCAATTAGCCCGTTTCTATAACAGGATTTCATCGTAAATCAACTCTTAAACAATGCACCTAGAAATAGCGGACACAATACTCATTTGAACGTGGTTATCTGACAGATCTAAAAAGATGCATCTTAAGATTAGATGAACATTTTTCCTTTTCTATAATATGTCATCTTGTCCGACATGCATAGATTTTCTACAAACAGAACTGAGAAAATGCCACCAACCAGTCCAGTCTTAGCTTTCGGCGCCGTTGTTAGCGCAATCTTCTTCTCTTCCTGCATCTGCTTAACGCGCTTCTGAGCCAAATCAACCCTAAAATCACACAGAGTAGAACACACAGATTGGAAAGGATAAGAAAATTATGTATGTTATTATTTCTGCATTTATTAAGCGCCACTATCTAACGTCTAAGCGTCAGTTGATGGCGCGGAGCAAAATGACAGTGAAGGACTTACTCAAGGTCCCTACACAGTAACTGTCTGAGGAAAGGCTTGAACCCGTACTCTGCATTACAAGTTGAGTGCTCTACCAATAGGCTACCATATAGTAGTGTTCTCTGCATTTCAGTTTTTAGGCCACTGCACATTAATTTCGTAATAAAAATAAATCCATAGCACACAAACACAACCTACAGACAACACAGATAGCTATACAGTCATCCTCCTCCTCCTCCTCCTCATCATCATCATCCTTCTCCTCCTCCTCATCATCATCATCATCACCACCATCATAAACCATGGGCTCAACGCCATAGGTGTCTGATGCCATTCTCACTATGTTGCCATTCCCACTGCTGTCTTTCCAGCACGGCATGGCTCAGCTCTACACCATTTGATTATGTCATCTACCCATTCTCTATGGGGTCGTCTCTCTTGTTTAGTCCATCCATCATTATGAAAACTAATATCTTGATATTCCTATCGTTACTCATTCTGCATATATGGCCAAATAATCACAGTTTCCTCTGAATTACCTTCTGCATCAAGTTAGCTACACAGAACGACAGAGCAATGTCCACCCAGTTTTCCTATTCTAGAAAGAATCTCAGGACATCATCTTCCGTTGGTCGGTGCCCACCTTTCTTTGCTGATCCTCTGCTGTTCTCGTTTCCAGAGGTCTTTGAACTCCTGACTGAATGACAGCCACAGACCAAAGAATTCTTTCGGATTAACAAACGGACCTTCACCCGGCTTCGGCTTAACCGCAAAGTAAGCTGTACACTGCTGATACCTACAACACAACAAAATTCATTTCAGACTACGTTCGGCCACATAGCTATGTGTGCAGGGCCTTTGAGAGGAACTTGAAAGTCGTTATATTAAGCACCTTCATAGATGGTACAAGAGGAAAGAACACTGAAGAATATTATTACTTCTGCAATTATTAAGCATCACTATCTAACCGATGTCGCTGAGCAACTGTGAGTGAAGGACTCGCTCAAGGACCCTACACAGTAACTGTCTCAGGAGAGACTCAAACCCCTACTCTCTGCATTACAAGCCAAGCTCCCTAACCATTCGACTACTTTGCCCCATAAGATGAAGACATGATAAATTAACTGGATTGGTCACATGCTTCATGGGAATTCTTTCCTTAGGAAGGTGCTAGAAGGAAGAATTGAAGGAAAGGCGCTAGAAGACACGTCATCACTCTTTGTTTGGTTTGTGCATCTTCTTTCATCTGGAATTCTCTGCTCCATCAACAAACGAACGATCCCTGTGAACAGGGCCTTTCAGGGATTCTGACTGGCCAAAGTCACTGCAACTATGACGCCCCAATCTTGAAGCATTCAATATCATAAGCCTACAAATCACGGTTCTAATAAAAACAAGAAAATTAGCTATATAAATAATTATTACATAAACTTTTTTCAAAATCTGAGGCCTCTTCTCTACGCAAGGCCTGGCCCCTCGCTGATGGGCCCTGCATGTGAACTTTTGGCCACAGTCTTGTGACATCTCTTGTTGATAAATTAAGAATCTACATTCAGATACTTCTAGATACTTCAATCACTCAATTGATCCATCCATCAATCAACTGATTAATCAATCATCCTACTCAATCCAAGCAAACTACATGTAATCTATTCGTGGAATTTCCGCAGCAAAAATGCATAAGACATCCATTAAGTCAAAAACTGGGATAAATCTGGTCAAACATTAGCAGAGAAATCAATGGAACAAAGAAACACTGTATTGATATCACGACATCAAACCAAGATGTCTCTTGCCTTTTCTGAGCTTCCGTGAGGTTGTTCTGTTGTTCTTTAACATCAACAACAGCTAAACAGAAACAAAAAACACTACAAACTTTTAGGAACATCTCACATACAGTACATAGCACCAATACCCGCCTAACGTCTCATTTCTAACTGGCAGAATTTACAGTCTCCACTTGTGGCACGTTCGTCTAACGAGTTGAGACGCACACGGGTCTGTTTGGTAGAATGTTTCGGGTCTGTAAACCAACAATTGCAGGTTCAAACCCACTGCGTGGACTAAGTGTAATGACGCTGTACAAGTTGTTTGTCCACATCAAGATTCAGATTTATTGATCTTAGATGCATAATACGTACAATAAAATAATAAATAAATGCATTCTCTCATTGCATTACAACTGCAATTTCAAGCTCACAACTTGACTAAACACTTCCCAAAGCAAATAAGAATTGACTGATTGCCTCAGAGTAGTTCTCTAAAGCCTAATCTAATCTAATCTACTCTAATCAAATCTAGTACCGTTATCAATACAAACAAGGCATCTGAGTGAAGTTATAGTATGTTCCCAGAATTAACTGGATGCCTCAGGTTAAAACTCAAAAGGTTGGGGAGACCATAAGGCTGAAAATAGTGGATAAGGAAGAACATTTACTATTATTATTATTATAATTAAAGGAATTATTGTTCAAATTATTATTATGACAAACTGAGATACCTTTATTGATGAACTTGGTCATGTTTGCTTTGAAAGGCTCAACTGTTTCAGGAGTCGACTCTCGGACAACCTTAGCCACGTGCTGCTCACATTCTGGAATTATTTGCAATTTACGCAGATAATCAGTATATTATAGCAAACGTTTAAGGCTATATAGCATTTTATTAAATTCCTTAAAACAAATTGTTAACAATAAATAAATTCTGATTCTAGAAAAAAACTATATTTCAAATTTATAACCACATAAACTAACAACACCTTATACTATTGCATTATTTTAGCTATTTGATAATAAAATTATTTCAATAAATTTTTACATTTACATAATCTTTCTATAGTAAATGATTTCATCTTAATTTAGTACACTTGTGTCACTTTGTTTATAATTACTACATCAAAGTATGTAAAGTATTTATGTAATTTTAACTTAAAAGTTTATTGACTTAAAAGTTTATTGATATTGTTATGAATTGACTTAATTGTGAAATTATCATTATTATCATTATCAAAATTTATTTATTTATTTATTTTCACATAAACATTTGGTTTTATTCTGACTGTCAAGGGACGTTTGTGCTTTCTTCAGTTCTTGTTCAAGGTCTTCAAAGTTGACCATTGCCGCTTGGCTGACGTCGCTTGGCTCAGGCAGAGGAAGTTGTGCTTTCTCCATTTCAACGTCAGCATCATACTTATGCACATACTGCACCACAAGATACTGCAGCAGACTCACTGAGTTATCCTATAAAAGAACAGTCCATTCACTTGACATGTACGAAAAGGTGGTCCATTGGTAACGCGCTTGGTCAATGATCATGCGGTTGCAGGTTCAACTCCGTGTAACAAGCATGGGCAAGTTGTTTGCAAACACATGCCTGTCACTAAGCAGTACAATTTGGTGCCACCTCAGATTCAGCTGTACTGACATTGTGTGAGCTAGAAGCATTTCAATAAATGAATAAGAAATAAATAAATAAATGGCAAGTCCTGCAATGCACCGGCCCCATGTCCTGGACCTTGGGATTCGTCCACTGCCTGCTCAAGGGCCTAAAGAAAAGAAAATGTGCACCTGCTTTTTACGTCTCACTTGTCGGATCTTATGGGATACTTTACTTTACAAAAAGGTGCAGTCATAAAAAAGAAAAACATAATCAACAGAATACCATCAACACAGTATTTTCACTGAATTGTCTCACAAGAGAACAAATCATCAATTCACAACAGAAAATTAACTCAGAATATTTTTTTATTTTCTGTAAGTTATTCTCATTAACTGTTCATATTCTAAGCAAAGAGTTTTACTTGCTTTGCTTTTCACGTCTTTCAGTTTTGCCAAAATATCCAGTGCAAACCCATCCGCTTGGCCCCGAGTTGTACCTGGAATTTGTGACAACACAATTTAACACTGTGATTATCAGTACTCAGAGATTGTAAAGTCTATACACAGTAACATATTTAGAGTCTGACTCTGCTGTAAAAGCAATGTAGAATTTCTGCATAAAATTTTATCCAGTAACGCTGACGTCACTGTTGGGTATCGCGGTGACAGCCACTAACGTCTTTGCATTTTACATTTATGTTCACAGTTCAAAAATTTGAACATTAAGTGAAAATTACAAATCAGACGACAATTCAAACAGATGATTCTGAAGTCTAGGCCTGAATGAAATCAAAGACCTGAGCAGCGAATTCCACAGCTTTGGCCCAAAGACCGAGAACCCAGTTTCCTCGGAGTCATAGTTGCTGATGGATGTCCAGG
The DNA here is from genome assembly GCA_964023275.1 of Norana najaformis. NCBI lineage: Eukaryota > Metazoa > Annelida > Clitellata > Crassiclitellata > Hormogastridae > Norana > Norana najaformis. Next base: position 856,476 of record OZ029924.1, read on the forward strand.
TAAAATCCGATAGGTTAGGGAAACCTGAAATCACCCATGCCTATGATTCCTCACTCAGCCAATGGGCATATGCTATGTTGAAAAATGCATTACTTACTTACTTAGTAACTCATTAATAAAGGTACTGAAAGCATATCAACATATAAATATTGTGCATTCCATGAGGACAAGTGAATTGTGAACCTACCTCCATTCATGTAGTTGCCAAAGGCCAAAACAAGTCCCAGCAGATTCTGAACGCTCTTACTGGTTGTCAGCATCTAAAACACAATGGTAAACCACATCTTTGTACAAAACACTAATTCTCAGCTGACCACTGCGAAAAACCACAAAGATTTCATATTTATTTACTTTTTTATGCCTTCATTCATTGCACTAAAAATCCATATCAGGTCACTGAATCTGAATCTGAGGCGTAAGACAAGTGTGCTCAAACAAATCAAAACAGAATCATTACTCAGAGTCTGCTCAGCAAGCTCGAGCCCACAATCGTTGGATTATAGACCCAGCACACTACAGAACAAACAATTGCGCTCTACAGTTAGCCTCAAATTATTTCTACAGCACAAAGCAGATGCAAGCCAACTATTTCTTAACAACTTCAAAGACAACCACACCAGACATATTCTACTGCAAACATATTCTATTCCAGACATGCTGTCCTCCAGACATATTCTGTTCATATTCTGGAACAGAATATGTCTTCCACATATAGTCCAGACATATTCTGGAATAGAACATGTCTTTCAGACCTATACTATTCCAGAAACATTGTTGTAATGTACTGTATATGTAATGTATATGTACATTACAACAGGTAATGTACTGTGTACACAGAATGTTTCCAGAGCACCTGTTCTGACCTGAATAATCATTCGAATGTTGGTGAGACGATGTTCGATGGAGGAAAGGGTTTCAGTAAAAGTCGACTGGAAGATGAGACAGTAGCAGCGATCGGCAAAACACGGAATCAGTGAAAGTTCGTAGATAAATCTGAAACAGCATATTCAATTATTATTGGTTTTTTCTGTTTTTCAATGTGGAATGACCTCCCTCTTGATCTGCTGTGATCCCCTTCTGACTAGGGATACAAAAGAAACACCGTTGGCCAACAGTTAGAAACTATTCTCTTTCCTGAGGTAGGACTGGAAGCACCTCTGGCTATATATAAATTAAAAGGGCACTATATAAATGCAATGAATGAATGAAATACTGAACCGATGGTTGAATTGCAGTCCTTCAGACACGATTAGTCAAGACTTAAGAAACCAGAGACTAGAAGACAAGATAAGCAGCACAGAAAAGATGAGGTCTTAGCCCACAACTGAAATTGTATTCCTAATCTCGAGATTTATGCAGCACCCAAAGAAAGCTGAGTCGCGGGAACCAGCTTATTCACAGGCGCTCAGTCAAAACAAAATCTATAGGCAAGAAGGGTTTGGTTCCAGGTCAAGGCAGGCAGGCAGGCAGGCAGGCGGCTATGATGGTGTTTGGAATTGGATTTGCAGGACGGATAAGGGAAAGAATACGATTCAGGATATGATCAGCAGAAAAGTAGTGTTTTCAGTTTTGAGTGAAAGACCTGCACAAAGATTGCAAGGAATGAAGTGATGGTGCGTTCGTATAATGGATCAGATAACTGTCACAATTCTGGTGAGAGTTTATTCCAGAGGGATGGAACAGCTATGGCTATGAAGCAATTTCTAAACTCTAAGAATGAGGTGATGGAAGGGCGGAGACGCATTGGGGAGAAGAGCACATCAGACATCAGAGAATTTGCATAATTCATGAAATCCGACAGCAAATTTACAGAAACCAGACCATTTGGAGGACAAGAATCAAAACATCTGATGAGCTGATACAAAATTTAGCAACTGAATTAACCTGCACAGGAAGCAGGATTGAGTGCTCTAAGGAGTTTCTTGTACTATACAAATTTACAGTTACAATTACACGAGAACTGTAAGACCAGAAATGTCGGACTTACTGTTCTGGTCGGTCAAGGGCAACATCTGGTTTCGTTTCAAGATGTCTTCGAATCAGTTCTAATTCAGCGTCTTCTGGTCTCTGAAGTAATAAATACCTATACACTGTAACACAAATGTAATGTAACTCTGAATTTACAAATGACTATAGATTGCAACACAAATGTAAAGTAACAACTGCCTTTGGGATCCGTATTACATATGTGAATGTGGATGTGTCTGGATATCTGCATATAGTGACTTTTGACAACCTCATAAATGCTCTAAAACGTGGCCATCATATACAGCTAAATGGGTGCAATTTCATTAGGGCTAAAACGGCTTCTCAAAGTGTCTGTCAGAAAAGTACATGTTTTCAGCACAAGACCGTTCCAGGACCTTAACAAGAATACTGAAATGGATCCATCTATAGAAAACAACCTCGTCACAGAACAGCCTCGTTAGACTTGATATACGGCTTTCAACGTAGTTTCCTTTGCATGCAGATTTCTTGCCACAGGTGCAGATTTCTTGCCACAGGTGCAGATTTCTTGCCACAGGTGCAGATTTCTTGCCACAGGTGCAGATTTCTTGCCACAGGTTCACCCCTCACAGCAAAATCCTCTGCCAAACCTAGACTCTGCAACTCTCTAGTTTAGTTTACTTCCATAGCATCATTATCACTACGCACACACAGCCACTGCAGACAAAGCGTAACAACAGAGATGACTAACAGCTGAAGAAATATTCTCACACTTTCCAAGACATACCTTTTAAGAACTGTAGTAATCGTAACCTCCAAATTTCTAAAGTGCTACTTAAAAGCTAAGCGCGGGCACCAGCTTATTCATGACTGCTGTGTCAAGTCAGTGGGGTTGCCCAACGATGCCATATCAAGAACTAAATCTGGTTGCCAGAAGACCAGAGAGAGAAGGGGGGCAGGAGAGGTTAGGGTGGACACTGTTTAAACTGAGATATATGGGAAGGTAGCAAACTAGAACCTGAATCGTCAAATAGTCAGAATGCAGTATCTTTGTAAGGTTCTTAAAATGTGCTACATAATTCTTGGATACACACATACATACTAGTGTACTTTTCTAGTGGCACTCCAGAAGTTATCAGATTATATAAGATAATCAAACTGAAAACTGAGTGTTCAACTAGAAAATGAACCTGATTGATCAGAATTCCAACTGATAGTAAAGAAACATGAAAAAATGCTCACCTGTTCATAGAGCGTATTAAGTGTCTCGAGCGAGAGATTCGACATGTCAAACTCCAGAATTGCTAAAAGCAATAAAAAGCAAACTAAAGCCATGAACGATAATGTAGCACAATTGTAACAAAATCCAACAAATATCTATGACAACAACTGAGAATAATACCCTACTGTCTTGTCTTGTCTTCAGTCATCCTCCAGCCGAGGACTGGCTGCACCACAGACAATTCTGTACCATCTGCTTCTGTCCCTCGTCTCTTGTAACAACTGGTCGAACAGTAATTCAGTCCACGACTTGATGTTATCTATCCATGCCGTCTTGGGTCTTCCGAGCTCAGGATTCAGGAATTGGACTACCCTATTACTTCAAGTCATTGCTTGTAGACAACAGCTTTTCTATACAAAACTCTTTAATATATCACAACTAGAAGCAATAAAACAGCCTCTCACAATGAAGCACAAGCAAAGAGGCCAAACATCAGTTTAGATCTGTAGGACAGCCATGTGTGCACTGCTTTGTGCAGCACTTAAAAGGCCTTATCTTAAATGTCTTCACACATGCATGCATACATTTGTACTTGTAGTGATACAAAGCAAAACCTGTTTCAATTTCCGACGAATGAAGATGCAGACTGGAGATGAAGATTCCAATCGCTTGTGATCGCTTAGCATCCAAGAGTTTAGCCACCTGGAATAAAATTGAACCATATATGCATTATTCGCCTTTACAGGTTCTTAAAAGGGTGTTATATTAAGTGTCTAGATAGGTGAATAATGCTTGAATATCAAGGTAAGTATCAGCATACTCATGCACACAGAGAGAACCCATCCAAGCAATTCTCTTTCACTACCGATTCATGACTGCAGAAAAAAGCACCAACATCCCCATTCTCAAAGGAAAATGAGCACTTCCCCTACTGTGCTTCAGTATAGGACACGGCAGCTCTACTAACTTACTAACTCCTTTTACCTCTCTCGTTTTCTTGGCCTTGGCATGCTTTCCAGGAGATGACTTCTTCTTTGCTGGTGCCTTGGAAAACAGATCCTCAAATTCGGCTGAATTGATGTCTGGCTCCTCCAGTCCTTCCCACAGACACTCGCCAGCACTGAATGCAACAAACATCTTATTCTTCTTCTTTTTCTTTCAGTATTTATATGATTAAGCATCAAAATCAGAGTAATGAACACAAGATCCACCGAAATGAATACAACTCCTTCTGGATCTAAACATTCAACGACTGAATGCCACTTAGATCTCTAACAGACATTGAATTAAAGTCATCCACTGATCCACGGCTATGTTGCAGCTCATCTCCAATTTCAGCAAACTCCATACACTTATTATTTTATTTTATTTTTTCCCAAGGTAAATATGATCCTTCACAATTGCAAAAATTAGAAGGAGCATTCTTGGAACGCTAATCTTCTCTGATGGCTGTTTCAGTGTCAAAAGTGCTGCAAAGAGCGACTGCACTGAAGTGCGACTGCACTGAAGTGCGACTGCACTGAAGTGCGACTGCACTGAAGTGCTGAATGGACATAGATAGGCACTGATGGAGAAAAGTAGTTTCCCTATTATCTTCCGATATCTGTGGAAGGAGATTTACTATTATTATTATTATTATTATCATTATTATGATCATCATCATCATCATCATTGTCATTATCATTAATCATTATCATTATTATTATTATCTAGCAACTTCTACAGTGTCGATGCCCAATGCACAAGGCCTCAACCGATGGTGTACCAAGCCACAAATGGGTCAAAACCAAGCTGTAATCAGATCAAAAAACAAACCATAATCAGGTCAAAACCAAGCTGTTATCAAATCAAAAACCAACCCGTTATCAGGTAAAAAAACCAAGCCAGTTTTCCTGACCTATCGGGTCAGGGAGACCAGAAATCATGCCACAGTGGGTAAGCAAGTTTACAGAGATGACTCTTCAGATTAGACCTGAATAACATTAAAGAACTGATTAAATGCACAGACCTGGGCAGTGAATGCCAGTGCTTCAAAGCCACCAAGAATTTCCAACAGCATAAAGATATAAGAGAAAACTTATAAGCAAGCAGCCTTTATTTGCATCCAACAAGCACATATGCACTGCATGGCACAGAACAAATAAAGCAGCAGTTAAAAGAATTGGTTATAACAATAACAAGCAAATATAGTCAATGATAAAGCAAATACTGTCAATGACATGCAGGCACAAATAAATATACAGCAATTCAAACAACACCTCTTGAACGTTTTTAACAACAGATAGCACAAAAAGAGTGTCTCCCAAAAAGGTGCCAAAGCCAGTTTAAGTAATCAAAAATTTTTAAAAATGAGAAAGCTGACAAAAGGGTGAGTAAAAAGGACAAAACATGCAAAAACAGATCTGCACAGAAAACCAAACACAGCAAAACTACTCACACAGGTTCTAAATGTTTAACCAAATATTGTTCTTTGACTTCTGAAATTATTAAAAACAAACAATGAAGACTAAAACAACTGGAGAAAACAATTGAAATGATATCAAACACAAGACAAAAAATACAAAAAACTAAGATATAAAATGATATAAACTGCAAATAATGCAAATTCAGATTTAATACAATTAGGAATAATGAATTTACCAGTAACTTAGCAGTAGAACAAAATATAACGACAGCTCAATATACCTTGTACTCAATGTGACAATTGAGACAGCTTTTACATGGATGTTCCAAATGGTAAAGTAAAACCCATCATAAATACAAAACTAACTTATATTATTCATAATTTTTTGTTAAAAAGACTAAATTCCCCAATGCTGGCCATGAAAATTATTGTAAGCAAACAGTTTACTGATCACGGCCAATATCTTTCTCATCCAGTTCAAATCTAATGATAATCACCTCAGGCGATTTCAGTTAAGCAGAAGATAATAATGTCTCTGAAAACAACAGCTTTTCCACAATGAAGAATTTCCAATAATAAAAATTTTAAGAAGAAGAAAATATCTACAAACAAATTATGTTTAGAGTAATAATAACTGAAATGTAAGGAAACAAATAAAAACACTGAATTTAAGAAAAACAAACACAATTAAAATAAAATCAATACATAATAGTAAATTATTATCAGGCAAAAAAGATGGAAAAATACTCAACAAGACACAAACAGAGAAATGAAAATGAAATGCCGACCTTGTTTCAGCTGCCTGTCTCTGAACATCGCTGATCTGGATCTTCCTCCAAAACAGAGGTTTCATAGGCAACTGAGGAGTAATCGCTGGCTTCTGATGTCCTGTTTAATGACAGAAAAATTGCAACTTCAGAAGTTATTCTGGTTGTTTTTAGTTTGGTTGAGATGGAGTCGCCAGTAGTGGCTTTTCTAGTTATCTCAGCACTGGTAGCTTACTCAAGGTTTTGTTGTGATTAATGAACGGCAGTGTTTTTTAGGCTAGTGTAGAGTGTTTTTTGTAGCCAGAACAAATAGAGGTTGCGTGATATGATGGTTTAAACAGCGGAATAAAATGTTAGATGTACATGCCTGATCATATTAGATCGGAACTTATGCAGGACTCCACTGTTCTGTTTCTAAACTAAGCTAGAAATTCACTGGACAAATTGTTGCCCCAAGTCTCACAAACTCTCTTCCTTCAAGAAATGCCCAAAACTCACTACTGCATCTCTTATTAGTTTTCAAACATCTGGATATCCAACTGTTTTTCACCTGGCAGCTGACTAATCATGCTTCAGATCTGCATTACATGTGACCTTGCACCTGTTTAACAATCTTTTAATAAAAATAAAACTAATAACAACAACAACAACAACAATAATAGTCCTGTTGAAGCTGTTTTCTAATTTTAAAAAGCTTGCAAGAAAATCGACCACTTACCGAAAGGAACTGCCATTGACTCTCCACCAGGAAGTGGAGGAGGAATGAAACCACCAGGCAGAGGTGGTTGTGGTGGAAAACCACCAGGTGGTGGCGGTGGCATAGGTGGTGCTGGGAATGCCCCTGGAGGTGGTGGTGGTGGAATGTGAAGGCCAGTTGGAGGTGGTGGAGGCGGTGGAGGAATTCCACCAAGCGGAGGCGGAGGTGGTGGAGGTGGAGCAGGTGGACATATCCCACCAGGCGGCGGCGGCGGTGGTGGTGGTGGTGTAGCAATAGAACTAGATGGAAAATCTGAAGGAGAAGGAGGAGCTACAGGTGGCACAAAAGGTGGCAGACAAGGCGGCAGCGGTAGAACCTCACAAGGCGATGGTGCTGGTGGAAGAACTTCTCCCACGGGAAAAGCAGGACAACTGACACTTTCCAAATGAGTAGTATCTTTTCCATACACATCAAACAACGCAGCAGCTCCACTGGAAAGGTCGACATCAGAGAACTCTGTCTGGCAACCCTCCTCAACCAGCACCAGTTCCGTTTCTGAGGCACTATCAACACATTTCACTCCTGTTGCGTTCCTACCGTCCGTTGGAACCACAAGACCGGAACTCGATTCACCACCCCACTGAGCCTCAAGGGTCAGAGTTTCAATGCTCGCAAGAATTCGGTACTTTTCAACCTCTTGCTCCAATTCCTTCACTGACCTTTCATACTCGGCAACCTTGGCTGCATATTCACCCTTAATTGTCAGCAAATTATGCTCGTGCTGCCTCTGGAAAATAAACAACATACAAATTGTATTAGAGGTCAGGCAAAGTAATGCAATAATGTTAATAATTAGCAACTTCTAATGTGCTGGTGTGTACTGCACTAATGCACAAGGCATCAACTGATGGTGCACCAAAGCCAAGCTGCAATCAGGTTAATATCTAGAACGTCAGTCCACAAGAAACAGATATGCAGCCTACAGTGGATAAGACATTTGAAGCAGGTAAGTTTTAAGTTGTAGTTCCTCAGTTTAACAACAGCTTATGGCATCAAAGGCCGTTGCCGTTGCCCTCCTCCTTTATCCAGGCTTGGGACTGGCACTACTCCCAAACAAAGCGGTTTTAAGTTGAGAATGAAATGACAGAAGTGACTGAGCAGAACGAACAGACACAGGGAAGGAGCCCCAATTTGAAACAAATCCTTTGCTGAAAAGAAACTATGTTTGTTCATATCATTTCCCTATTAAAATAATTTAAATGTTTTTTAATATCTAATAAAACTTAACTAAACTTTTGTACAACACCCCATACTGGTAATCGTAATCGTAACTGTTCATTTATGTACCACATTTTTTGAAATGATGACAGCCAAATTAAATCTGTAGTACATGGTCGGATTACTAGTGCCATGTTTGTATACAGCTAAATATTCTTGAACCCCACAACCACATCTCTGGCATCAGATTGACGTCAGTGATCTATACAACTGCATTAAGTCGTTAACATCCATAACAGAATCTCTGATTGATTCTGTTGGAAGTTGTCTGTGGAAAAACAGTAACGTTGAACTAACCTTGATATTTTCAAGTTCTTCTCTCATTTCTCTTCTCAATCCCACGAGCAAAACCTGGTTCTCTGCAGTTAAGAAAACAAGGCTTCTTTCAGGCCCAAAATATTGTTCCTTAGAGACCTCCATTCTATTCAGTGTGATTGATGCAAAATGTTCAAAATGTTCTCAATGTCAATACGACCTTTTCTGATGTGGCATATTGTAATCACAATTACAGCTGAACACCTATAATAGCACCTATTCAAGAAAACTCATGAGGTGCTGTAAAATACAAATTCAGTTGTTGTTATTTTTCTTATTATTATCATTATAATTATTATTACTATTTCTGCATTTATTAAGTGTGACTATCTAATGCCTAAGCACCAATCGATAGAGCTAAGCAATTGTGAGTGAAAGAAAGACTTGCTCAAAGTCCCTAAACAGTAACCGTCTCAATGGAGGCCCAAACCCATACCATTTGCATTACAAGCAGAGTGCTCTAACCAATCAGCTACTGTGCCCCACAATTGTGAGGCCCATTCGGTAGCAAATTGGGTCAGTAATCCACAGATTGTGGTTTCAAGCCAGCTGAATGGATCCCACGTTATGACCCTGGAAAAGTAAATCTCAACTCAGTTTGCACTTGAGCCTCAGACTGAGACTTACTGATCTTGCAAGCATATTAAGTGCAAGAAATAAACAAATAAATATGCAATCTTTTTTGCCTTTTTGCTTTTTAATGAAATATAAATAAATAAGAAATCCATATAGATACTCTGTTTAACTGGAAGCAACAGAAACTCTAAAAAGGGATCAGGTGATAGATGATTTGACGGAACCTTCCTTTAGTTACCAGAAGTCAGGTAGTAAAACTAAGTAGTTGGTACTTACTTGTGTACTTACTACTAAAAGAACAGTTGAAGTAAAAAGTAAGAAAAAAGTAAGGATGAATAACAGAAACAAGAGCAAAGAAGAAATGCACAAAGTGCCACTAACCACTCTTTTTCGACACATCTCCCTCTGAAACAAAAAGCAGAGTAAAGTTTTACATACATGTCAAATAGCAACTGCCTCTTACCTCTGCACACAAAGTTCAAGTCCTCCTGCATTAAGTCTTACATTAGTGCCACAAGCCCAATGGACACTGACTCTTCTTGTACCCTTGGCCAGGATTCTGTTTTATGTTACCAGTCCAAGGCACTAAAATTTGCTGGCTGTTTCTGTCCAATCTACAACTTCTCTGATGTTGCACAGGGCTGGTCTAAAATCTCATCTTTTTCAGACTGTTTACCTTCTATCACTTGTCTTCCAGTCTCTGTGGCATCCTGGATCTGTCCAACGAATTCTGCTTCAGCTGTGGTTTTGCTTAGAAGCGACCATTGATTGATGTCTTGGTCAGTATTACAACAGTGCCATAGAAGTTTTAGGATCAGGTGAGAGACTAGGTCACCTTTGTCCTTGAGATCCTCGCTGTTTGTCGTGGCAGACTTGATCTCGAGTTCTGACAAAGGGTCTCCCGTGCGAAATGGAGGCCAGACTTGAGAGGACAGCTTCCCAGGGATCAGATCTGATGGCTGAAGCACTGGCTCCGAATGCGCCCAACAGTACATCAGATCAGGCTACAAGAAACAACGATTTCTTACAAATATTATACAACAATGTCTCTGCAGGCTCTGCTCTTCCTAAAAATCTCTATACAGCAGTCGACTGTTACATGATTAACCCTTAATCTAATCCAGCCTGTAATCAATCCACATGATACGGCACCACTATCATAAAACTAACACCTTAACCGCTCTCCTCCATCTCCAAAAAAAGGCTTGTCTTGTCTCGTCTTTAGCCATCTTTGATCCGAAGGTTGGCTGCACCATGAACCGTCCATCTCCAGATGTTTTTATCTTCTGCTGTCATCAGTAACTGACTCAGAGTAAATCCTGTCCAAGACCTTATGTTCTCAATCCAGGCTGTCTTCCACGTGCTCGCGATCCAGGCGTTGTACCCTGCATTATTTCTTTCTCCAAAACAGTCTCCATTTTTCCTCATAATAATTATGACCATTGACTTGCTGTGACTTAACAGTTGATGTTCCATGCCAGTCTGTTCCAGAACCAATTCACTGGTTTTCTTTGCCATCCAAGAAACCCTCACAATCTGTGCCTCAGTCCCTTTATTTAAAACCCATTTATCCTCATTTCATCTGTTCCCTGATGGTTCACCCTTCGCAACCGTAAACTGTGACTGGCCACATCAGATCACAAAAAGACAGAACCACATAAATACACAAATACAAGAACTTGTGGAATAACAAAGAACCTCTGGTGAAGCTATTTTGTTGCAAGTACCTTAAAAATAGCCGTAGGACTAGCATCGTCCTCAAGTTTCCGAATGACGCCAGCAGCCAGGAGATGAGTGCAGAACTGAACAACAAGGACTTTCGTGTCTCGTACGGACAACTGTCCGTAGAGATAATGCTGCTGGTCCATCAGACAGGAACACATCCACGATACCAGCATGTGACCTAGATAAGACAGAACAACACATGCCATTGGTCAAAATGTTACCTACAAATCAATTACAAACCATGTAACATAGTAGCTGATTGGTTAGAGCACTCAGTTCGTAACGCAAAGACTACGGGTTCGAGACTCACCTGAGACGGTTACTGTGAAAGGACCTTGAGTAAGCCTTTCACTCACAATTGCTCAGCACCATCGATTGATGCTTAGTCATCAAATTGTGGCTCTTCATAAATACAGAAATAATATTACCTTCAAATTTTTCCAGCTGACGAAAATCCAACTTTTCCGGAACAGTTTTTGGAACAGCTACGACCTCATTCAACGAAAGCTGAGAGAAAGTTCTAGAAGACGGCTTGAAGGACCGTGCCATGTCAACCTGGTCACTGTCACCTGCCTGGTAAGAACTATCACTCGAATAGCGATGGTGTCTCTTCAAATGCGTCCCGGTCTTAGATCCTCGAAGTCCATCTCGATCGAGCGTAGAACTTTCAACTGGAATGTCAGAATCTGTCCTTTCCGATCTTTCATCATCATACGACTGGAAGACTTCGCTCTTTCGTGAATCCTGGTAGAAATCTCTTGGTCGAATAGAAGAATCTTCTTGCTTTAGGTTCGAATCAGACACTGACTCAATCCCGGCTTCCAAAGATGTACAGTGTCTGCTAACGGTGGGTGGGTCTTTCCTTGGTGTTTTGGTTGCACAGCTGTTAGGCAAACTCTGCTTATGCATGCTGTGAGCTGTGTGATCAGCTTCAAAACCTTTTCTGTTCCTTGCACCAGCACCTTCAGCATGAGCTCGCTTTCCTGCAGGCAATGTTTCGGAACCAGCGGTTGCCACGGAATGCCTCGCCTCTGTAGCCCTACGGCCACGTGGAGAACAACTGGTGGAACCCTCGGAATTATCCAGCTGGTCCAAGCTGACGGATTTACCCTTCAGCAGCGGGGAGCTAATGTCGTCACCATCGCTCGGGGTCAGCGTCTGAGATGAAGTCTTCTGCGACTCATCCACCATTTCTGGACTCTCATCCATCCCGTTTGCACCACTCTCCGCAGCCGACAGGTACGGACTCTCTATAGGACTTTTATCGGTCATGACCGAGGCTGCATCGGCAAAGACTTCTGGACTCACAACGGCAGACCCCGAACTCGAAAGGGAATTTAAAAGACCGTCCTTAGAAACTTCGTGTCTTTGCAAGTCGAGCGAAAGAGCAGACGAGTTGACTGCGGGGTGGAGTTGAGCCGGGCGTATCGTGTTTCTATCCTGCACACCACTTCCAGATACGGGAACCAGAGGTTCGACAGCCTTTGAAACATTCTTCTCGTCTTTCCGATGTGCACTTCCTGAAGTCTTGCCACCTTCCAAGCTGCTCTTCAGTTGACTGATTGCATAGTTTGATGGTGCTTCAATCACTTCGTCGATCGGCGAAAGGCCCATGTCATTAGAAGATGCAAGGGGTGCCACTTGCAAGTAACTGCCCATTTCTGGGGGCCGTGACTCCTGCGATAGGTGCAATGACCCTGCCCCGGCCGCTGCTGAGCCCTTCTGCCCGTGATGACCCCGACCTTTGATGCTGCCATGGCCATTGGCACCATCTGGTGAGAAGGTCAGCCTTGAGGGCACGAAACACTTGCCAGTGTTGAGATTGCCCATTTCGGGCAAAATACCCTCCACCAACTGACTTGATTTCGGCGCTTCAGGTCCAATCTGATCCTGTAAAATTACCGAACTATTTTTGTCTTGTCTATCAGAACTAAAAGTCTGAAGAGAGTCTTTTGGCAAACGAGCTTCATTCAGCAAACGAAATTCATTACGTGACGATTCACCCTTTGTAAGCCTTCCTTTCTCCAGCCGTTCCTCGCTCTCCTTAGTTCCAGCTAAACCACTCAGTTCACCATCCTTCAGTATTGTCTCCGGTTCTGACTCCTGTGGGCTGCTCCGAAGTGCCTGCTTAGCGGCCTTTGAGTTCCGTGCATTTCCTGGCGAATTGGAACGATCTCTGCCCTTGATCCGAGTGTTCAACGATGACTGCGCTCGACGGAAGATCTTGTCAACCCGGCTTCGTTGGGCTTGACTTCCTGCCTCGGCGTTCTCTGCCTGAGGACCTGCACCGCTATTCTTTGCCCCTCCTAGATCTGTGCTCTGTCTGGCTGCAGACGCATCTAGCTCAGCATGACTTGACTGCTGGCCCATCACGCGTAACTGAGATGCCCATGGAAGGCAACCTGATTAGCGATGAACGTCATTCCATCAAGCCTAAAGAAAACAGCAAAAAACTGATGCTCACATTGTTCAGTATTAAACACAGAGCCGCATATTCCAAGTGCAATCCAACCGGGTCGACAAGCGCTACTCTCAGAGGTCCCTGGAGATCTTACTGTTCCCCGCTCCCATACGACGGCACAGGCACACCGTGTGTTGCAAACTCTTCCTCTTCTAATGGCTCGAGAAACAATCTCGGCCCATCTTAAGACACACCTTTTTGGAACTGCTAGATAGTCATGCTACAGCACTTTTGTGAAATTCTTAAAATGTGCTATATAAGTTTTTGGATACATACCTACAAACACTCAAGATTCATACTTCAGATGTCAATATAGTTACTCATAATGACGTCATCGTCGTCATCATCATTAAGGGAATGCTCTTCTTGATGGTGAGTAGATCCAAATCTGTAACAAACTAAAAATGCTGACCTTTCTAATTATGCATTTTTCATGAAACACCACCGAAATTCATGTGTGCAACACAGAAAGCAAAATAAACTAAAATGTGCAAAACTGTAAATTGATTTCTTCTCAGCAAATGCAATGCAAGGTAAACTAATCGTGCATGTTTTGCAGGTGATCCTGGAGAAACGGCCGCTTGTGATCGCCTCACTTAAAAATAATATGGCAACGGTCACTTACTTATTAAATGAGTGCTTACGGTATGCAGCTGCGCTCTACTTTCTCTTGCAGTCCATATTGAACTTAACTAGGGCAATAGCAAGCGATCGTTTTCCCCAGAATTACCGTTTTCCATCCCGTTACTGAATTAAGCGCAGAAACAGCAGCAACAGAAGAACTGGATAACCATCCCAACATTGTAATCACATGAATGTTCAAATAAACAGACAATCTGAGTTGTTTTTATTGAACAGGCACTATACAAATTCCGCAAATACAATTACACTATTTACGGGCGGGGTTAATTCCCGGGAATCGGGTATAAGACGTTGAAGATATCACTCTGATGGGCTTACACAAGGCATCAGCGAATAAGCGGAATGGATAGGAATATTATATTCCTACAAACTGTGCCAATAATTAAATGAGCACATAATTACCTTAGAGCGATGAAAGCCATTTTAATTATAATGCCAACGATAAACAAAATCGATACACAACAGTACTGAAGACTATGCTCTGAAGCCTTTCATCTAATTAATATTCATTAGATACCTTAGCGACCGAGTCCGAACAAGTAAGTAAGAATCCTTTATTAGTAGCGAGATTCAAATCTCTTAAATCCTCAAAGCCCACATACTAAATAAAATACATAGCCCACACTTTACAAATAAAATACATAGAAAATAGTAAAAATAAAAATCACAGTAAAATTTATGCAATATTATGCAACAGCTTAAGGAGCCAACTTTACAAACAGTGTGGAAAAAACTAGCAGCATTCAGAGGAACTATGTTGTATCCAACAAAATAACCAAGTAATTTGGTTAACGAAATAGTGACGGATGAAACATTGTTTCCTTAAGGGATACAAATAAAGCTCGCCAGGCAGTTAATGCTACAGCTGCCTAGGACGTATCCAGTGGCAACTGTGCCTTAGCTCCTCCACCAGAGTTGGAGGGATCAACTTGATCATTGAATTGGCCTCACCAAGCCGGTTGGAATGAGGGTTGCCCACCATACTTGCAAAGTAAGAGTCGTAAAACTGGAAAGTTAAACGAGATTTTAATATGGGGAAATAGGAACAGGTGATCAACAATTTGGGAGGGATACGTATGTTGGATTCCATAGGTGCCATTAAAGAGGTCTTGGAAGCGATATACCTGGTTCTCAGCTACCCTCTTATAAATAATATCGCATTCCACTGCAGCGTAGGACATGGCGTTGCACCGCATTGCACTGCAGTACATAAGGCTTGTAATATTATTGCATCGCATTAGGCTCGACTTTTGGACGGATCCTGTGCATCGATCGCCACATTGACCAGCGCTGCATGCATTAACTGGAAACGGTCGAAAGCTCATATGCACAGGAAAAGCATTAGCCGATAATCGGTTGTTCATCAATTGTTGGACACTCGGTCGGTCTGCCTGTCTCTCAGCCTCTTTCAGGTCTTCTTCTTCTTCCTCTTCTTGGTGGGCTACATCTAGGTCAGGTGCGAACCAGTCGTGATCAACTGCATGCGTAGGCCTAGGCCATATGTGTCTACAACTAAACGTATGCATGCATATTCGGGACAGAAATGTTCACCAACTGCTTCCAGCGAACTATTGACGAAAACAAGGTTGAGCTGCAGAAAGAATAATGGGAATATTATGGGTATTATCCACGGGTTGAAAAAATTGCAGTATGTTGGACATTATCTACGGGCCAAAAAGCTGCAGTTGGTTTAGTAGACTGACTAGTCTTTTTGAGAAAAATAAAATGCAGAGTTTACGATATCAAGGTACATAACCAAATAACCGAAGAACGGTCAAGGAAAGTTGATGGAATTAACGATGACGAAGCTAAAGACAGTCTGATATAATACAGGAACCTAAAAACGTAGAATGAATTTATCGGGTGATATCCTCTTCCACTAATCCTATCCTGATTCTTTCTCTACCCTTTATCTCATTTTCCAGTTCAATTCCAAACACCATCCACCATAGCTGTCAGACCGTCTGCCTGCTAACTGTTGGATCTTGACCTGGAACCTAACCCTTCTTGGGGGTTGATTTTGTTTTAACTGGGCGCTTGTGAATAAGCTGGTTCTCGCGAGTTAGCTTTCTTTGGGCGCTGTACAAATCTGGAGTTTACGATTACGACATGAACTCTGCCCGTTTGAATCGGCTCCATTTAAGGTTCCGTGTACAGACCGTATATACGAAAAGATTTATAGGCTATTAGAATACTACAAGTCACTATGATAGCTGTGGAAAATTGTGCGCTGCGCAAATTTTGGCCTTTCAGATAATTTATATTCTTTGAAATCCATACACTAAGCAAATAACGTAAGCAAATCCCTGTGTGCTAATATTCAATGCAAATAACCTAATAGCCTAATAATTCATTCCACATCCCCAATCGAGCGTTGTTGATGGAACTGCATTAACATAAGCAATTATTCACCTTAAAATGCTCTATCTTATGAATATCTTACATTGCATTGCAATACTTTAGCTCAACATAAATTATTGTCTTCCTTTCTTCATCGGTAAATCTGTGCAGAATTTTAACACAAATTTGCAGAGGTATTCACCAGATGACACTGCAGACACCGACCAACATAGGCGGGTGATTAATGTGTCCGGAATATTGCATAGTTCAAATTCTTCCATGTCACAGGGTAATAGAAACACTCGAAACACTGTAACATTCCATAATTCATGTCAGCTAACTATTCGTTCATTCCGTTTATTTAATTGTTCGTCCTTCAAAACTCATATATACACATCTAGACTTTTGGATAGCGCCATATTTTGTGAAAACCGCACAACATCTAAGGATAAAACGCGGATTAAATCTAGAACGCTTGTTATGCTAGCGAATGCACAAAAAAGAGCTTGCGCCTCCAAGAAAAATGGCTGACCACTTTTCATCGGTAAATCCATATCGCAGGAAGTGGCTTCAGAGCCGTTATAGAAAACTGTGCCTGTTAATTCGCTAAGGTAGGTTTTTGGGTGCGTTGAAGAAATGCAAAGCTTAATAGTAGCATCACTCTAGCATCGTTTTGCTGTCGTCTGTCTAGAAATTGCTTAGTTGATGTTATATGTAAATGGCGTGGCATCCATTCAAATGGCAGCAGTGGTGAAGGTCTCACCCGATAAATTCATTGAAAAATGACCAGGCCTATAGAAAAACATGTACTTGTACATTTACATCACTAACGCCAGTTACATGTGAACCATGCGAAGTCTTGTTATGCCCGCCGTTGTCACCGTCTTTTAGTTGTAATTCAGTTTGCTTACCAAGCGGATACCAACCGACAAATGGATTCCTCAATCGATTGATTGATATCAACCTGCCAATCAGCCCGCAGCGATCAATCAGTCTTGCATCGGAGGGGTCCCCATTAAAAGCGCTGGCGAGCGAACAGCAAGACATCGGCACGCCTGTATCTGGCGTGAAATATTTCATATAGAAACATCGATGCTGTCGCCGGGTGCAGTCGCCAGCAAGATGGATGCGTTAACCGCATATCAGACACTGGAATCGGTAGCAGTCTCTGAAACGAACTCTGGCAGCTTCAATAATATTACATCGCGCATCGCTTTCTCTATCAACAAAAACGCGTCTCGTCGAGATAAATTGAAAGCTACCAGAATTAATCAGGAACCTACAGTCATAGGAAATCGACTATGACGCATACACGTCACCTACATAATATATTATATGCAATTTTGCAGTAGCCTATCATAATCAACGGCATGACATATTGTAATTGTAATTTGTAATTGTAATTTGAGATTTAAAAAGCGCCTCTTAGAGGATAAACTCAACAGAGGTGCTTCCGACCCGAAAAAGTAAAATCACTGTTGAACAGTACAGTCTTCAGGCGCCTGCGGAACACTGAGAGGGGGAGAGAAAGGAGCTCAAGTCGCAATTCTCGAGGGAGACGATTCCAGCAAGTGGGACCAACGTAGGCAAAGCTTCTGGACTGGGCTGCAGCGGTACGCATGCGAGGGACAAACAGGAGATCTTCAGTGGCCGAGCGAAGGTTGCTACGGCCCGGCAACGAAGAGACCAAAGGGCAGAAGTCTATGAGGTAAAGGGGAGCAGAGCCAAGAACACAATTGCGCATGAGGGAGAGGATCTTAAAGTGGACACGCTGCTGGACTGGGAGCCAGTGAAGAGTGTCACGAATATAAGACGAGATGTGGCCATACTTTGGAATGCCCCCTATGAGACGAGCAGCAGAGTTGAGCAGAGATTGTAGCTTAGCAGTGTTGGCCAGCGATAGCCCGGTAAAGATGACGTTCCCAAAGTCAACCCTGGTGCAAATGAGGGCATGGACCAGCGTGGAGATAGCGTGAAAGGAAAGAGTACGGCGAATGGTACTGAGCTGACGAAGATGGTAAAAACAAGAGCGAGAGACGCTGTTAACATGAGCAGACAGGGAAAGCTCCTGATCCAGTACAACCCCGAGATCCCGGACCGTAGTAGAGAAGGATATATCTGGAAATCTTTGGCGTAAGGAGGAGAGATCGATCTTGGCGAGCTGTAAGCGCCCACCAAGCCAGATGAACTGGGTCTTATTACAGTTCAAGCAGAGGCGATTGGAGGACATCCATAGGTCAAGGGCAGATGTGGCATCGATAATCCTCTGGACAAGGGCAGGGGCTGCCTCCGCCGGACCATGGGCATAAGCCTGGGTGTCGTCTGCATACTGAAGGACGGCAACACTCAGTGGGAGGAGGGTCCGAGCTAGATCAGAGGTATATAAAATATAGAGAGGAGCTAGGACGGAACTCTGGGGGAGACCAACAAATACGGGAGACCAAGGGGACCGCGAGGGCCCAAAAACGACAGATTGAAGGCGGTCGGAGAGGAATGATCGAAACCAGGTGAGGGCAGAGCCAGTGACACCAAAGGAAATCTCCAAACGCTCTAATAAGATGGAATGATCAACGGTATCGAAAGCAGCACTTACATCGAAAAGGGCCAGAAGGGTGACCTACCTGCAATCAGAAGCCCCAAAAACGTCAGCAAGAAGGGAGTCATAAGTGATTCGGTGGAATGGTATTTCCTGAACCCAGACTGAAGAGGAGGCATAAGCGAGTTAGTGTCGAGGTAGTGAGCCAGCTGACAAGAGACGGATTTTTCAAGGAGCTTGGAGAGAAAGGACAGGTTAGAAATGGGACGGTATAAATATTACGATGACATGTAACATGATGCAACGTGTTTAAAAAAACATGTAACATGATGCAATGTGTTGAAATAGTGTAAATGTAAATGTGCACGTTTTCGTCTACAGCGACTTTATGACATTAGTTTGCAGTGAATTAATCGGCTGAGATCCTTCACCTCCACTGCCCGTTTGAATTGGGGCCACGTCATTTAAAGTTCCCGTGTACGGATCATACTAGCTAGATATTAAAATCTCGGAAATATAGCCGTTATCGGTATACGAAACAGTATCCTCACGCACAGAGTAATAGGCCTACATTATTGGGGCGCGATACTCCTTAGCAGGGCCCTTCACAGATTCAGAGAGGCCCAGGCCACTGCAAATGCAACGTCCCAATCTCGAAACAGACATATCGCAATTATGCCTACTAATGCTCACCAGTGAATTAAAATACAATCAAGAGAAATGGTTGTTAATAGCAAATACATAGATTATTTTCGGAATCTGAGGTCGCCTTCTTTATGTGAGGCCGGGCCAGATGTAATGTAAACATAATATATGTAAATCTCAGAAATTTCTCTGCGCCACACAAAAGCTGCGTCATGACGCCCAGCTTACACAGTTAAGCCGTGAGACAACATGGTTCAATGTCGGAAATAAAATGTCCCTGCTGGAATCCATCCTGATAGGCCCTGCTCTTCATTCTATCTAAGATACGACAGCTGTTAAATTGTTATAAGCCTCTCATCTGTCGTTGGGTCAAGGGCAATTCAATATTAGCCATGCCCTTCTCTGAAATCCGATCCAATGCGGGGATTTCGCTGGAGTAGACCCGTGATTTTATTTATATTTATTTATTTATACAGAACCTTATATAGCGTCCCTTCAAGAAAACTACTCAGAAGCGCTCCCAAACCAACCTCGGCGAAAGAGAACAGTCTTAAGAGAAGAAAAGAAGATAGAAGTAAAATCCCGGGGCAGAAGACGTAGAGTAACAGGAAGTCCATTCCAGAGGGTTGGGCCAGCAACAGAGAAAGCACGACGCTGCATGGTCGAGGTGCGTGTGCGAGGTACTAGTAGATTACAACTAGCAATGGGGTGGGATGGATTTTTGCACGAGTCGTACATATGAGACCAGCAATCCATCCACAGAAAAAGCATTCATTAAATACAGCTTGTGTTCGATAGCCTGGCGGTCAGCGAGATCGACTGTCAACCTACACTGTCGATTGGAAGATCAAGGCAGCGAGTGAGAGTGGGCTACTCGTCACCCACCTTAAAACGCAAAATTAACTGATGATTTCTCTAACAGTTCTTCACACCCATGGTTGGATACAGAAGAACGGTGACGCTAATCATTTTCGTAATGACACAGCGCCGTTAAACAGAAACTACCTACCATCATCATATGTGGCATGCCCCTCTGGAGCGTCTCTATTCTGTGCTCGTCTCCAGGTCGTATGTAACCCGAAGTTTAGTAGTCGCAGGTCAGCTTCCATTGTTCTTGTCCGCGTGGGGCGAGGGCGTCCAACAAGTCTCTTCCAACCTCTCAAAGAGCCGGAAAACATCGCTAGCAAGGCTCTGGCATGGTCTTGTTCACCTCCGCAGGACGCGATGTGTCCAAACAGCAGGAGCCTGCTACATGTTTGAAATATCATCGTCATCGTCGTTGTCATCATCATCATCATCATCATCATCATCATCATTATCATCATTATCTAACCTTAATCCTCTCTGAAGCCTTGCCGTTTCCACAATTCTCCGCCAACCGTCACGGTCCTGGGTCCGCCTCCAAGGCCGTATGCAGTCCAAGGTTCAGCAGCCGAAGATCCGCCTCAACAGACAGTGTCCATGACACTGTCTGGGTCGTCCGACCGGCTTCTTCCAAGTCCTCCGAGAACCAAGAAGCAAGGCTTTGAGAGCCCTAGCATGGTCCTCTCTGCCCCTCGCTACGTCCAAAGTGTCCAAACATCCGGAGTCGTGGTGTTTCAACCATCTCCGAGATTGGCGATACCATTGGTGGAAGGTATCCAGTTTCTTCTCAAGGATCACCCTGAGCGTCAAGATTTCAACTCCATAAAGAAGAACATGAAGTATATAGGCTGAAAACAAGCGGACTTTGGTATCAAGCCGGTTTTGGAATCATCTACGACAATGGATATTTAGCCTAAACATCTACCATTCATTTTACGGCATAAAGTACACATAAAAACTGCATAGGGTCCACAAATTCTCATGGCATGGTCCAGTTAATTCATTTGGATGAAGCACAAACACGGTAAAAAACAAAAGTAACAGAACATTTACTCGAGCATTGCATTTCTGAAACACGAACAATAGACCTGTATGAAAATTTTCATACACCTCACTGAGAAACAGAACCATCGGTTTGTGCGTGTATCAACGCGACTTGGGCCTACTAATTCTCTAAATCTGTTTGACTTAGGTTGCATCTTTTAACTATACGGTACTTTCAAGTATAAAAATAGTTCCACATCGAAATGATAATTTTGTCCATTACAGTGCATAAATAGAACTAGTGCGGCTCAGTTAGCGGGAACTGTGCTCTCTTTTGAGCAACCCCTATTACGCTTCACAAAACTAGGTGTGGTTATATAAATAGTGTGCAGAAGATCATTTGGCATGTAATCGTAGCAGGAATCGTAACCTGACGTCTAGATTTATACACCGCTCAAAGAAAGCTAAATCGCTGGAACCCGCTTATTCACAGATGATCACTCAAAACAAAATCAATAGGCAGGGAGGGTCAGATTCGGTGCCAGGTCAAGATCAAAGGGTCAGACAGACGGCTACGATGGATGGTGTTTGGAATTGGAGTTGTAAGATAGATAAATGGAAAAGGAGGAATGAGGATAGAATTTGTGGAATAGAATTGTTTTTTTAGCTTTGTGTGAAAGATGCTGTGTTCATTTCCAGTTCAGCTCATGAGCAATCGTGTGTGATAGTGTCTGTTGCGTAATTGTCTTATATCGATGTGTGTGCAAGGGTGTTTGCATTCAAAACTGTTTTATCGCCGTACAATGTCGCGGGTGCTTCCAATTTATCAGCTGGCTTGACAAGGTTCGTGACATAGGCAACATTCTGCGAAAGACTTGAGGTCCCCGTTTGATCCGCCTGCAATTTATTCTTGCGCGAGACATACGTGTCAAGTGGTACGATTTGTGTTGTTGCATACCAAAATGTTCCGGCTCTTGTCTGTGTCATGGGCTGTACATAAATTTGTAGTTAGGATATAATCATAGTCGTTGATTATGTCGTCAGAGCCTCGGCATCAGCGGGAGGACATTATGAGCAGCAAGAGTTAGACTTTTTAGTAGTGACTGTCCTTTGAGCTTGTATAATATTATAGTAGTTGATAGATAATAAAAGAGTTAAACATAATTACAAGTTATCACTTGTTATTACAGTCTGCGAGTATTGTCCGACGGGTGCAATTTTTTCAACGTCGACCGAACGAACACTTGTCTGTGGTATTGGTCTTTTAAGTTTTTTTGCTTATTATCAAAGTGAACAGTGTTGGCGGCACGGACGGAAGAAGCAGAGGAGGAGAAGGCGAAGAAGAAAATATAGTCGTGATCGTAAAATCGAGATTTCTACAGCGCCCAACGAAAGTTAAGTCGCGGGAACCAGCTTATTTACAGGCGCTCAGTGAAAATAAAATCGTTAGGCAGGATTAGAAAGGGTACCGAGTCAAGATCCAAGAGGCAGGCTGCAGAGAGCCAGATGGCTACGGCGGATGGTGTTTGAGATTGAACTGGAAAGAGAGATAAGGGGAAGTGGGCGAATCAGATTAGGGTTGGTAGGAGTTAAGGAGACACGCGACAGCAACAGGAAGTAGAGTATATTATGTTTGATTACTGCAGCACAAAAATAATTAGAGAAAGGCAGGAAGAGAAAGTAAGAGAGGTAGGGGACGCTTCCATTCTGCTATGAGTGTTGAAGAAACGAAAGACATTCTGAAAGTGAGAATTGAGCAAGAGAAGGAATGCAAGTGCCGAAAACAGAGAAAAGTGCTAGACAAAACAAAACAGAACATTCAGAGGGATAGAGAAGGAGATGAAATAAAAGACTATAACAAATGACTATGTGGTGAAAAAGCGAATTAGAAGAGAGAGTAATATGTGCAACATCGGATGGAACTAAGTAAAGAACGCTTAAAGAAAGATGAAGAAAAAGAAAACAGATGTAGTATAGTATAGTACAGCATAGTATAGTATAATATAGTATAGTATAGTAGTGCTATAGTAGTAGTAGTAGTAGTAGTAGTAGTAGTAGTAGTAGTAGTAGTAGTAGTAGTAGTAGTAGTAGTAGTAGTAGTACATTAAGAGAAAGGCAGAAAGATAAAGTAAGAGAGGTAGGGGACTATTCTATTTCTGTTTGAGTGTTGAAGAAACGAAAGATATTCTGAAAGTGAGAATTGAGCAAGAGAAGGAATACAAGTGCCGAAAACAGAGAAAAGTGCTATACAAAACAAAACAGAACATTCAGAGGGATAGAGAAGGAGATGAAATAAAAGACTATAACAAATGACTATGTGGTGAAAAAGCGAACTAGAAGAGAGAGAGTAATATGTGCAACAGCGGATGGGACTAAGTGAAGAACGCTTAAAGAAAGATGAAGAAAAAGAAAACAAATGTAGTATAGTATAGTACAGTATAGTATAGTATAATATAGTATAGTATAGTATAGTAGTGGTATAGTAGTGGTAGTAGTAGTAGTAGTAGTGGTAGTAGTAGTAGTAGTGGTAGTGGTAGTGGTAGTAGTAGTAGTAGTAGTAGTAGTAGTAGTAGTAGCACTACTACTGCTGCTCCTACTACTACTACTACTACTACTACTACTACTACTACTACTATCATTCCCTCCTAAACATCATTCCTTTTCTTCGCTTCATACACCTCTCTCTTCCTCTTCGAAAATATCTGCTTTCTTTTTCTTCATCCTTTCTTTAAGCGTTCTTCTTCACTTCCTTCCGTCCGTTGTTGCACATGTTTCTCTCTTCTACTTCGCTTTTTCACACATATTCATTTGTTCTTGTCTACTATTTCATCGCCTTATCTGTACCAATAACGTTTCTGTTATGTTTTGGATGCCATTTTTTCTGTCTCTTCGCCACTTGTATTCCTTCTCTTGCTCGATTCGTACTTTTAGAAAGTCTTTCGTTTCTTCAACACTCAAACAGAAATGGAATAGTCCCCTACCTCTCTTACTTTATCTTTCTGCCTTTCTCTTAATCTACTACTACTACTACTACTACCACCACTACCACTACTACTACTACTACTACTACTACCACCACCACCACTACTACTACAAATAATAATAATAATAATAATAATAATAATAATAATAATAATAATAATAATAATAATAATAATAATAGCAATAACAACAACAATAACAATAATAATAATAACAATAATAAGCCGATGTTGTTCCTCTTCTCCAACAATTTTTTTTAATTCCGAGGGATCAAGTGCACCTCGTGAAAATATCAATATATTTCAAGTAGGATTCGATTCCTTTGAAAGTCGTCCCGAGAGACGGTCAGACGGACCTCGTTGGTCGAATGACAAGCTGCCCACTCCTGCACAACCGGCCCTGCTTTCCTCCCTCGACATCGGCCTTCCTTATACGCCGCTGTGTCTCTCTGAGTCTCATTTTGTCTCTAAATCTGTGTGTCTGTTTGTGTGTCTGTGTGTGTGTCTGTCTGTCTGCCTCGCGCTGCCTCAATGGAAGCATCGACTGAATCGCGCGAATTAACGATGCAAGAAAAAGAACATCTCACAAGGGACTGCTCTGTGTCTCCCTCTTCCTTTGTCTGTTGCTCTGTCTTTCTTCGTCTATGCTTTTATCTGTCTTGATTCCTGTCTCTGTCTCTTTCTCGGTCTTGTCTGTCACTGTCTGCCTGTTTCACTGTGTGCGAGACTCTCCTATTTTCCTCGAGTCTCTCGCCCCACCTTGTTCCCTCTCCCTCTCCTCTCCATCGCCCTAACCCTCTTTTCTCTGTCTGGCATCAATGTGTGCATACATATGTCTCTGTCTGTCTGCTCCTCCGTTCGTCATTCTGCGTGTCTATGTATGTGTGTGTCTGTGTCTGTCTGTCTGTATGTCTCTCTGTCTGTCTATCAGCCTGTCCCTGTGTGTCTCTGTCGCTGCCTGCCTGCCTGTCTGCCTGCCTGCCTGCCTGCCTGCCTGTCTCTGTTCCCAGCTAGGCCGCCTTCGCCGCCAACGCACTGTCCTGCCACAAAGCCGCAACGAGGTCGATAATAAATGTCCGACGAATTTATACACAACCGCGTCTCGCCGCCGCAGGTTTCTGTTCGTCCGGACGCTGGACGTCTTCTTGGAGAGAAATCGTACAAAGCCGGGAAAAAGCGTCAGCCACTCGCGTTTTATGGATTTCACACGAACCGAATTATTAACTGCTTCCCGGCTATTAAACGCCAGTAATTCGACAACGGTATGTAAATGAATTGAACTGCTTCGAAAGTTGACTCAAGTAAACACGATTTATTCAGCTCTGTTTGCAACAGGTTTAGTCGTCTGATTCAACGTTTCGAAACAGTTGAAGTCTGCAGCTGTTAATCCGAGCCTTCGATACGCGACACACGTTCGGCTGTTTAAATAACACGATTAGGCAGACCTTGGCTTTTAGTGCATTGGCTTTTTCTTTTATCTTTCCGGTAGAGATGCTTTTGCCTTTGAGCTATTACTTTTCCTGTTCTTGGTTTTATGTCGATGAGTCAGTTTCTTAAATAAGTTAATCGTTGCAGGAGTCTGAGCAGCAGAAATGAAGCATCTGCATTTTATGCTTCATCTTTTATTTATTTTCTTACTTGTTTTATTCTTCCATTCGTTCTTTCGTTTATTCATTCATTCACTCAATCATTAATTCATTCTTCCTTCGTTCTTTCCTTTCTTCCTTTATTCCTCTCTTCCTTTCTTTTTTCTTTCCTCAGATGTTGTTAAAAGACGGTTACTTGAAGAATTCGAAGCAACTGTCGTCAAAAACGACAACAAATGTGTGAGTTTTTAGTTGGGTCGTGGTTCGCAGCATTGGGGAAGACCTGCAGCCAGGAGCGAAGCGTACTAGGAAGGTTTATCTTTGGTAGAAGTGTCAGGGCTTATACCATTTTTGGCGATACGGCTCCGGTCCGAGTAATCGGTCATTCGAGTACTCGACGAGTAGCTTAACGAGTACCAGAGTACTGGCCAATGACGTCATTTATGACGAACCATAGAGTAGATTGCAAGTTTTGCCAACCACAAATAATAGATTCTGATAGTTTGGTCAGCTGTGTAGTTGAATATCCACAATGGACTGTTGCCAGCTACTGACAGAGGAAGTCCCCCCATTCTGGGGCATCTAAACCGAAGAATGAAGTATAACTTACTTATACTTACTTATTGTCGCGGGTTGGGTTTAGAGTACAACAGCGACAATTACGCATAAATGTGCACTTGTCAGATTCTAATAAGGACAGCTTAATTACTTACTTACAAACCGATTTTGCGTTGGGCGTTATAGAAATTTCGAGCTTATGATTACGATAAGTCGCACCGTGGCATAAAAAACACATTCGCACATACGACCATGATGTCATATTTAAACCCAGCGTCCTTTCGTCGATGCATTTAGATTTCAGCCGTGATAATTTCCTTTCGCAAGCCTTGATCCGTAATTAGACATCGGCCGATCGGAACAGACCCACGCAGGACACCGTAGACGTCGACATCTGAGAAAGCAATTCGTCCGCTGATTGTCGTCTGTGGTGCATTCGTCGCCGTGTGTGTGCACATGCGCACATAAGGGGCGTGTCCATACAGTGGAAGTAATTTCCGATCTTCTGCACCGAATTTGGATTACAAAGTGAAGATTCTAACTGGACGAGAGACGTCGCGAAATTTGCGTCCCTGCCCGTGGGCGAGAATATCAGGGTGTTCGCGGTGGCTGCACTTGGAATTGATCTCTGAAGTACAGCGCCTACGAAATTCCTGTTTATCTCCCGATATTTTCCATCAAACTGCATCTGTCCTACTGGATTGCTTTTATCAGCGATTCACTAAGATGTACATTTGAAAATAGAATAATCAAATTATAGTACATGCAGTGAGCTGTTGATGGACCAAAGTGCTGCTATTCATGGCCGCATACGACATAAAACACAGTGAAGTATATGGTAGCGAATCAATCCTCATATTATACAAAGTGCAGTATTATCCACGAGCGAATTTGCGCACATTATGTATGCAATAAAACTGGTTGCAGGCCTATAGTACAGTAATTACAGTATACATACATATATAGGTATGCATATGTACTTATATTCGCTTGACATGTACGTATGTCTATATTCATATACGTATTTATACATGTATGTATGTACGTATGTAGGTAGATAGGTAGGTATGCAAGTATTTACAATACGTATGTATGCATGCATGTATGTATTATATATATGTAGGTATTATGTATTGTCTGTATTATTTGTTGATATTTGTATAGCTGTTGATGGGGACTTCTCAAACGCTTATATAGACATAATTCTAAAAAAACTGTAAGACGACGGTAACACTATTCATGTCTGAATAAGACTCCGTTGGTTGAGATTTTAATGTGCTGGAAGATGATACCGTCTCATGGGATAGAGAAAGAGTCATGCGTTGCTGTAACACGTCCTCGGCCGATGATAGATATACAGTATACCGCTGAAGCTCTCGATGACTGCGATTATTATACCTAGTCTTCCACGTCGTTTGTTTCGTTGTTCTTTGCCTTCGATGCAGAATTAAATATCGCATGCATAGAAAACATAGAAAACTTAGTAGTCTCTTGCATGATTCATGTGCATTCTTAAAGTATGGTTGCCATAGTAGTTTTGCTGCCCTCACCTTTCAGTTTTATCAGTTCATTAATGTCACTAAGATCTAAGCTTAGTCTGTTGCTCGTCTTTTTCAACTTGCTTACCAACCCTAGCTGTAAAACATTGTTGTGTAGGCCTATTCTTATCCCTTTATTTGAACATTTGAAGTTCCATTTCTTCCACCGTCATTAACCTACCGATGGAACCGCCATTCACTATGAATTACGGGATCTTTTAGACTCCCAAAGACTGCTACATAAATTCATAGTTGCATGCATACATGTAATGTTTAAAATCTAATTTAATGCATTGACTTCCATAGCGCTGTTATCATGATGCACGAGCCATCATTGGATCGTCACGACAAGTGAAACTGTGGTCAAAAATCGTAAACCGTTGGAAAAGCCAAAATAGACTACAGTGGTAGAGTTACCATCATTGGATGGTCACGACAAGTTAAACTGTGGTCAAAAATCGTAAACCGTTGGAAAAGCCAAAATAGACTACAGTGGTAGAGTTACCATCATTGGATGGTCACGACAAGTTAAACTATGGTCAAAAATCGTAAACCGTTGGATAAGCCAAAATAGACTACAGTAGTAGAGTTACATAAGTAGCATACTGCTAATCGTGCACCTGTTTGGAGCGGGAGGGAAACTGTCTATGTACAGACAGTTTAGAATTCGGTATGGAGTATTAACATGTATGGTCAGCAATAAAGCGATAGGAAACACACAACATTACAGTTACGGTTGGCAAGCAAGTTGAAAAAGATGAGTATTAGCTTAAACTTAGATCTTAGTGACATATATGAACTGATAAAACTCAAAGATCATGTCAGTAAAATTACTATAGCAACCATACTTTAAGAATGCACATGAATCATGCAAGAGACCACTACGTTTTCTATGTTTTCTGTGCAGGCGATATTTTAGTCTGCATCGACGACAAAAAAAACAACGAAACAAACGAAGTGAAAGATTATGTATAATAATCGTAGTCATCGAGAGCTTCAGCTGTAGACTGTGTATCTATCGTCGGCCGAGGACGTTTTAGAGCAACGCATGGCTCTTTCTCCTACGCATAAGCTCATCCCTTAAGACGGTATCATTTTCACATCTGTCATGTATTCCTCATAAGTATTCGCATCGATGCACACAGAATAATAGCCTGTAGAATAACTGTTATATGAATGTATGTATGTATGTCTGTATGTGTGTATGTATGTGCGCCTTCTCGGTGGTTGGGCCCCCTCGTGGAATGGTCTCCCTCTTAATCTGCCTTTCTTTCTAACGATGAATAGTTGATACACTTTTCACCAAGACTTGAAAAAATGTTCTCTTTAGCATCTGGTAACCTACTTAAATGTGCGTTATATAAATGCTCTGAGAGCTAATGAATGGGTCTATGTATGCACGCATATACAGAGACAGAAAGAGAGAGATCAAACCCTCCATGATGTAAGCTGGTCACCTAAAACGCGGGATCGTTTAGTTGACTCAAGACTGGAATAAGCTTTCAACGAAATGTGTTGGATTCGATTAGATATGATTGAAATTGGTTCGTGAAAGCAAACTGACTTTTGTAAATCAACGATATCGTCTATTTTTGGCCCACATTCAAGAGGAGGAAAAAGAGGCTCGCAACAGAAAGATAGAAGCAAGCAGAAACAGGACGAATGAAAGGCAGGAGAGGGAATCAGAAAAGGGAAACGGTGACAAACTAGGTGGAAAGAGACACAGCAGCGCAAGCGAACTGATAATGAAATGAGGTGGAAAGGAAGAGATAGGATGAAAAACGAGGGTGAAAGGATAAGAAAGACGTTGAAGCAGATAATATTCAAAACTTAAGCCGCACCCCTCTTAAACACGCATCTATAGTCGCTTGCAAAGAACGGACCAATTACAGCCAGAAAACATATTACCGACATAGATCAACACGTGAATTGGCAATGTAGTTTCTACAATTCTCTGAGCGTCGGCGTTCTCTTAAAGGCCGCAATGCATCGTCCAGACGATTCTTGCAGCCCTAGTCCCCCGTCCCCACATACTTGCGCGCCAGTCGTTGCTTGCTTGACCAGCAATATCCCAGACAATAAATTGTCTCTAACGGACGTTGTTCCATAACATGTGCTGCGGCTATAAAACGGGTGTAAACAAAGCACGGAACCACTGAAGATTTTCAAGGACATTAACTCTACGACAAAGGAATGCATTATTACTCGGCTCATGCCAGTCTGTAAAAACTACCCCATGGTAGTAGCATAAAACACACACCCGTGAAAATTATATACATACATGCATACATAATGCACATATACACCCATGCATACAGACATGCATACATAAATACATGCATACCTAAGTACATGCATACATACACATATATATGCATACATACATACATACATACATACACATATACATACACACGTACATACATACACACGTGATTATTGGATACATACACCATGCCCACATACATGCACGCATACAGACCTACATACACAATCTCTCTCTCTCTCTCTCTCTCTCTCTCTCTCACTCTCTCTCTCTCTCTTTCTATCTATTCCAGGACCTGCGCTTGTATCGTTGCAGCGTAACTATATGCTTTGTATGTTCGGCAGAAGTGTTGTGTGTCTCAGTTGTCGAGTGTATCTTGTCATTGTCGCTGTATTTCGCAGACGCCAATGACTGTCTGTATGTCTGTCTCTTTGTGTCTGTTTCTCTGTCTGAGTGTGTATGTGCTTTTGTCTTTGTGTCGATGTCCGACGTATAACGTAGCCTACGCATTGTCCCTCATACGCGAATAGCATCAGAAATCGCTCTTAAGAACACAACTGTAGCTCAGATTCAACCCAATTACCACGTACCCTTGTTACGACTGTATTATGTTCACCATCAGAATTATAGGCTTTCATGTGTGTGCGTGTGTGTGTGTAGAGAGAGAGAGAGATAGAGAGAGAGAGAGAGAGAGAGAGAGAGAGAGAGAGAGAGAGAGAGAGATTTATTGACAACCAAAAATAATTAACAAATACAATTATAGTCTGTCATATACAGTGGTGCCAATGGGCTGACCTAAAAGGAACAAACAGTTCCGCTACGAAGGTCACCTATTTACATCATTGATTACAAATAGGTGACAGTATAATACCGAGTAAAACAATTAATAATCTAAAATATAAAGTAATTTTTATAATCAATGTATTGCGTAACCTTAAACAAACAAAAACACACACATAACTAAGCACCAAAAATACTTAACTAAGTGCACTGAGTATATGAGATTTTAGACTTGTTTTAAACTGGTATAATGTTGGCAAGCTAGTAAGAACAGTTGGCAGAGAATTCCAGAATGATGGTCCACAAATTATAATACTAAACTGTCTATTAGTAGTGTGAACAGAATGTTTATGATACATATGAGATGATCGTGTATAGTGATCATGCACATCTGAATTTATACAAAAGTACTGGTAGAAGTCCACAGGTAATAGAATATTTTTTAGTTTAAACATAAATAAACCTATTTGCAATTTATTAATACAATCAAAAGGCAATATTCCTTGACCATGAAAGGACAATAGTGCTGGTTCTGAAGGGTAGATTAAATATAATTCTGATGATGCGTTTCTGTAGGGTTCTAAGATTAGACAGGCGAGTATGATATGTGGAAGCCCAAACAATGTTGCAATACGAGATATATGGATATATTAATGAGTAATATAAGTTCAATATTTTGAGGTAATTTGTGGCGAAACGAGAGATAATACAACATTATTTGAAATTTTTTTTAGATATGATATTTATGTGTATTGAGTTTTTTTAACGACGCTGTTGTTGTAGCAAAGATGGTTATTGTCGCCCTCCTCTTTTATCGAAGCTTGTAACTGACACACTTTGAGCACTAAGAGGCGGTTGCAGAATTTGAAAAAGTTTCTCAAGTGACCAATCGGAGAATTTTACTACCATAAATCTTCCTAATGCTTACACTCACAGCTATAAAGGCAAGTGCTGGTGAGAGACTACCATAAAATTTTCAGGTTTTGCTTTGTTCTGTTGAGCTTGTTATTCATAAGCTTTCTGCCGATGAGCATCAATACACGGTAAATGCACCAAAAAACTCAATAAAACTCTCAATTGCAATGCCTTAGTAAAAACAGTAAACTACACAATAAACAATAAAATTCTCCAATGCAATAGCTAAGGACAAATTGTTGTCTACCGGTGTGGATTGGCCGCAGGCCTCTCGGGAATGTTCAACGCCAGATCAAGAGTCAATCACCCAGTCTCGATCTAACAGCTTTTGCAAGTGGTGGTAGTTTTATCATCCGCTCCCAGCAACGTCCAAGCATTTATGTACAAATTATTCTTTATAAGTACGATTTTCAATAGAAATTTGTAGAAGATACGCTGTAAGGACGTTGGCTGCCGGGACTCCGCTCTGGACTCCGCTGGGAAACAGCTTTTCCATTAAAAACTGAAAACACTCTTCTTCTGCATATCCTATCCGTATTCCTCTTCTTTCCCTTATCTATCCTGCAGATCCAATTCCAAACACCACCCAGCGTAGCCGTCTTGAACTTGAACCGGACCATTCTTCCCTATCGATTTTGTTTGACTAAGCGCCTGTGAATAAGCTGGTTCCCGCAACTTGACTTTCGTCGAGTGCTGTAGGAATATCGAGTTACGATTACGATTAAGAAGACCTTCATATCTCCTATTCGGAAAACTGTGGTTGATGCGCTCATCTTAACCAGTTGGAGCCTCGCGCCCTTGAACCTTATATCATAAATTTTGACCCTCTGTCAAAATTAACAAATTCAAACTAGCTTATGAGTGAAGGATGCAACATCCCGACTGCACAACTATTTGTTTACAAAAAGATATTCCAAATAACGTGCGTCGAAGTTGTACACTGAATGCCTAACAGTTGCGAGTCCGATCTGTTTCCAAGCAGCAGTTTGTCTGGAGATTTATGAGCCGGATAAAGTTGTCAAATTTCCAGACCCTGCTAAAGAATTCATAGAACGTGAATGTGCAGACGCTATAAGCATCGAACCTTGTATTCATATCGCTATAATCGTGCTGCTGTATTATCGGGCAGTTCGATCCTGTCTAAAGCAGAAACGTTCATGTACAATCGCAGGCAGACCGATGCGTTTCTGCTGGGCATGACACGCGTGAATAATTTAAAAAATCAGTCAATCGGCGCCGTTGCTTTTAAATTCAAGCACTATGCACTACTAAAAACACACGTGGCCCTTCCGAGGAGGCAAAGGTCGCAGACGTACATTGCTTGATAATTTGATAATTGATAACGGATGTCGTATCAGCAGCGTATTTTAGTTGAAATATTTTTAACTGCATAAATCACGAGTTTTTGCAGAAAATTTCGGATTCGGTAGACAAGGTAGAATTCGGTAGACATAGCAGACATTCGGTAGAATGGAAAAACTGTACAGAACAGTAAAAATATTTTTCCATCTGCATATTCCGATTGAATCACTATACGTGTCAACTATCGTAAAAATGTTCTGTTATTCAACGGTTCGGCAATCTAATTAGGAAGTCTTGGCGTTTCATTTTAAAGTTTTACCTGATGTAATATCTGGTGAGCTGTTCAAAAGATCGGTCTTCGCTTGAGTAGTCTTTATGTTTGTTATATTAAGCTTAAAAACTAATAATGTAGGGCCTACTGTGAAAAAAAATTAGGTAAGGCTAAAGTCAACGACATTAGCTGTACTGCCATGATATGTTGTCTAGTCAGACCATGGATGCTTGCTAGCATGGTACTTAGGTCTAAGTGCGTAAGAGCTTAGTTGTTGCCTCGCGGGCGGTCACCCCAGAGGTCGGACGTTTCAAGTCTTCGATAGGAAGATACTCGGTATTTCATTATTGTAATTTGTAATCAGAAATTATATAGGGCCGCTTCAAGAGAAACTAATCAGAGGCGCTTTCTGCCCTAGCCTTAACGATGTTGAATGTCATTAAGAATATTCGTCCGTTAGTAAACATTGCTCAGATAACTAGAAGAATCACCAGTGACAACTCGCGCGCACATGCAGAGCTCTACGCACTGAGTTCAAAAACGACAGCTTGCTCAAAGTCCTGAAGCACGTAGCATGAGGTTAAGCAACAGCTGGGTGCATCTTAACCGCAATGTGCTTGCTAACGTAACATCCACAGCATCAAGCCACTACCAAACCGATTATTGGATTTAAAAAATATGATGTCTATACCCAACTTTACTAAGCGCAGAAATAACAGTTACACTATTCATGTATCAGTCGTCTTAGATACGAGGGGTCGTTGAATAAATATTGGTTTGCCTTAAAATTCATTTATGGATTGTTAAACGGTCTCTAAATTATAGAATGTATAGAATACATTGATCCGTTTCTCTATTTTTTCCGTAGCGCTCCCTAAAAATATCTGTTTATATTAAGATTTATGGGATTTAGCCACGTGCGCCTAACTCCCTAGGCCGATGACGCAGCAGTTTCTGACTTCGCATTAATTACCCCTCGCCATTTCGGAAGGAGTGCCGCAAATTAAGGTACAAACTTGACGGTGACACAGTGAATATGCAAACCAATAACCGTAGCAAAGAGAATCAGAAACATGAAGAAGTAGGGAGTTCCAGATGGAAGGGGTTGACGCTCCTCATGAACAAAGCACTGCAGCGCAGCAGAAGTGTTAAGATGGGTCAAGTGGGTGTCTGGTGGCGAAGCTCTAGTTGGGTCCTGGAGCAAAGCTCCTGTCGGATGGATCGGACGAATCCCACTGAAGGTGAAAGATTTGAAAATTTCGCAATAAATAACCTGGTGTTCGATGAATAACAACATTAATATTTTAGAACAAGGTTCTAAGACTGAAAAACGCTCAGTGTCTGGGCGAAGTGGGAATGGCTGATTGGCCTCCGCAAAATACGCTACATTTAGTGTCTAGTGTGACTAAGCATTTCTTTTCGATTGTAGAAATTATAAGAAATTTATCGCGCACACTCTTAACAGTAATGTTTGATCACAGCAACAAATCTTATAGAGCCCCTTGAATGTTTAGGCCTATGTATTAACTGTCTAGTAAGAAAACGCCTTCATAGTTCAGCATGCTGCAAGTCTGTCTTATTGTTCGTTATTAAACAGGCCATAATAGCGTCTGTAAATAGGCGACAGAGACTGTTTTATTACCAACACCTAATACCTATGCGAACATTCTTTGCTATTTCCAGACATCATTTTTAATAACATGGATAAGATATAGTTATTATTATCTCATCTGCTGATAACTAACACCGTCACCATAAGCTGGAGGTCGCTCCGAGATGAAACCAGGCCAATTAATGGAAGGCTCCAAAATCAGTCCAGTGGGACAGGATAGGCAGCTAGCAACAGATATATATATATATATATATATATATATATATATATATATATATATATATATATATATATATATATATATATATATATATGCAAGATTAATGGACCACTGTAATAGAGGTCATGGAATCAGCCGAGGAAGGAATCTCAGTTATGCGGTCGACATTCGATCGCAGACAGATATTTCAACGAGGAATCCGGCGACCGTGAAGCGCGACGTAATTTATTGCAAACTTTTTTCTGTCATGCGACTAAATCTTATTTATTGGCACAATTAAAACAATTATTATATTATTTTACTAGTAATCTTTTCCCACAATATTGCTCATTCTGTCATGCAATTAATATTTTCGTTGTTTAATTGACTTCGTTTATTATCTTTTCTATCCGTTTTTATTCGATTGAGTGTATCTTGCGTTTTCTAACTTTGCTTTGCCTAACTAACATTTGGCCCTACTTCAATTGGCCATAGCTTTACAATTTTTAATATACTTCCGCACTTTACATCGTCGGATTATTCTGTAATTAATTCGTAGACCGTATTCAGTAATTGATTCTACCTCCTGCTTTAGATCTTTTTTGAAGAATTGAATTATAGGCCGTGTTCATTAATTCATTTTATTTCGTCCGAGGAATTCACGGCCTATGTTGCTCTTCTGTCCTGTCACTGCGTCTTGTTTAGCGGTACATCAACACATTTTAAGTTGTTTTCAAGACTCGGTAAATTACATTGTCCCATTGCACCCGACAGCGAATATACACTAATAATGCAAGCTGAGGATTACTTGAGCTAATGAAACTTAAATGACTACGGCAAATCAAAATCGAAACCTTTTTCCAATGGTTTACACGGCTTGACAGCATAACAATGCCAATTTCATTCGGATTCAAAGAGGTGACCTGCAATTAGCAGGAAACTGTCCAGCCAACTGTTATGGATGCTTTTATGCACTACATGGAAGCGTGGAAGATACGCTAGCAAATCGGTAATGCGTCTGTTGTAATTTCTGCGTTCTGGGTCAGGATGTTGACTGTCTTGTGAAACTGACAACTCGTCGAACTATGTAACTCGTGAGGAAATTATTGCTATTATTTCAACATTTACTAACCGCCACTATCTAATGACTATGCATAAATCGATGGTGCTGAACAGTCGTGAGTTCAGGACTTGATGAAAGTCCCTACATGTCTATATGGAAGCTGGAACTTGTACTCTCCGCATTACAAGCCTAGCGCTCTATCCAATCGGATACCGTGCCCCACATGTGTACCCCATTTCTTGGATCAGGTTAGTCGCTTGAGCTGAAATATCTTTCAACCCTCAAGAACACTCCACTCCGCTATATCTGCTAGGATATATCTATGTGCTCTTTTGAGAGCTTGGAAAATGTCTAAAGTAATGGGAGCAGCCGCACTCAACGTCAGCATGAATAAGCGACGATGAATAATTCGTCCAGTTAGCAACGAGACGTAATGTCAATAGCACAAGAAAGAAATCGATTGCATCAATTTTCCTAAGGAAAGCTTTTAGATTGCTGTCGACATTTGAGCATTTTGCTAGACAGATTATGCAATCCTTGAACAGCATCGGTTACCGAAGGCACACAATTGATGTGCGGTCGTCTACATTCGCCATCTATCGTCTCTGCTTGGTCTTATCTTCGCTGGCAGTCGTATTTCTGCTTTGTTCTATCACTGTGTTCTCCTATCGTTCTGTTATTTTTATTGAGACAATGGTACGTTGTCTGAATTTGTCTTCCTTTTTATGATATTTTCATAGCCTCTTGTTCTTTCAGACTTCGGTTTATCTTGCCCATCAATTCGTTGTTTTCTCGGAATTAATTAACAATTTCGTTATATTGTTATGACTAACTTAGTTTTGACCCTACTTTACTTGACCCGGCTTTACAATTTGTAATTCCTTACCTTAAAGTACTTTACTTCGTCTTATCTAAGCTTACGTAACCTGATTTAACTTTACTTGACATTGCTTGACCTTTGCTTGCCTTGTGTTACTTTAACCTAACCTTACTAAATCATGACACCTAAGCAGATCTTATTTACCTTGCCTTGAATATCTTGCCATGCTTTTCTTCCCATTTCCCCTTCCTTTATCTTCTCATGGCGTACTACACTTTGTTTTACAATCTCTTTCCTGAGCTTAACCTGTACGTTTCCAGTTTCCAGTACCTGATGAGCTTATACGGGTGTTTCAGGAAATTCCGTTGAGCGTGACGACGATCTTCGTCGGCTGTCTGTTGACGTCATTTGCAGTCGTCACAGTTCTCGGCAACCTGTTGGTCATCACAGCCGTCTGCCGCGAGCGCCAACTGCGCACCGTCACCAACTACTTCATCCTGTCGCTGACAATCGCCGACCTCATCATTGGCCTGATAGTCATGCCGTTCAGCATCTCGCTCGAGGTGACGCACAACGTCTGGATGTTCGGCAGCGAGTGGTGCGACCTGTGGCACTCCCTTGACGTCCTCGCCAGCACAGCCTCCATCCTTAACCTCTCGGTCATCTCCCTCGACCGCTACTGGGCTATCACGGATCCCATCGCCTACCCGGGAAAGATGACGACCGCCCGGGCCGTCACCCTCATAGGACTCGTCTGGACCTGCTCGGCTGCAATCAGCTTCCCTGCCATTTCCTGGTGGCGCAACGTCACGACTGCGCCGCCCTCTCCGACCACGTGTTTCTTC
The DNA here is from genome assembly GCA_964023275.1 of Norana najaformis. Classification (NCBI taxonomy): domain Eukaryota; kingdom Metazoa; phylum Annelida; class Clitellata; order Crassiclitellata; family Hormogastridae; genus Norana; species Norana najaformis. The sequence continues at coordinate 894,615 of OZ029924.1, forward strand.
ACCGAGGATCCCGGGTACCTGATTTTCTCGTCGATCGTATCTTTCTACTTCCCCATCTCCATCATCCTCTTCGCCTACCTCCGTATCTACCGAGCCGCCACCGACCAAACGCGCGGACTCATCACCGGGTCGAAGGTCATGATGACGTCAACCGGGTGCAAGACGGAGGCCCTGGCTTTGCGCGTCCACCGCGGTGGTTACCATAACAGCCCCATGAATCACCAACACGCCGATGGTTATGCGTCGACATCGCGGGATACGACGGTCGTCACTTACACCAGCTGCAGCAGCTCGCAGAAGTCGATCGGTGGTCCGCTGAGTACGCGGTCGCTACACCAGCGATGGACGAGCTTTGCGCTGAGGAAGAAACTGAGTCAGATGGCGAAGGAACAGAAGGCGGCCAAGACACTGGGTATCGTCGTCGGAGTTTTCTGCGTCTGCTGGGTGCCGTTCTTCGTGACGAACGTCTTCTACGGACTCTGCCACGAACAGTGCGTCCATCATTCCGAGGTTCTCTTTCCCGTCTTCACGTGGCTCGGCTACATCAACTCCGGAATGAATCCGGTCATATACGCCTACTCGATGAGAGACTTCCGACGCGCATTCCTTAAGATCGTCTGCATCGGCTGCTCCCGCAATCGCGCGCAAAGACCGGTCTCGAAGCGCAGTTACACGGAAACTAGCATCACCAACTGAAAAATTACGAACGAATTCTCTCCTTCGCATTTAAGTAGACTACAATACAACGGAATTCGACAGAATACAAAACAGTACAGTTGATCGCATTTTATACTATACACCGCATTGCAATATTCTATTCTGTTCAATACTATTCTATTCTATCTTGATCTATTTGTTCTGTTCTATTCTATTTTGCTCTGTTCTGCTCTGTTCTATTGTTCTATTTTGTTCTATTTTGTTCTATTCTGTTCTATAATATACTACACTATGCTATGTCATGCTACGCTATGCCCTGCTGCTATGCTACAAGCCTACACTATACATACTATGCTTTTCTATGATATACGATAATTTCCGTGTCCTTTGTGGGCCTGCCTACTGTATCATGATCAATGTCGCGTAGCATCGAAAGAGAAGAAAAGCAGTCTTATCCGACGCAAGAATGATGTTGACAGTGAGGAGTTCCAGGAAGCCGTAGGATAAGTCTTCAATTTAAAACTTGTTTGATATGTTCACCAAGAATAATCGAAACACTGCGTTCAAGGTTCTTAGGCCGGTCCTAATTAAGTTGAGCCGTTACAATCTTATCCGTTCGCTCTGTTGCTGTTGCCAAGGATTCGCTAGAGCGGAAACACCTTGCAACCAAAGGAACACGAAACTGAGTCTTATATATACGAAGAAATATTCGAATTAGCTTGAAGTTACTATATTCCAATGGACTGTTCCACCGCTTGAACTATTTTACTGGAAATTATTAGCCCTTGCAATCGCGACAGTATTACGAAAAGATTTATTCGGTGATTGCGTGACAAATCACTGTTTATTGTCGCAATATCTGCAAGAACTACGTTGTATGGAAAATATGTTCATCCACAATAAGAAAATATTATTTGTGATAAAAACCGAATAGACGAAAGGAGCGAAACAAGAAAAAGACAGTTCTAGCGATAGATAGATTTATTTAATACAGCAGCGTTACAGGCAATGCGATAGTGTGAAAGCCCATCGCGAGTGTATACCCTGTACTTGTGCCGCAAGAAAACTGAAGGATCTTAAACAAAATTTGTTATTTGTCGGCACGAAATGGGAACAGATTATTCGGAAATTGTAGGAAGAACGAGCGACACTTTGACGTCTGAATTTATCCTGATTTTCGTTTTTTTAAACGACGCTTATATGAAAAGCTAATTTTTTTCTTGAACGATGACTGATCGATTCGATTCGCGCTGTCCGCTATTCTCTTGGGAATTTGAAGGGGTCGCTTCGTATTCCAGAAAACGGTGCGGTGTACTGAATGAGCCGTCCACTGATATAGACAAACGACCTAAAAGGGTCGTCGGTTATAGTTTCTCCACTGGCATCGCTATCGCCATCGGTTAGACATTATCGATTACGAAAGTACGAGGATTTGAGGATTCACAGCTGCGTTATATGCGACCAGAGACGGCCTAATATATGAAACAATTTCGAAAATAAATCGAATATGACACTAGAATGTATCAATTTCTCAATTCTCCTCGGACACAATGCACTTTCCAAACCACTCATCCACTGAAGATTCGAAATTTACACATCTTTTCCACTCGTTCTTCACTCTTTTCTTTCCCTGTCCATTATCTCACTTTCGGACATTCTTTTCTTTAGCTGGTTTTGGGGTCGACTCGAAGAAATGCCCCAGAACTCAAAGCCCGGGCATTGCTGGTTGCACCCATTCCCGTTCTTTCCTCCCCAGCCAGTATATACACGCTTGAACAAAGCTGGTAAACGTTCGAACAACACTGTTCTAAAGTGTGTATGCTGGCGAAGATTTGCACAGTCATCAAAGTGCAATAAATTGTATAAACTGCAGCAGAGCTATGTACGGGTGAATGCAGTCATCACATCTAGTCAGCAGCCTTCGCAGTGCAATCTGTTACTAAACTGAATATCTATGGACCCTTAAGTTAATTACGAATCAGAAGGTTTCTCGATCCGAAGCGCCATGTAGTGACCGCCTTTACCCATAAACTCTATTCAAATATTTATAAGCGAGACACTGCGGAATGATTTGGTTACATGGGTTCTTAAACAAAACACAGCTGGTTGCCACGTCAGACGTGGCCGGTCTCGACATCCCTTGGATGAAATCGATGTTTCCCGTAAGTAACTAACAGTGTGGCCACAACTTTGATATACAAAAGCTGTCTGGTAACAGCGTGTAGTTAACGCCGCCTGCAGTGACACATCACCATCGCTTCATCTTAAACGAAACATTTTTTATGTGGAAATGTAGGCCATTATGCCATTTTATGCTTACTGGCTGTTCTTTCGACATAACTGTCTGTTCTGAGCAGACATTAGTTTTGAATGGTAATGTCTCTATGACAGAGTAATTAGCATCCCGCCGCCGCAATGAGTCAAGCAGCAAATACCATCCGCTTAAAGGAAGGGTAAAAGGTGAGACTAAGGGGAGGCGCTCATTTCCTCTTCCTAGACCTTTGAGGCGGCAACAGACGAATCCCGACTTCTTGCACACGGGGTTAGTGCATCTCAGGTCCTCAGCACTGTTTACTCTCCAATTCACGCCGATACCAAATTATTATGATTGGTGACAGTGTCATGTGACCGCAAACAACTCGCCCAGGGTCGTTACACGGAGTCAAACCCGTAACCACACGGCCATTAATCAAACGTGTTGCCGATAGACCACCGTGTCGTACGCATCATCTGCTTAGCTTACTAACGTTACCTGGGTTAAACAGGCTGTCTGGTCGTTTTCCATTATCAGTGCAAAGCTCTTCATCCTTGGAATGCATAGCAAAGATCAGACACGCGTTCTTCAAATTTTCCACAATTCCGAGTGTATTGCTAATGCGTCAAGGCGCTTCTGTCCGTGATGATGCAGGTTCGCGTCCTTGTCGTGGCTTATTTCAAAGACTTTACTATCGGGCTATCAAGGCCCATACACCGGGACCTTAAATGGCGTGGCACCCCATTCAAACGGGCAGCGGTCGTGAAGGATCTCACTCGATTAATCCATCGAAAAATGAACAGGGTCGAGGACATACGGTCGCTTAGAAAAACATGTACATTTACATTTCTTGATCGCAGAGTCCTTCAATCGTCTACAGTCTTAACTCCATGTTTTGTCACTCTCAGTCTGTCTGTGTATACATGTCTGTGTGGGCTGTTCTGTCTTCTCTCCTGTCTGACTGTGTTGCTGAGTGTCCATCGCTATTTGTTAGGACTCTTTTTCTGTTGGATGTCAGTACTGGACTCTGCTTCAGTTGGTGTGATCAATGAAGCGGTAACTTGCAAATTATCCGCAACAAACTCAATTCGTGTACATGTTTGGCCTTGATTGAAAACCATTGCTTCATTAGGCTCGTCTTCGTAGGGCCCTCTGCTTTTCTCTGCTTCCAATATCGATTCTTTGTCGTTCTGCAAGTGCTCTTGAGTAGATGGACGCAGAGAGGCGGACGACGAATTGAATGTTGAACTCAGAAGATCCAAATCAAAGTAATGTCAGTTTCCAAATAAGGGTGAACCGAGTGCAAAGCGTTGCCAAGACAATTTTAAAATGTGTTGTATTTAATTCTCGTCAGAGAATTTGGAAGAATGAAGGTCTCAGGCAAAGCGAGCGCAAAACTTACTGGAGTTGTCCTTGTTAACCGCTTGTGCGGAAGTTAGCTTCAGAAGACGATATAAAGGATTTCAAGACTCAACATAGCACCCTTTCTCATTCTTCTCTGAATACTTCCCCATTCTCTTCTTCCTTTCTTCCATCTCTCAAGTCCGTCAGATCCTCAATAATTAACTCATAATTCTCCTCAGACTCCACATTCCTCTTCCTCCTCCTCCTCCTCCTTCTCCTCCTCCTCTCTCTCGTCTGTCGCGGTATCGCTTCTCTCTCCGTGCGTCCTTATATCCCCATCCTGTGTCTGTGTCCCTATCTCTTTCCTGCACCCCACCCCTTACCCACCTCTGTCTCTCTGTGTGTCTGTCTTTGTTTTTGTTTTTGTTTTGGTTTTTGTCTGTGGATCCCTCTCAGTGTCGGCTCCAGGATTGCTTACTTGCTAGAACATTTCCAGAGGGGCCCACATCTTGGCAGTCCACCATGAACGGGTCTGACACGAGGGGCGCTGGCAAATAACCAAGAGGGAACAAGGAGGGCGAAGCGCAGCCGCCACTGATTCCTCTCATTCTTTGCCCGATTTTTATGACTCCTCTCTCTTCTATTCTAAATTCTTGTGTCTTCATCTCCACTGTTCTCTTTGTTTCCCTTCCTTCCCTCGACCAGTCTCTTTTGCTTATCTTCCCCTTCTCCTTTTCAGCTTCTGTACCTCCTTATCTCTTTGTCTCTGTCTCTCTGGCTCTGTATCTGTCTGTCTCTCTCTCTGTCTCTGCCATCCTTCACATGACAACACCAGAGGAAGGGACCCATTCGATTGACTGGTCCGGCGGCCCAACTGGCTGCATGGCCTGCCAACCAGTGGACGTCAAATGGCGACTGCACACCACTCATAACTCCAGCCGCTCTCAAGTATCACCCGAGATGACGACGCCGAGGACGACGTTTGATTCCCAAGGCCGTCATTTGAGGATGCCAGCAAATAGGAACGGGGGAGGGAGAGAAGGAAGATAGCAGAGAACGAGAAGAATTGGGAGGTAGTTAGGACTGATATAGTGAAGGAGAGAAGAAGAGTATGAAGAGAATGGAAAAGTATTCAGAGAAGAATGAGAAAGGGTGCTATGTTGAGTCTTGAAATCCCTTATATCGTCTTCTGAAGCTAACTTCCGCACAAGCGGTTAACAAGGACAACTCCAGTAAGTTTTGCGCTCGCTTTGCCTGACACCTTCATTCTTACAAATTCCCAGACGAGAATTAAATACAAAACGATTCAAAATTGTCATGAAAACGCTTTGCACTCGGTTCACCCTTATTATGATAACTGAATCGTCTGTTTTCAATATGTAATTCGTCATCCGCCTCTCTGCTTCTATCTACTCGACAGCACTTGCATAACGAGGAAGAATTTCAATCGTAATTGTAAGCTGGAGATTTCTACAGCCCCCCAGTGAAAGCTAAGTCACGGGAACCGGGTTTATTCACAGCCGCTTAGTCAAAACAAAATCGTTAGGCAGGAAAGGTTCACTTCCAGATCAAGATCCAAGAGTCAGGTAGGTAGGCAGGCAGACGGCTGCGGTCGATGAAGCTTGGAACCGAACGGTAAAGAGAGAGATAAGCGGAGACGAAAAAAGCAGGATAGGATTTGTGGAAGAGGAATGTTTTCAGTTTTGAATGAAAGACCTGCGCATAAATTGCAAGAGGTGAAATGTTGGTGAGTTCGTATGACGGATCAGAATATTGAAAACAGTCTAACATAAGCAGCTGCGCTCGATGTAGCTGACGACACAGTGGCAAGGTGGGCGAGCAGCTGAGTTTCTCACCTCTGCGAGATGGGTCCGAACCCCGGCCTCCTCATGCAAAAGTGATATAGGTCACATTATCGAATTGTATGTAACCTCGGACTTTTATACAAATACAGACAATCAACAGAAAAACAGTGTGAAAGAACAACGCGCGTCAGAAGAGCGGATACAATGAGAAAGCAAAGAAGCTGAAGAACTTGCAAGAAAAAATCAGCTAAAGCCACTAAAACAGCATGAATGTAAATGTAAACATTTTTTCTATATCGACCATATGGCTTCGATCCTGCTCATTTTTCAATGAATTAATCGGATGAGATCCTTCACCACCGCTGCCAGTTTGAATGGCCGCCACGCCATTTAAGGTCTCCGAGACTGAGCTCTCTGAAATAAGCCACGAACCGGCATCCTCACGCGCACAGGCGCCTTGACTTACGCGTGTAGCTAACCGAAGGAACTGATGAAGCACCTGTTTGATGCTTTGTTCTGTCACTCATTCGTAGCGATTTCGGTTCGTTTCTTCATAGTTATTTATCTATCTAGACATCTGATTTAGCGCCTTTCAGGTATCTCACAAAAGCGCTGCCTACGCTAGACCAAATGACTTTAAATGTCATTAAGAACAGAAAATAACATTGAATGCTGAAGCAAGCGAAACAATGCACATAAAACTAGAAGAGCCACCAGTGGCGGGCTCACACACACAAACTGAGCTTAAGTGAATAAAGTCGAAGAGGAAGACTATTTCAGTAAAAAAGAGGAGTAGAACAAAGAAGTGAATTAAAGAGAGAAGAGGAAACAGGAGCAGACAGAGCGAAAGGTAAAAAGAATCGGCGTGTAAACATCCAAAAAAAGGATGGGTAAAATGGATGAAGAAATAAAAGATTTTAGTATTATAGTAAAAATACTTTTGGGAAGAACAGGAAGAAGACGAGAGAACGTGATGGATTAACAGCTTCGACGCGAACAGTTGTTGTTCGTCGGAGTTTTCAATTGGTGTTTAAATGCACCAATCGACGAGTTTACGACCGTCTGTCGTCTCCAGCCGACACTAAACCAGTCCTCCCACCTACACATGTGCACACTCTTCACACTTTCTGTGTCCAGGTCTTTCATGTAAACAAGACTCAGTACGGCCTGTATATGCCTATACCCTTTTATATGATGCTTTTAAATGACAATCTTCTATATAACTATAATGGCTTCCTTGACTATCAGGCAATTTGTGCGTAGTGCAGAGTCTTAAAAGTATCGTCTACAGCAGACACGAATGTAGCCACATTACTACTATTATCACAATTTCCGCCGCCGCTGCCGATTTTGCTGCTGCTGCAGCTTCTTCTTCTTCTGCTGCTGCTGCTGCTGTTGTTGTTGCTATTATTTTTTTTTCATTTTTATTATAATTATTATCATCATCATCAATATCATTATTATCAATATTCGCTTCAAGAAAAGCCGTAGCAGAAATCTTAAACTATTTTTAGACTATTAAACTATTTTGCTCGGTCAAAATCCAACAGATTAATAAACCAGAACCACATTTTGCCACACTAGTGCCTGATATTACCAGGCGTTGGATTAGCACCACATACAACACCAGCTGTAGGTTGTAAAAATCATTTCCTTTATTGCCACTATGAGATAACCGAAGCGTCGGCGTCTCCTCTAAAAACGGAAGTGTCGTCGTATGTCATTCGTCCTCATAAAACCGATGCATTTTACGGTTATTGAGAGCCACTGAGAGACAAGTTTAAGTGACGTCATGTAAAGTTTAGATTACTTTACACACCATAATAGTGTCACAGCAATGGTAGTGTAACTGTGTGTCTAATTACAACAATAGCACTCTGTGGTTACTCATAGCACGGCAGCCTATCGGCCGATGAGAGTACTCTACTTGAAACGCTAGTTCTTAGCATAAATCACAGGCCAGTTTAAATCATATCCTGCATTCTGCACGAAGCCAGTGCAACCGACAGAGTACCATTAACCACCATGAGGTGGTAAATGGTACTAGGCAGGTCTAGTCATATTGTAGCCTGCTATTAAATCATGGTCGCTAGAACACTGCGTATAATACCTAATGCGTATAATACCTGCGTATAATGCCACTATGTATAATACCTAAACTACGGTAGAAGTTGTTCGGGGTAATCATAATTCCGAGATTTCTACAGCCACGTCGCGGGGACCGGCTTATTCACAGGCGCTCAGTCAAAACAAAATCGATAGGCAAAAGGGTTCGGTTCCAGGTCAAGATCCAAAAGTCAGACGGGGAGAAAGAGGTGTACGCAGCACCAAAGGAACCATGGAATTGTTGATGCGCTGATTGCGCTGAAGCCTGTTGAGTTTAAGGTCCGCGATACAAGCAGCGGCGGCTCTACAGGAGAGCCCAGGGGGCCAATGACCCCCAAATGAGTACCTGGCCCGCTGGTGACTCCAAAATTTAAACCCAATCAGCTATAAAATCCGATATTATTCATTTTTGATATTTTCACATGATCGATTTACTTACTTACGTCTTAATTATATCATATATATGCCCTTAATAGTATAAATGCCATATTACTACTCCTGCTTAGCCTTTCGAATCGGAAAGTTGTTGGTAATATCTCACATGGTAAATTAGGCATCGTGACAGCAAAATTCGAGTTGGCTGGGTTGTGGTTTCTGGCGTGTTAGGGTCAGAGCTCTTGTGACGCATTTCTCGATGAGATAGAAACCAGATTTGCAAAGGTTTGCTACGTGAGGTTGAAATATGAGGTTACTATTCAAACTAACTCCGAGTGTTTTAACAATGTTTGACAGCGGAACAACTGTGCCAGCAAGGTCAATGCCGGAATGACAAAGAACAGAATGCAGGCGTTGGCGTGAGCCAAACATTGCCCAAGATTTATGTGGGTTATGGCCAAACCGTCGATCCCTTCCTTGTCTTGTTAACATAACGGTTTTAACCTTACCCTAGCGTATCTTACCTTCACTAACATTACCCTACCTTACCCTATAATGCTATGTTGCCATACTGTACCTTACCTTACCCTATCCTATATCCTACTCTACTCCACCCTACTCTGCTCTATCCTACGTTGTCTTATCGAGCCGCTTAGATTTATTTTAGTGTTTTTGCAAGAAGTTCCCTTTATTATCATTACTTTTTTATTAAGGTGAGGTACGACGTATATAATAATGAATTATGGGCGTGCTTTATAATGCACTGCAAAAATTGTAACGTTAATGGCTTATCTGGAATGTTAATGCAAGGCATCGCTTTTCAGTTAATTGGAATTCCTATTTTTTCTGCTTTGTTTTTGCTTATTTTTTACATGTTTTTTTCTTCTCTGTGTTTATGTTTCGAGAAGAAAGCCTAAGCCATTAATACTGTTATTTATGGCTGTGTAAACAGTTTTTCTTCGCTGCCGTATTCATGAGATTCTATCACTCAGATTGTTTCTTTCTCAGGCACAAACAGTCTTTGCTGCGAGCTGTCTTTTTATGGACCCAACGATAAGCAGTCAACGCTGAGTTACTGAACTTGGCCTTCGGTCGCTGATCCTAATATTAGGAAAGTCGGGGCTTTGCTTTCTTTATGTCCACTTCAAAGAAAGACTTGTTCTAAGAAGTTGGCTATTCTCCGTGTGAGTATCTGTCTGTCTGTCTGGCTCGCTGTCTGCCTATCTATTTCTCTGTTACAGAAATACAAACTGTCTTTGTCTCTGCCTCTCAAATAGTCAGAGCCAGTGATCGATGCTTTGCTAGTCTGTCTAGTGTTTTCCATGTCTGCTTGTATATTCTGTTACACTGTCTCAGTTAGTCAGTCAGTCATTCAGTCAGTCAGTGAGTCAGTAAGTCAGTCATTCATTCATTCATTCATTCATTCATTCAGTCAATCAGTCAGTCAGTCGGTCAGTCTGTCTGTCTTTCTTGTCCTTGATATATAACACTACCAGGCATCAGTTAATAGGACTATATTTCTTTCTGGTCGATTCCTTAATCTTCTTTTTGTTCTTTCTCCTCCACAGCGGCGACTAATATTTATACTTCGTCGTCAATGATCAGACAGCCAATTTTATGGGTCTACGTGTTTCAGAAAGTGTTAAGTACTGTCTTAACAATAACTATGTGCACACATTCTCCCTTATAATTATTTTTGTGTTTTCACTTTCGACACTACAATTTTCGACTGTCTACCCACCTGACTCTTGGATCTTGACCTCGAACCAAACCCTTACCTATCGATTTTGTTTTGACTAAGCGCCTGTGAATTAGCTGGTTCCCGCTACTTATATTTCTTTGGGCGCTGCAGAAATCTCGAGCTTACGGTTACGATTACTTTACAGGCTCGGGCCCACGACAGCGCGCTATCGAATAGAGCAACATGCCGCACTACGTGAATATTCATGCGCTGTTGTCTAAGAATAGAGCAAGCAGGTCTGTCGGGTTGTACTTAATTCCCCACTTGCATCAGGAAACAGTGAACAGATACGTTCACCCGAACACATCACATAGACAAATACAGATATTGTTTACGTTATCGTCGAGTCGGTGTCACGAATCAAAGCGGATAGGGTTTGATTTGTTGATTGCATTTGTTCGTCTGTTATGGTTGGATGCATTCCTCGGGGGTGAGTGGGTGATCTCGACTGACAAACAGAACTAAGAAAACATCGACGATCAATGGATCTGAGATTCGCTTCGCCAGCGGAAGCCATCTACACGCATAAAGCTTGAATAAGGCAATTAGATTTGAGCTCCCGCCCTCAATTATTATGTCGGGGCGCTTGATATGTCGGGGCTTGAACCAACAAAATATTTTCGTCTATTAACTTCATAAAAGAAGTGGTTGTTTTTGTTACTGAACAGTTTTTATCCTCCTGCGAACCAATTCACCCCCAGAATGAAGAAAAGAGGCCGCAAGAGGGCGAGAAATCTGGTTGATAACTGAGGTAACATTAACTGTACATGTTTTTCTATAGCGTCCGTACGTATAGTCTCGACACTTGTTATATTTCAATGAATTTATCGGGTCAGATCCTTTACCACCGCTGCTCATTTGAATGGGTACCCCTCCAAATAAGGTCCCCGTGTACGGACCGTGCTAGCCCGAGACTGAAATTTCTTAAATAAAGGTCATCCTCACGTACACAGGTATAATATATCATTATGCACAATACTCGTTAGCAGAGCCTCTGTAAACAAGTGTTTTAACCGTTATCTTTCTACCTATGTACAATACATTATTATTTCTGCATTTATTAGGCGACATTATCTAATGGCTTAGCATCAATCGATGGTGCCGAGCAGTTGAGCGAATGTCCACACACAGTAACCGTCTCAGAGGAGTTTCGAACCCGTACTCTCCTCGTTACAAGCCCAGCACTCTCGCCAATAGGCTACCATGCCCCACATATCGTAAGCATGTCAAATTTGTGGATCAAATTTGTGGACCCATTACGAAATGAATATCCCTGCCTATACCAGAAAAATACGAATGAAACTCTGTTCCGACGAGAAGCATTCCCTCGGCTCGTACAGGCTGAATGGTATCAGTCCATGGACTAACGAAGAATAATACTGACTTAAATCTGCAGTCTATCGGTTCATCTGTCTACCACAGAGGTCTCGTCGTAAGATTGTGCGGCTCCTCAGAGCCATTTAGACCAAAGTCTGTAAGATCAGAGTATCAGGGTCTATAATATAAATTACTGTGGATTCGCTTCGTGTAAATACGTTTTTCAAACTTATATATCATATCAGCAGATATCATTGTAGCGAGAATTGTATCGAATGAAAGCCACAGCCTACTTTACAAAGTTCTTCACTTAAACCGTATTAGAAAGAACCTCAACTTGTCTTGCTGTAGGTTACTACGAATGTTCTTTGTTACAATACAGTTAATGAGGTTTATAAATGTTCTTGTAATTTGTAACCGAACATTTATATAGTGTCTCTTCAAGAAAACTGATCAGAGTTCTTGGTTTTAAGAATGTAGCTCAACATTCTAGAATGAGTATAGCAAGAGTATTCGTAGACAACAAGTGTCTGGTGGAAAGGAAGCAATAGTTGTGGTTTACGATTTTTTCTCGTTACAACAGAAAATCCTGTAGGTATTATTGCTGAACAATTCATTAGATAAAGTTACACGTTTACAACCGTCGGCTTCAACTTGTTTACTCAACTTCTGTTTCTGTGTTCTATAGTAATTCGACATAGCTTCTCCAATGGATAATGATTTTGATTGCGATTTCAGATTATGATTTTGATTGCGATTTCACTTGAAGCAACCATCGACTGATGCCTTGAACATTGCGATAAAGACAGTTTTGCGATACCGTATAGTGTCTGATGTTTACAGCTATGAGTTTAAGCCAGGATGGTGCGTGGGCCTTGAGATATGTTTATAGCCGGTGTATGGATGGGTTGTTGGTCGTAGATTCCGAGTCGCAATCTTTACTCTGATGTATGCATATTCGAGGCTCGATACGGACATAGGCGAGATCAAGTATTATTAGTTTCTGCGCATAAGTCATTGCTGCAATTACTGTCGCGATAAGACGGCTGCGTTCAGAAGCAAAGATCTCCAGTCGTGAGGGCAACAGTATAGGAGAAAGCAGTTGAGGAGGACGAGAGAAAGTGAAACGAGGAGGCAGAAAAAATAGAGATGCATAGACGAGAGGAAGGAGAACTGGATGAAGGGAAAATGAGGATTAAGGATAAGAAAAGAAAAGGCGACAGAGCGACAGAAGGAAACGGAATGAATAGAAATTGTAGGAAGGGAGAAGTGAGCGGATGAACAGCAGAAGAACAGAGGAAAGCGGGAAGAAAAAAGGTGGATAAACCAGGGAAAAGAACAGAATTGTAAGACGATGAAGAATAGTGAGCTGGTTTGCGTCAATAGGTCAAATTAATCTCAGACAGGAGGAGGAGGAGGAAGAGGAAGAGGAGGAGGAGGAGGAAGAGGAGCTCCAGAGAGGAAGATGGCATGTAGGAAAGACGACAGAGTTTAAAGCAGTAGGAGTAGGAGCAGCGGAAAATGACGAAGCAGTTGAGGAAGAATAAGGGAAAGGAAGAGGCTGAATGGAGAAGAAAGGAAATATGATACAACTAGAAAGATCGAAAGTACTGGCCCAGTTAGCTACACCGGTTAAAGCTTATGTCAGTCAAGGCGCCTCTGTGCATAAGGATGCCGGTTTGCAACCCGATCGTGGCTTATTTAAGAGGTTTGAATCTCGGGCAAGCACGGTCCGTGCACGGGGGCCTTAAACGGCGCCCATTTAAATTGGCAGCTGTGACGGATCTCACCCGATTAATTAATAGAAAATGAGCAAGGTCTCGAATATATGGTCTCTATAGAAAAACGTGTACATTTACATTTACAAGTAATGGAAGATGAAGAAATAAGAGATACAACAGTAAGAGAGGGCGAAGTGTTCTAAATATAAGGGAAATCTTGATCGTCTTTGTCGAACAACAACAATAACAACTGTCCGCAGAGGCGCCATCCTGGGACCAAAGGATATTTTATCGAGGAGCAAACACCACATCAACAATCCAACATCATAATGAACAACTGGACAGTCTTTCAGTAGGGACTGCATGTCATGCATAACAACGAATTGTCAGTTTATCCCAGAAATATGGAGCTTTTCCAGTTGGTTTCGCCATAATATGCTTTGCAGATGAACTTGTTGTTCCTATCGAACGTTAACATCACTTAGACTAGCGAGGACGCCTTTGAGGGGTACTTCGAAGCGCTAGGAAATATTCAACTGCGTCATATTACATTGCAATCTGTCATCACCAAATAGAAAAAAAATGTAAGTTAATCCCTATTTTGAACAATATGTTTTCCCATATCGACCGTAGCCCCATCTCTGCTCACTGTCTACGCATTTATCAGGCGAAATTCTTCACCACCTATGCCCCTTTTTAGTGCGCGTCAAATCATTTTAGGTCCCCGAATACAAGCAGTGCTATACCGAGTAACAAACCACGGAATAGTCACGATAGCTATGCGAACCGAATTCATCAAGCACAGAACCGTTGTGATTAGCATTTCAACCAACGTAACCGATCTGGCCAGCACTCACCCATAAAGCCACCCCACCACGGAATAGTCACGATAGCTATGCGAACCAAATCATCAAGCACAGAACCGTTGTGATTAGCATTTCAACCAACGTAACCGATCTGGCCAGCACTCACCCATAAAGCCACCTCACCACGGAATAGTCACGATAGCTATGCGAACCAAATCATCAAGCACAGAACCGTTGTGATTAGCATTTCAACCAACGTAACCGATCTGGCCAGCACTCACCCATAAAGCCACCCCACCACGGAATAGTCACGATAGCTATGCGAACCAAATCATCAAGCACAGAACCGTTGTGATTAGCATTTCAACCAACGTAACCGATCTGGCCAGCACTCACCCATAAAGCCACCCCACCACGGAATAGTCACGATAGCTATGCGAACCAAATCATCAAGCACAGAACCGTTGTGATTAGCATTTCAACCAACGTAACCGATCTGGCCAGCACTCACCCATAAAGCCACCCCACCACGGAATAGTCACGATAGCTATGCGAACCGAATTCATCAAGCACAGAACCGTTGTGATTAGCATTTCAACCAACGTAACCGATCTGGCCAGCACGCACCCATAAAGCCACCCCACCACGGAATAGTCACGATAGCTATGCGAACCGAATTCATCAAGCACAGAACCGTTGTGATTAACATTTCAACCACGTAACCGATCTGGCCAACACGCACCCATAAAGCCACCCCACCGCAGAATAAAGAGTATCAGGCGAGAACGACTGTAGGCCTATCACATTGCACTGTATTGCCTTGCACTGTACTGTCTTGAGAAACGGGAGAAGATAAGGACGAACTAAAAACCGAAGATTAGCCAATCGTGGGCGGGAAATGAGGACGAAGATCAGAGAGAAAGAAAAAAAAAAAAAACAATTAGAAGAGCTAAACTAAAAGGAAAACAAACAGGTGAACGGGGAGGCGGATGGTTCGTGCTATGGTGCTCATGTTACAAGGCGCTGTCAATATTCATGTACTCCACGGTTTCAGTGTCAAATTCGGGCTCTCAAGTATCGCTATTTATCGATTTGAGACGCAGATGTCAAGTTGAACGCATCTAGTTGAATTTCTTCAGTAATTAAGCATGTATTGTGTTCGCAGGTAGGCTAAGGTGACATTTTGGACGGATATCAAAAATCAGGTTGTGTAATCACAAAAATCTAATCTAGTCTAAAGAGTTCTACAGCATGCCCAAGGCATCAGATGAAGGTCGCTTCAAGTCAAAATCGCAGTCAAAAATAACAATCTGTTGAAGAAGCCGGATCAAATTTCGATAGGGCAGATAAACTAGAAGCCAGGTGCGTTAGTAAGATGAAAAATGCGACTCTAGTTTAAAACTGAATAACATAAAAGAATTGACAGAACGAACCGAGCTGGGCTGTGAATTCGATAGTTTGAAGGGCATGAAACTTTCAAAGTATCATGATTAGGGGGTTGCAAGCTTCTTGTTAGAATTAGGTTTATGCGTAACACAAGTTAGGTTATTGATTGTAATCGTAAGCTCGAGATTTCTACAGCGCCCAATTAAATGCTAACTTGCGGAAACCAGCTTATTCACATGCTCTCAATCAAAACAAAATCGATAGGCAGGAAGGATTCGGTTCAAGGTGAAGATGCAAGAGTTAGGAATGATGAATTGTACTCGCTTATATGAGTAGGCCTAGTAGTTTATTATTACACCGAGTTCTAGATTAATCTTTGTTTTCCTGGAATAAATGAATATAAATTCAAACACTCCACCATAAAAGACTGCGCAGTCATGGGCGGACTGAGATGCCAAGACTAAGTGAGTCGATGAAACATTTTGGGTGTCTTACTCCACGACAAGTCCTGCGATGTACTGACCCCGTGTCCAGGACCTTGGCATTCGTCCACTGCCGGCTCCACAGCAACCCATTGGGCACTCAGAGTTTCCGTATACAGCTGCAAAATTATGATTCACAGGACAAAGTCCGCTGATTGGTGTTTGATCATTAGCGGCAGAGAGCAGAGTTTATAAGGACAGTGAAGCGATGGACACTGAACAGATATAAGGGGAATACCTGCTAGCAAATACATATTCGGTAAACAAAATGAGCAATTAAATCAAGTCTGAATCAAAATCACAGCCAAGTATAATTCAGGTCAAGCTAGAATGGACACAGTCCCGTAAGCATTTGCAAGCAGACGCAATATCGTTATCGTAATCGTAAACTCGAGCTTTCTACAGCGCCAAAAGAAAGCTAAGATGTGTTAACCAGCTTATTCACAGGCGCTCAGTCAAAACAAAATCGACAGGTAAGAAGGGTTCGATTCCAGGGTAAGATCCAAGCGCTAGGCAGTCAGACGGTTACGGCGGGTGGAGTTGGATCTGCACGATAGATAAGGGCAAGAAGAGGTAAATTGGATCATATTCGATACCAAAGATCCGACAGAATTTCCAATATAAATCACTGCTCATGATGAGCTACACAAGAGGTTCTGCTAAACAGAGTTGGTTGGTCTGGAGCAGATGGAGGAACAGGATCAGATGACGGAGGCCTTTGAGGGGCCATCTTTGTAGCCACACCAACCACAGGTGCAGTCTTCATCTCACCTTTCTGTGGTGCTACGAAATTCACCTCGAACTCACTGGATGATCTCCTTCGCTGCTTCATTTGCCGCGAAGCAGCGTCGTTAGTGGAAGAAACTGCATCTGCTTGTTGATCCGTGACCTTTCGCGAACTTTTTCTAGTTCTCACCGGTGCTGTCATCTGCTGATCGACTTCAGGGTTCTTCACCAGGCAGGTTTTGACATCTCGTCGTGGCGCTGGTGTCGGGGGACAGCTTCGTGGTTTACTGGTTGAGGTATCAACTGGATGGGAGGAGGGAGCGGCTGGGGCCGGAGGGCAAGTAGAACGAACGTCACCGCTGCCAATGCTCTTGATGCGCTGCCCAGCCTGTGGTTGTGGTTCCGTCCCGCCTGGAAGTTTGTACTCACCCTTTGGTCTCGGAACAGCTTCTGGATGGGTGGAGTCTTGGGACTTTCCCCGCTGAGCTGCAACCGGATTTGCTAACTGCTTCTCTTCAGTGACGGAAACTAATGAAAAGATCATATGAGCATTTAGCACTGCTGCGGCACGATCTCTATTCGGTAGCACCCTAGGTCCGTAATCCAACGATTGCGGATTTGAGCCTGCTGAGAGGACTTGCAGTAACGACCCTGGGTCGTTTATTGTACACACTTGTCTTATGCCTCAGATTCAAATTTACTGATCTTACACACGTAAGTGCAGTAAGTAGACAAATAAACTCATTAAGAAACAAACAAAAATAAAAATTATTCCATTTGTTGAGACCTACTTGTGTCCAGGAGCCTACCAGTGGTGACTTCAAATGACACCTCTTCCACAATTCCTGTCCTGATTCTCCCTCTTCCCCTTATCTCATTTTTCGATTCAATTTCAAACACCATCCACCACAGCCACCTGACTGCTTCCCTGCCTGACTCTTGGATCTAGACATAGAAGTCTCGAGCTTACGATTACGACTTTACAGCTACTATATTTGTGAGAAGATAAACTTGCTGTACTTTAGGTTTGCAAGAAACGCATTTTAGAGGATCCCTGAAAGCCAATACATACATTCCGTTAACAATAAGCCCATAACCTGAACAACATTAACTAAATAGGATGGTTTTACCTCCAGGTTTGCCAGTATTTGAGGTGGTTTGACCCTGCATTAATTTTCGTATCAACTGTTGAGCTTCCTCTATGGTAGTTGCGTGAACAGTGTGAGAGACATTCGTTGGGGTACTGATGTGGTTGATTGTCTGAAACAAAACAAAAGCACATAATAACTTACAAAGGGCAATTTCGTAATCGTAATCGTAAATTCGACACTCCTAAAATGTTGCGTAAACCAACAGGGCACCAACCTGTGCACAATCACAGCGTCGAGTCAGCGTGGTTGTCCAAAGATGCCGTGTCAAAAACTAAGTCTAGTTTCCAGAAGGCCCAAGAGAGAGAAGAGGCAGAGGAACTGTCTGCATGGGTGGGTTGCCTTTAAGCCGAGAGAAAATGGAAGGCAGTAGATTGTAAAAGCCCTGTAAATGTAAATTAATGCATGGATTGTACGACACGAAGTTCTATTTAACAGAGTCTGGGTTTTTAATCCAACGCCTGCTGAACGGATTCTAACAACCCTAGACAAGTTATATGCACACACTTGTCAACGCCTCGGATTCAGATTTACTGGCCTTGCGCACGTAATAAGTACAAAACATGATCAGTATATTAGCGGATATTTCTGCCACTTTTAGGAGACTCTTCGTTGGAGCACCTGATCTAACAATATTAAGAAGAAGCAGAAGAAGAGGAAGAAGGTTAGAAATTAAGTATTATATATGCGGCCCTTCGGTTAGAACATGATAGGTGCCTACTACTGGTGGGTCTCGTGTCCAGGCTCAACCGTAGGATCGAAAAATACAATTGTCTATTTAGTAGTCTTAGAGTAACCGTTAACATGAAGCAGAGGAAGAGGGCAAGTTATAGAACATCAGATATTCGGGAAATGGTTAGAGTATCATAGGAAACTAAAATTGGCGGGAACTAGGTTCGGAATCATCAGTTGGATACAAACATTTCATAGTCTGTTTAGTTACGTTAAGATTAGGGATACGATTAGGATTAAGTAGAGGAACAGGAAGATGGTTAGATGGATCAGGGTGGGAATTTTTTACCTTCACTTGAGCCGGCCTCTCGTGTCTTTGACCCATCTGTGGTCTTATTGGCTGCCGTGGGACGGAGGGCAAATTCTGCTTTCTACCAGGTGCTGCAAATATAAGTTAAGCCGATGCTTCATAGATGAATCACGTAAAGTAGGGTAAGGCAGGTAATGTAAAGCTAGGGATGGTAAAATTATGGCACAGTTATCATTGACAGCCTTAAAAAGCTTAGTTCTAATGTAGTTCAAAGGCTTCTTCTTCTTCATCATCATCATCATCATCACCACCACCGTTGTCGTCATCATCGTCTTCATCATTGTTTCATTATCACCACTACCATTACTAATATCATTGCTTGGCAACTCCAGATTCATGGAACCAGAAGTATCTTGTACCTGAATCAGGTGGTTGAGAGTGCAAAATTGTCGATTTCTCGACAACGACAGGCGATTCATCAATCACCGCTGCCTTTGTTACCGCTGGAGGGACCAGAGGCCTCGATGGCGGTGGAGGTCGGGCTGGCATGGCAGCTGGTCGCGGAGGACACGCCCTCACTGGTTTCTATAAGGAAATATTCGAAACACTTGAGGTAAGTCCTGGTACAGTCTTCCATTGCATATGCGCACTGTTCATTATTTGACTCTGCTCAGAATACATTTTCAGGCTGCCTTAAACTGCACTCGCTTGAGTCAGGTAGATACCCGTATGTGCAGCTCTCAATTTGCAGCATTCAAGTGTACGATGGTCCTTCACTCAAAACTGAAAACACTCCTCTTCCACGAAGCCGATCCCGATTCCCCCTCGTTCCGTTATCTCATTTACCGGTTCAATTCCGAACACCATCCACTATAACCGTTTGACTACCTACCTGCCTGAATCTTGGATCTTGACCTGGAACCGAAGCCTTCCTGCCTATCGATTTCGTTTTGAATGATCGCCTGTGAATAAGCTGGTTCCCGCGACTTGGCTTTCGTTGGGGGCTATAGAAATCTCGAGATTACGACTACGACTGCTAGAGATGATCACCTGGATCAACTCTTTAATATGCAAGTCATAACCAACTAACAATAACTGACTGATAAATGTTAAGTAAAGAAATAAAATAAATATTGCCTTATGAAAAACACGAAAGCTACACATAATTCAGCCAACAGGTGGCACTAAGGAAGTACTGAACTCTCTTCAGTGAACTAACTATAACGCTTCCAGCAGTTCTGTTTGCTACATATGAAAAATAGTTGCTTTTATTAAACTGGTTCTTAATACCATCTATTCTGGATTTAGTTAGTCAATTCTAACAATAATAAAGATCATTTTTTCTTTAGTTTTATGCTGTAACATAATAAACTACCTGAAGCTTTTCAGTTTGATGTGCAAATATAATCTGTGGCTGTTCCATCGAAGTAGTAATTATATCACCGGAATTCTTTCTGCCGACCTCAGTTTGACCTCTGCTGACGTCATTCTGACCTTCGCCGACCTCAAGCTGACCCTTGTTTATCTCGGTCTGACTTTTTCCCTCACTGAGAACCTGCGTTTTGGCTTTGGTGGCCCCAGACTCGCCTCTGGTGACCTCATCATGACCTTTGTTAGTATCGCTGAAATTCGAACTGCCTTCCACAGTGGAAGAATCAGAAGAATTCACTGGATTTGGCACAACAGAGCTGTAAGGCGAATACTGAACCAATTGGTCGTCTGAACTCCTTCGAGAAGTAGGAGCGGACGAGCTATCATCAGTCAAAGGAACGTAGCCTTTCATTGAATGTGCCACACTCGAATCTGAAACACAGTTATTGCTGTTGTTGTTATTGTTGCTGTTGTTGATGTTGCTGTTGTCACTGATGTTTTTGCTACTACTATTGCTGTCTTTAATATCGATAATATATTTCACAAAATCGTTGAATTTATGGGAAAATAAGAAAACGTAAAATCACTTCCTGACATCTGCTTCCGTGTAGTTTTTACCCTGACTGTTAACATTTGGTTTTTAACTTTTAAATTGGGTCAGTCCTCCCTCCCCTTCTGAGGACTTCCATATGGCGACCCCAAGCATGTGCCTGGTGAGTTAGCAATCATTTTTTTAACACGGCACATGTCCATCAGCTGATAAAGGCGCTGAGGCACGGCTCTCCAGATCAGATCAGATTAAATTTTTATAAGAAATTTACTAGAATCTAATTTAATCTAAAGACTTTTATAGCGCCGTGACCATACTGCTCAAGGCATCAGTCGATGGTCGTTTCAAGTTAAAAACACAATCCAAAATCATAATCCGTTGCAGAAGCCGGGTCGAATTCCAATAGGTCAGAGAAAACAGATGCCGGGCTACAGTGTGTAAGCAAGTTGGAAGTGTTGTGTCTTCAGTTTAGACCTGAATGACACCAAGGAATTGGCAGAACAAACTAAACTGGGCAGTGAATTCCAAAGCTTTGGACCAGCTACCGAGAAGGCCCCAGAGCCCAACAAATGTTCTGCTATGGGGCACAACAAGAACAAATGCCATCTACCTTCCGAAGACATTTTGACCAACTGTGGAATTGTGGACTTTCGTTTTGCTGCTGGTGACTGACTTGTTCCATCGCCAACGCAATCATCGTCTTCTGCTTCTTCATCCACTGAAATTAAACCAAGATAGACATGATAACTCAGGAATTAAAAACTTACGTAAGAGAAAATGTATTATTTTGAACCATCATTATTATTGGAACTGACAGAGTATCATTATTCTTTACGAGAATTCATAAAGAGTTCATTGCCCCCTTTTGTCATGCAAAATGATGGCAGGACTTATAACGACGCCACAGCTTCTGCAAATCTAATCAGGTCTGAGAAGATACTTATTGGATGAGCCGAAAACGTTAATTTCAAACCACGTAACCTTACCTGTCATCACTGGCGGACTCAGGGGAGGCGATCCTGATATAGCTACATCCAAGATTTGTCATGGGTAAGTATGCACATATCTCGACATTTTACATAGCGCATTACTACTATTTAATACCTCTCGAAAGCGCTGCACTCACTAGTCTAAGTGACCTTTAATCTTTCGTTGGGCGCTGCAGAAGCCCCGAGCTTACGATTACGACTTTACAGCCACTGCATTCGTAGGAAGATAAACTTGCTGTTCTTAATCAACTGTAGCATTTTTAGGTTTGCAACAAACGCATTTTAGAGGTCTTGTAACGTGGAGCGGGCAGTTCGAGCCTCACCTGAGATGGTTATTGTGTAGGAAACTTGAGCAAGTCCTTTATGCACAAGTCTTCAGCGCCATCGACTGATGCTTTGCCATCAGAGAGCGGCAATTAATAAATAAGAATTAATAATGTAAAAGTTCACTATGAACAACAAGTTCATCTGGTAGAAAACAAAGCTCAGAAAACTGGAAATGTCTCCATTGTTGGGCTCTCACACTCCTACCAGAATTACGACAGTTATCTGACCCATCATATGAACTCAACAACACTTCACTTCTTGCACTTGCTGTGCATGTCTTTCACTCAAAACTGAAATCCTATCCTGATTCCTGCTCTCCCCCTATCTCACTCTACGTTTCCATTCCAAACACCATCCACTATAGCCGTCTGACTGTCTGCATGCCTGACTCAAGGATCTTGGCCTGGAGCCGAGCCCCTCCTGTCTATCAATTTTGTTTTGACTGAGCGCTTGTAAATAAGCTGGTTCCCGCGACTTAGCTTTCGCTGGGCCCTGTAGAAATCTCGGTCTTAAAACTACGATTACGATAAACCCAACTAATGTAGTCCGGTGCATTGTTAACAGCTGATATCACGTTCAGAGTTCCCGTTCTTCATTCATACCTCAACATCTACATCAGACTCCAGTTTGACCGCAATCCGTACAATTCAGAATCTGCCTCTGCTCATCATGACATAATATTCAAAGGTATAATTTCGGGATTACGTGGGCACCGTACCCACGTTTTGGACTGGGGTATCGCACCCCCACTCTCTCTTACTGTTAATAACAGTAACCACTGAGTTTTGTATGAGCTTAGCTTTCTCCAGTAACTTTTCAATGCTATCACCACAGTGAAACAAACAATAATTATTTTGTGACAAAGGAAGAGACAAAGGAAAAGCTACTCCCCATTTTCTCTACCACAGTTACGACTCTGTTAATAACTGTTGTACCTGAGACCTCAAAAGCCATTGCAGGAACCGTGACATCGTCATCGAGGAGACTATTGGAAGCAGCATCCCCTGACTGATTCAGCTGGCTGCTGTTCCTTGTCAGATTCAGTTCCTCCTCGAGCAACTGCTGCCAGTTGGAGGTCCGGAGGCTGACATGAATCGTCTGCCCATCCACGACCTTCTGGTCCAACTGCAAAGCCTCCAGTGCCTCATGTCCGCTGTTATATGTCATCAGCATACAGTTGCCCTGAAATCTAAAAATCAAAATCATGCATAATGACTTCTAAAGACTATTATGAAACCAACGATTGAAACCGAAACGTTAACGTAAATGTTTGCAAGCATTTATACCATGAAAATTAATGAGGTCACAAAAAAGCCCAGGTATCTGGTCGAAGAGATGTATCAGAGTAGAAGTATCCCATTTCCCACAGTGAGACGCATGAGGGGCGCTCATTTCCTCTTCTTTAGGCCCATGAGCCGGCAATGGACGGATCCCAAGGTACTGGACGTGGTGCCGTGCATCGCAGGGCTTACCGTTTTACTTCCCAACTTAAGCTGGTACCAAATTCTACTGCTTGGTGACAGAGGCACGTGTGCACAAACAACCTGCCCGGAATCGAACCCGCAACTGCATGTTCATTGACCAAACGCGTTACCGATAGACCACCGCGCCACAAGATGCACGTACACTGTATATTCTCTATATGTGAAGTTCTTACCGAACTAGAATAATTTCTCCAATTTCACCAAATACATTGACGATTTCTTCAATGGTGTTGTCACTGAACTGCACTTTGTCGGCAACCAACTCCACCTGGACAGTGCCATCTGGTGGACCAAGGCGGTCGATCACCTGACGAAACGTGGAGTTACGTCGGTCAACGTCACAGCGAAGGACCTCCAACTCAAAGACAGCCATCACTGGTCTACAAGCAAGAAAATAACCTCTATTAAAACTACTCTTAATTGTAATCGTAAGCTCGAGACTTCTACAGCGCCCAACGAAAGCTAAATCGCGGGAACCAACTTATTCACATGCGCTCAGCCAAAACAAAATCGATAGGTTGGAAGGTTCAAGGTAGAGTCAGTCAAACGGCTATAGCGGATTGTATTTGGAAATGAACCGGAAAGTGAGATAAGGGGAAGACGAAAAATCAGTAAAGGATTTGTGGGAGTGTTTTTGAGCTTTGAGTAAAAGACCTGCATTGAAATTGCAAGAGGCGAAGTGTTGGTGAGTTCATATGATGCATCAGATAATTGTCGTAATTCTGATGGGAGTATGTTCCAGAGGGAAAAATGCATATTAGTTGTAAAACTAATAAAAGTGACAATAATTGATAATTCAGTGCTTCAATGCAATAGCTCTCAACATTCCATCTCTGAAATTGAGAAGTAGCTACATGCTCCATAATTTTCTTAAACTGCTACTAATAGGCCTACTAATAATACTGTTGTTGTTGTTGTTGATGATGATGATGATGACGATGATGATAAGAAAACCAACCTGTGATCAGATGACTTGAGTTCAGCGCGATTGTAAAGCAGCAATCTTCCCTGGTTAGCTTTCTCCTCTTCTATTGCATCTGTAATTAATACAGTCTAATCGTAATCGTAAGAGCGAGATTTCTACAACGCCCAACAAAATCTAAGTCGCCGGAACCAATTTATTCATATGCGCTCAGTCAAAACAAAGTCGATAGGCAGACAGTCTTCGGTTCCAGGTCAAATCCACGAGTCAGGCAGACAGAGTGAGACGGCTATAATGGATGGTGCTTTGAATTGAACCGGAAAGTGAGATACGGGGGAAAAAAGAATCAGGAAAGGACTTGTGGACTTCTGCTGACGTCATTCTGACCTTCTCCGACCTCAAGTTGACCCTTGTTTATCTCGGTCTGACTTTTTCCCTCATTGAGAACCTCCGTTTTGGCTTTGGTGGCCCCAGACTCGCCTCTGGTGACCTCATCATGACCCTTGTTAGTATCACACCATCAGTTGCGAAAATAATCTTGCTCACGTTCACATTCCATCCCCTCTCTCTGTCAACTCTTACCCCTCGCTCATTCTGCCCGTCTTACTGATTGTTACTAAAAGCTACCCTTAATGTTTGTAGAAGTTTCCGTAATTGTTAGCAAAAGCTTCCCCAACTATAAGTAGAAATGTCACTAATTGTTAATAATTTAAGTTACGTCAATTTTTAATAAAAGCTTCACTAATCGTCGGTATATGCTTCCCTAATTGTAAGTAAAAGCGTCACTAATTGTTAGCAAAACTTTACTAATAATTGTGGGCAAGAGCTTCGCTAAAATGTTAATAAAAGCTTCACCGATTGTGGGTAAATGCTTTGTTAGCTGTTAGAAAAAGCTTTAATAATAAGGTATTAATACTACAAAATCAGAAGAAAATTGGGGCATTATAATAAACGAGGTAATATCTCAGTTGAGATCGAAACTGACAAAACTGTTACAATACAGCAAAACGAACCTTCCAAAAAAAAAAACAAATAAACATACCTCCAAATGGATTACCGGAATCTAGTCACAAGAAAATAAATACTCGCAATTATGATAACGGCGTTATAGTCATTAAATAATAGGTAAGGTTAGTCTAGGCTAGGTTAATTTTTCAATGAATTTCAATGAATTTATCGGGTGAAATCCTTCGCCACTGCTGCTCGCTTGAATGGTTGCCACACCATTTAAGGTCCCCGTACTCGGACCGTGCTAGCCAGAGATTTAAATCTCTCTGAAATATAGCCACTACCCGTATATGAACCGGCATCCTCGCGCACACAGGCGCCTTGACGTCAGACTTTACCAGTGTAGTTAACTAGACCACAGGAGGTTTGCTTATAATGGGCTTGGCTGGACTGGCCTAGACTGGACTATATTAGGTTAGACTAGGCCAGATGAGGAGATTATATTGGATTTTAGATTAGAATATCGAGATTGTAACGGACCGCGAGCTCCTGATCCTGTGCTTGAGTTCTTCCTCCAGAGAATACGATCAGTCCAAGCCGGCACTCGGCATTTCTCGCTCGTGTCATAGTCCTGGCAGAAGAGGTCGTACTTGTAGGTCGGTGCAAAGTTCGTGGGGCCTTCGTTGAATCCTTGAAAAACCTAGCAACGAACAGACATCAGCAAATCCTCGCAAAATTCTATGCAATTCCTTGATTACATACAGGAGATGCAGCAGATCGGATTAAAGAAACATTTTAAAACGTTGATATGTCTATTTAATTCCTTATCTGTATTTATTAGCCACAAGGTAAGTAAATCCGAATCTGCAGCGTGAGATGAGTGATCTTTGCACAGAGTCCACACAGCAGGATCAAACCTGCAATCGTTGTATTACAGACACAGCGCACTACCGAATTGACCACCGGCGCACGCCTCACAGTAAGCAGTGTTTAAATTAAAGACACAGAGTAACTGCAAAGATCCCTGAGGTCGACTCTACTTTCCTCTGAGTCGATCGTGGAACATTTACTAACCACAGATATCTGTATAATTTCAGTTTAATGGTAGATAGTATTGAACACTGAGTTGTAGTTCTTACTTGTCCTGCCTGTCTCTGGACATTGAGCTGATCAGCCAATTGCATTGCTCCCCATTTCTCCATATGAATCAGATCCTTCACTTCTTCATGCGTCATGTCAATTCGGTAATTGAAGTCACCGAACCAAAACACGTAATCGTGGTGCCACAGTTTTCTACCCTAAACAGACAATTACAGTTATAACCACCAAAACCTCATCAGATTATTATTATTACTCACGATCATCATGATCATCATGATCATGATATATATTCATCGTGATATATTCTGTGGCTGTTCCATCGAAGCAGTAACTGACAAATCATGCCTTCAAGCCTGAGCTGATAACAGATTGGCTGCTGGATTTGTCCAAGATCACAATGCAAACCAAACCAGGTAAGAACTTGACTGAAATGAACAAACTTTTATTGATCACCAACAGCAATTATTCTTGGTAAATTAGCTAATACTTTGATGTTTATCATAACTTAAGTATAAACTGGAGATTTAATTCAGCTCTAGAATGCAACCACAATAATGCTATTACAGTTACAGTCACAGTTAATGGGGTAAGATAAATTAGCGCTTAGTGCCTAAGTCTCTCTGTCCAACTCCATCCAACAATCTTTTGTATTGTATTGTATCAAATACCAGAAGTGTGTTGAGAGACTGAATTTTTTTCTGCTTATTTAGCAATCGGTTTTCAAAAGATTGTTGACCTGAATGCCGTTAACATTGTCAGTGCAAGGTAAATGAAACAGTCAGGTATATGCTATTGTTTTTATTATGTTTTACTGGTAATGTTATTGCGTGAGCTTTTCTTTAGTACGTTTAATAACCTCGGAAGGCAAGGTCGACGAGATTGAATGTGAAAGGAATAGAAGAACAACAACTTCATCTGTTGTCAAATGATTGCGTAGCTGGAGATGGTCTTCAATAACACTCTATCTTACACCGTAGTACGCACACAGAAATCGATCAGTTAAATCACATCCACAGTTTTTTATTTATTTTGCTTTATATTTATTTATTTGTAGCATTATACAGACACACACACACATATAATCTTTATTTTGATCATTAGAATAACACCAGAGTATGCTAGAAAAGCATAGCCTAGGACATCCACAGGCTGAGAGATGAAGACCAGAATATGTAGTCTGCTATTAGACAGGACCTAACCAGATCTGGTGAAATAATTAAGAGTAGGCCTACCATCGGGAAAGTGATCTTCTGAAGGATGTCGTTATACTGATTATTTCTCTCTTTTACGTTCGTCTGTCCGGCGGCGAAGTGAGAACAGACGAAGCAAACCGACGTATTGTAGAAGTTGAACCGAACTCCGATGGCGCCTTTGTTGCCTGTGGCGCCACCTAGGCCCGTCTTAAACGTCACTACGCTCATATCCCTGCAAAAGTAATTAAAAATTGTTCTCTTTCGCTGGCGCTTGGCGGGGGCGCATCTAGGTATATGAGCACTATATAAATGTTTAGATGAATGAATGAATGAACGATTGATCGAAAGAAGCAACTAATTGATTAAATAATTAAGTAATGGATGAATGGTTGAATGGATGAATGAATTAATTAAATAATGGATGAACGAGTGAATCAATTAAATCTACTAAAATGGGTAGCCGGACTTTTAGCGTTGCTAGTCCAAGTGCCTTCTGGCATATATTTAAGAGACTAAGTGTTCAGAGCTTCGAAAGACAATTACAATTCTATTATATTTCATCTTAGTAGGCTACTTGCATTGACAACTGACATTGTAAAGTACACTACAAGTATCTAGCTACTGATGTTAATGTACAGATTGTCGTAAATACATTACATTAGTAATCTAATCATTATTATTTGCCATATCGTCGTTACAGTGATCCATAACAAAAGTTCAGAATGAACCAATCACGTTAACAAACGGATGTATATGCTATGTACTTGATATGCGGCGCATGCTTTGGTCGGACAAAGATGAAGAGACAAACTCCGACCAACTGAGCGGACGTCAACTGAATGTACTTGTGTTCACGCGACAGATTCTTCTGCAGGTAGATTCCCCAGTCCTTCTGATTATGTGTACTATAAAACAAAATGCAAAGCAAACAAGTAGGTAATTAGTCATTGCACAAGTAGGTAAGAAGGAAGGAAGGAAGGTAGGCAGATAATTAGGTAGGTCGGTAGGTAGGTAGGTGTGAGTGAGTAAGCAAGTAAGTAGCTAAGCGCTCCTATGAAGAATAGTTACAACAGACTGAATGACTCATCCATGAAAGTAAATACAAAAGAAATACAACCAAATTATTATCTTTCAACACGCATTTCACGGTTAAACAATGATATTTAAATATTAATAACGGCCAACAGTCATGGAGCTATGGTGATGGTTGATAGATAGCGTCATGCAACGAAAATCCAGCGATTATGGGTTCTAGCCTGCCGAGCAGACTCCATTTAATGACTCCAGAGAACATGTTCACGCACACCTGTATCACGCCACGGATTCAAATTCCCTGAATGGCAACAGAGGCGCAAAAACTGTGGATGTGATTCAACTGATCGATTTCCATGTGCATATTACAGCATAAGACAGAATGTTATTGAGACCATCTCCAGCTACACAATCATTTGGTCAACAGATTAACTTGTTATTCTTCTATTCTTTTCACATTCAACCTCGCCCGACTTTCCTTCCGAGGTTATTAAACGTACTAAAGAAAAGTTCACATACTGAAATCACCAGTAAAACATAGCAACAAGAACAAAAGCAAATCACTGACTGTTTCGTTTACCTGGCACTGACAATATTGCTGGCATTCAGATCAACAATCTCTTGAAATCCAATGGCAAATATGTCAACCGGAACACTGAAGTCAACATCTGGCTCCACCATGTCTTCAAATAATAATAATTATTATTATTATTAAGAAAGTTCTATAGAATACCTTCTACAGAACCATTTTCCTAGAACACTGGATGCATATTCAATTAAGCTACTTAATCAAAAGTTTACAGAGTCCCTCAACATGCTTCTGAGTTTTTTGCAAGAGTCTCAGTATCGATTTAACACTACAATACCATACAATATAATTCAATACAATGCAGTAGAAAAGAGTGTTGGATAGAGAGAACTAGGAGCCAATTTAGCTTACTTACCCTATTAACTATAACAGCCATAGCACTACTGTGAATGCATTCTTGGGCTGAATTACCGTAAACCTCCAGTTTATAATTAAGCTATTGTGAAGGTCAAAGTATTAACTACTCTATCACCAATTACTGGCGATCAATAAAAGTTTGTTCACTTCAGTTCAGTTCTTACCTGGTTTGGTTTGCATTGTAATCTTGGGCAAATCCAGCAGCCAATCTGTTATCAGCTCATGTTTAAAAGCAACGCTACGGAAGAATTTTCCTCCGTTTACGTTCCAGGTGCCAACAGAAACACGAATGTTGGATGTTGTTGCAAAGTCAGATGTACAGGCAATCATCGACTTCATTATGTCACGGGAACCTAAGAAACCATTGTCAGGTAAAGTAAAGCTCATCTACTACATCATTATGCTATTGATTACTATAGGTGATAGATGCAAGTGTTATATGGGAGATGATTAGCCTGAACACTCATCTCGTATCACAAAGCGTGTGGGTTCGATCCTCTCTTGAGATGGTTGAGTTTTGACCTTGAGCAAGTCCTTCAGGCAGAACTGTTCTGCACCATCAGTTGATATTTAGCCATTAGATAATGGTGCATAATAAATACTGTTCTTGGCGGACGAGCTTTTCTGGTTGTGGACCTGAATTTTGGAACTCTTTTCTTGCATGTGTTCGTCCTACTCAGTCTGTTATGTCATATCAGTCAGAGCTTAAGACTTTTCATTTTCAACTTAAGACTTGGGTAGATTTTGGTGGATGCATACATGGTTATAGAGTGCAAAACGCCATCAGAAAATATATCAGTCAATTGATGTCCATGCAATATAACATAAGAACACGGAAAGTAAGCAGCAAAGTATTAAGTGAACCTGGCATGCAGGGTGTGTCAAGTAACGCCATCGTTTTGTAAGAAAATTCCGTTTTCAATCCAGAACCAAAAAGCAACATGTCAATCGCATCCTGTTTTGCCGAATCCAGAAAGTTGTTCTGAAATGCTCTACCCGCGGATCGTGCTGCATCAGTTGCCTAAAATCAATCAAATATCCTAAAATTATGACATTTTAACATTAGGCGAGTTTTATAAATGTCTTGTCTTGTCTTCAAGTGTCCTTGAACCGAGGATTGGCTGCACCACGGATATTTTTGTGCCATCCGCTTCTGTCCCTCGTCTCCTGTAATAAATGGTTGAACGATAATTCAGTCCTCGACTTGATGTTATCGATCCATGTCATCTTGGGTCTTCCCCGAGTATGGGATCCACAAATTATGCCTTGCACATTACATGCACATCATATGCACATCACACAGCATCTCTTTCTCTAAGCAGTCTCCACTATCCTAATTTACAATAAATCAAGCTAGTATTTTGACAAAAGCTGGAATTTTAAAATTATGTTGGCATTTGAAAAATGGTTGGTATTTCAAATACCAACATGTATAGGTCATTATATTAACATTAGGCTGGGATTTTAAAAATAACTGATATTTTAAAATTAAGCTGTTATTTTAATATTAGGATTGTAATTCACAATTCAATTGACATTTTAGTATTAGGCATTTTAAATTAATTGGCATTTAAAAATTATGGTGGTATTTTAATATTGGACCAATATTTTAATATAGGCTGATAAATCCATGATTCAAATTGCAATGTAAACTCAAGCAATTTCCTATTGCTATGTGTACTAACTTCAGCTTAACTTGTCAAATTCAAATCACAACAGTAGCATCCGCTGCGCCACTCAACCAATGCAACAAAACCATAAATCACCACAGCACATCTAATGTGTTCTTATTTTATTAAACAAAAATACATTATATGTTGTTTATTTATAACAAACAACTTCCAATGTATTTTTATTCATGTTTATTGCATTTATTGTGTGCACAAGGACAGCAAATCTTAATCTGTGGCATGAGATAAGTGTTCTCAACAACTCCTCCAGGGTCGTTACAGGAAACCTGATCAGCTGTGCAAACTCACAATTGTTGAATTACACACCAAGCAAAACAGACCATAATGTCACACTGAACTGTAACATTTACAAAACAGCTGTAACATTTATAACATGACCCTAGCATATGAACGAAAGCCCAGGATCAAGGTTGGCAAAGGAAGTTTTAAAAACCTTTGACTTTCCGAGAGCCCCCGTTCCAGCGTAGATGCGACTGATGTGATCAGCATTCGCACTCCACATCTGTTTGTAGACCTCTTCAAATCTCGCCTTCATCTGCGCCTTACTTGACAAACCCAAGCAGTTCAACTGTTCCGCCAAAAACTAAAAGAAAAGCACTGCATTTCTATGTAACATAGTCAGAACACAATAGCTATCAGTAAAGTAAATCTGAGTAAGTACCAAGTACAAGAGTAAGTAAACTGCTGTAGTATATTACACAGTGACCGCCTCAGAAGTTACAGCTTTAGCCCGGCTTTGAGGGAGGAGGCAGCCTTGACAAAGAGACTACCCATGGCTAACTTCTGGACAAGATTAGTGAAAATTGGTCCTTATCATATACAATAGTAGCATCTAATGTCTTGATGTTTAGATACAAAGGAAGATAAAACTGCTTCCTTGAGGGTATAATATCAACTCTAATCTAGTTTTACATAAACCACTGGAGAATCCGGGTCGAATTCCGAAAGGTCAGAGAAACCAGACGCCAGGCTACGTCGGGTAAGCAAGTTGGAAGAGATGTGTCTTAAGTTTAGACATGAATGGCATCAAAGAACTAACGAAAGGAACTGAAATGGGCAGATAATTCCAAGGTTTCGGACTGGCTATCGAGAAGGCCCAAAAGCCCCATACTGTTCGGGTACGGAGCACAGCAAGGGTATACTATTTGTTTGTAGCACCTAATGTCTTAATGTTTAAATACAAAGGCCTTTATCGAAAGACATAACTGTAACAAACCTCAAGTCCCAAGATCGACTGCATTACGTTTGTACGATCCAAACAGTCAAAACAGTTGGTCCTTATCATTCCTGCTTGAGTTCTAAAACAACAATGATGACAAATAAGGATCACAAAATTCCACTTTCACGAAAACCTTCCACTATCATAATGTATTAGACGCCTACTCATGTTTATAACAACTTCTCAAATTGGCTTTAAACCATATTCTCTTATAGATCTACGGTTCATAAATTAACATGCATTATGCATAATGTATTTCAAACTGCACCACTGAACTAATTCTAACGACGCATTCTTGCGGTGAGGCACCTTAGCCGATTGGTTACTGCGCTCGGCTTGAAACGAGGAGAGAACAGGTTTGAGTCTCCCCGAGACAATAACTGTAGATGGATCTTGGACAAATACTTCACTCACTATTATTATAATTTTGATTTCTTTATGATTTGTTTATGGTGCAGATGTACAGTGAGGTGCTACAGAAAAAACTTGCCAAATTGACTTAACACAGCTAAACATTACACTTATCTAAAATTAAAAGAATATCATAAATATGTCTAAGGAAAACATAAAGGAATACTTCTTGATATCTGATCCAGAGCAGTAGAAAAATCCAAAATCGTCCATGTGCTTCCTGATGGTTTCTTGCACCGAGCTGAGACTCTTTGCATTGCGACATTCAGCGTGATAGTCAAATGACACCAAAGGAACATCTCGACAACATGTTGATGCCTTGTGGTGACTCTGTACCAAACAATGTTCGTAAAGCTTCTAGAGTAAACTATTTTTTACAACCGAAAACTGTTTCCTTTTGCTGGTAATAGGCACACCTTCCCATTTCTCTCAGCTTAAACACAACCACTCTAACAGCTCCTCTCCCCTTCTCTCTCTGGTCTTCTGGGAACTGGACTTGGTTCTTGACATGGCATCTTTAGATAACCCCACTGACTAGAAGCAGTGCTTGTGAATAAGCTGGTGCCTGCGCTTACCTTTTAAGTAGCACTTTTGAAATTTCAATTTTTATGATTACGATTACTAGAAAACATTTATTAGATATTTTATATAATACATTCTCTGAATGAATGAGTGAGCAAATGAATGAATGAATGAATGAATGAATGAATGAACCGTACTCAAACATCCAACAGAAGCAGTTCCTCTCACCTGAAACGCCTGATTCAGCATGTGCTCCCCTTCATTTTTCCCAAGCAAATTAACAACAACTAGGCCACCGTACAGCATTTTCTGCAGCATAAAGTGACGGTCGAAGGCCGGGGCAGAAGCCTCGTGTCCTCGATGCATCTTCACCTTCGGGGTTCCAACCTAAACCAAATAATAACACATCCGCATGTAATCAATTCCAGTTGAAACTCACCCAACGAAACTCAAGTGAAATTAATATGAACTAATTTAACCCATACTTTTCACTTCTAAAACATACTTCATTTAGTAAAGAAAGTATGTCTGCACATTTCTATTTGATTGTTTCATGCTATCATATTTTCATTTTTCCTTTGTATTCTATCAATTCTACTCCAAAGAAACTTAATCTGTAGTATATAAATGCATACATAGATACATACAGCATACATACATACATACATACATACATACATACATACATACACATGTAAATACATACAATCATGCATATATACTACATACTGATACATGCATACATACAAAATGTGATGTAATCAAATGAGATCTAATCAAATCCACTTTAATCCGGTCTCATGCAATCCAGTCTAATCCATTCCAGTTCAATCCAATCCAATCTAATATAATCTAATTCAATCTAATCCATCTGCATGAAAAAGTAATGAGTGCAGGTTGTATCCGACTGACTGGATCAGATACCTGGAATCCTGGCTGCTCCCAGAACAACGGGACAGACCCACGGGTCTGAATGAAGGAACAAACTTCATCCTCTATCCAAATAAGCTGAAACAAACAAAGAAATGTAAAAAATAACTAATAAAATCCGTTAATTTATGGAATTATTACTACATCTGTTTACTGATAAAAACTTTATCAATTTTTATTTTAATTGATTAAAGTTGTATTTACAGGTGTGCATATTTTATTTGATGGATTCATATTGTCCTTTGTCCTCTGCACTCTATCAATTTTTATTTTCTTTAAACTTTATCACTCATCAATTGGCATTTTTCTTCTGGATGGTTTGAAGCTAGGGACTGGCTTTAAAGTAACTTGATCCTTTGCATCTGCAGTTCAAATTCTTGTCTTGTCTTCAACCATCCTCCAGCCAAGGACTGGCTGCACCACGGACAATTTTGTGCTACTTGTCACTCATCTCTTGTAATAACTGGTCGAACAATAGTTCAGTCCATGACTTGATGATGCTGTGTGTATCTGTGTCATCTTGGGTCTTCCTGAAGCTTGGATCCAGGAACTGTGCCCTGGATGATCTCTAGAGGTTTCTCTAGACAGTCTCCACTCTTTCGTAGCACATGGCCAAAGTATGAAAGCTTCCACTTTTTGATTAATCAGAGCATGCCATCTCTACTCATGCCATCTGTAGGACCCATTCATTTGTCTTCTTATCAGTCCACGGTACTCTAAGAATGCAAGTTCAAATCCATGGCAATAAAATTCTCAAGATTACATGGTGCATCACACTGGGCCATTCAACAGCAAGACAGCAGTTTCGAGCCTACTGCATAGACCCAGTGTGAAGACTCTGGACAAGCTGTTCATGCACACTCGTCTCACAGTTCAGATTCAGACTTAGCAATCTTGCACTTGTATTAAATGCAATTTTCAAAAATAAAATAAAGATCAGAAATAACTGCCAACTGCAAAAAAAGCAAAATAATCATGTTGATACCCGAAGAGGCAGTTATTTATATAGGCAGTGGCTAGCCTACTGATACAACAGTATTTGTGGATAAGGGAAACCATTAAGCGTGGATACCTGCTCTGTTTCCACAAAATTCGCCACCTGTCCATCATCGTTGACGCCTCGTACGTTGAACCGCGTTCCCGCTCGTTCGCAGCTGTACCTCGAGATGAGACAGGCCTTGGCTTGTTTCTGCGATGCATAGATCGTCCGAATCTCAACGCCTCCGCAGATGATCTTGAGCAGCCAATCTGAACAGTCTATACCAAAACGCCACAAGTGGAAGTGCAGACTGCGATTCCTTTTCAGAAAACAAAGCATAATCTCGTTAAGAGTTTCGTTCTCTTCTGCCAACAATATCGGCTAACGTACAAAGTGTGTATCTAGACATTTAATACGACACCTTTTCAGTATCCTCAAGCAAGCCTAGGTGGCATAGAAGTTAACTGAGAACAAGTAACTGTACATCTACAAACAAACAATACTGAGATAACAACTAACTGAAAACAGTGTAACATGGCAATGTCACATGACAGTGGTATTCATTCATTCTTTCCTTAGTTTTATTCCTGCAATCTAATTTAATCTGAAACCTTTAGTGATGTTACTACTGTTGCTATTGCTATTACTATTATTACAAACTGTATCACACAATTCCACCTACCAGAAGAAGCGAATGTCAATGTGTGGGTTGGAAATGAATCTCTGAGCACAAACGCTGAGGCAGAACTTGGCGTCCTTCAGTGGCCACGAGAAGTAGAATGTTCCACCATTCAACAGTTTCCTCAGTTCCACAAGACGTTCTTCGTCCAGCACTGGACCCTGGAGAGACTGAAATGTCGTTCCAGTGATGCGGTAGATGTCCGAGTCGCCGATCTTACCAATGGCAATGCATGCAGTCACCAGAACAAGGTAGAGACACGGCTCATCACCTAAATCACCATAAGAAAAGAACATGATCGCTACACAAGTACATCAACGTCTCACTATTGATAACAGAATTTTAACAATTGAGAATGATAGATTTGGGAATCAAGGTTTATTGGGCAGCCCTATCACATACAGAGGAGTGAGACAAGGGCGTTTTCAGGAGTGCCAAACTGGCTTTGCCCATTTTATTTTGTTTTGGAACACCACTAAGTTCCTAAAACCGGTTAGGGTGAGAGCACTTCCAATAAATTTGCAGATCAGAAAAAGTTCATGATAAAATTGGTAACACAAACAACCGGGAATCTAAATAAAACATCATCAGAAATCTAGGAAGCTGCAAACGGTCATCAAAAACCTAGGAAAGTAAGAAAAGGTTGTCAAACAAGACAAAAATTTTCTTCTGACTAATATGCAGTCAGCAGTGTAAAACCGTGTAGCACTGCCTTGCCAGTTTGGGCCATACCCTCTGCAAACTTCTTGACAATTGTGTGGCAATATACAGAAAAAGAAATGGCTTATCACCTACAGTACAACACCACAACAGAACTAGGTATCACAATAAACCTTGAATTCTAGTGTATCATAAGAAACTAAGAACTTGTTGTCAAGCCAAGTAACCCTCTTCTTCCCCTGCAGATCCAATACCAAACACCACCCACAGTAGCAGTCTGACTGTTGCCTGCTTGCCCGACTCTTAGATCTTGACCTGGAACCAAACCCCTTTGTGCCTATAGATTTTGTTTTGACTGAGCGCCTGTGAATAAGCTGGTTCCCATGACTTAGCTTTTGTTGGGCACTGTAGAAATCAATCTCGAGTTTATGATTAAGATTAAAGCTCATTTGTTGCGTTTCTTTGTCTGAAATTTCTTAAGTGCTACTTAAAAGCTAAGAGTAGGGCACCAGCTTCTTCAAGAGCTCTGCGTCAAGTCAGTGGGGTTGTCGAAAGACGTCAAGAACCAAGTCCAGCTGCCAGAAAACCATAGAGATAAGGAAAGGAGGGTGGGTTGTATTTAAGCTGAGAGAAATGGGAAAGCAGTGGACCCTACCTTACCTTGCAAGCATGGTCTAGGGTCCAAGTATTGTGGTTTTTAGCCCTCTGAGCAGAATCTGCATGGCAAGCCTCATGCCTCAGAATCAGGTTCACTGATCTTGCACGAATATTAAGTTCAATAAACAACTAAACTAAAATGAAGTCTGTCACCTGTGGAGAGATTCAGAACCCCAAGACATCCATAAACATCAAGGACTTTAGTGTAGAACTTCTTCACTGTCTCAGCCTCTGCAGCAGCTGAAAACAGATGCAGAGTAAGTTATTTGGATCAATAAATTCTGCCATTTCTATATTCCAAGCTGTAACATTTGAATCCAGTACATGAAGTGCTCTGTAACAGAAGCCAGGCTGTATTTGTTGTTGCCAACAGTCAGTTGGCTGAATACTGTTGATTGACCTATGAGCAGAAGCAAAAAACATGGCCAACATGTATGTATGTATGTATGTATGTATGTATGTACGTACGTATGAAAGTATGTAGATATGTAATTGTAATCGTAATCCTGAGATTTCTACAGCGCCCAATGAAAGCCACGTCACAGGGACCAGCTAATTCACAGGCATTCAGTCAAAACAAAATCAACAGGCAAAAGGGTTCAGTTCCAGGTCAAGATCCAAAAGTCAGGCAGAGAGACAGCATGTGTGTGTATGTATGTATGAATGTATGCATGTATGGATGTATGTATATGGGTATGTATGCATGTAGGCAGGCATGCATGTAGGCAGGTAGGTATGCATGTATTTATGTATGTGTGGATGTAGGCTTATGTATATATGTATCTATATATGCAGCATGTGCATGATGCATGCATGCATGCATCCATGTATGCATCTATGTATGTATGTATGTAGGCGTATGTAAGTAGGCCGATGTTTGTAGGCCTATGTATGAATAGGCCTAAGTGAATGACATCGCGTCGACTCAGCTACAAATCATAATGTGTATCCTAGTCATTAGGCCTATATTTAATCTGAGTAAAATACGACATTAGGGATGAGTTTTCGACTGGCCAACAACCCTTAAATATCGACCAACACTAAGGATCCGAAAATTACATCTTCAACACCTGGCAGCGTTCGACCTTGGTTTAAGACAATATTTTGGTTCAAGCTTCAAAGTTATGAGTTTCAATATTGTAAGTAACTGAAGCTTTTAACCGAATTTAATCTCCACCACTAGAATTAGTCGCAAATCCACCATGACATGGTAGGGCATGGAATGCAAAACTAACTGCGGAGTTCAAAGATTCCAAGCAATCAAATAACTTCATCAATCAGGTAACTTCTGATCAACTAATTTTCCGATAATAAATTAACAATTGTAATTAATCGTGATTATAACAGTCGAGTCAAAAATAGTCAAAAATAGCTCCGACATCACAATCTCCCCCTTCCACGTTCATGTCAGATCTACTAAAGTCTTAACGTTATGAACTTTAACAATGAATTAAGAAAAAAATCACTTTACACAGAACGGCAACAGCGTTCGATTCAAACATCAGCGTCTCATCCTTTGTTCTGCATTCGAGTATAACGCTGAATCGCGGTTCTAATTTCTGGTAGACTCGAAAAGCCTTACTTAAAGACATGCTTATTTTTTAATCAATTCTCTCACTTGAGTCGTGCCTATGAACACTTCCTACTGAAAACGCGAACTGAAAAAGTTACTGATCTGACAATCAAAGCACTACTTGGGCGTGGCTACATGTTCAACGAACCGTTTCATTTGTAGGGCAAAACAGTGATTCAAGGCTACGCTGTTAGTCACCCATCGAGTTAACATGAAAAGGGATTCCTATGGGCCCAAAGGCGACATACAAATGATCAATTGTTAGGCCTACATCGCGATATGCCGGTCTGCGGAACAGTTTGAATAATGCCATACCGGATATCTATGTTCCTTGGTCCCAAAGCGGGACAGCACTATACAAGTGGTAGGTAGACCTCTATGTCAGCTAGTGACTATTTTTAAATCTCAGGCTAGCACGGTCCTTACATGAGGACATTAAATTGTAATTCTGAAAAATAAACTGACAGGGGGCTCCCGACCCAGACCAATGAAACCACTGTCCAATAAAACAGACTTCATGCGCCTGCGAAACAGCGGAAAGACCAAACTTCCACAAATCTTAATCGTAATCGTAATCTCGAGATTTCTACAGCGCTCAACAAAAGCTAAGTCGCGGGAACCAGCTTATTCACAGGCGCTCAGTCAGAACAAAATCGATAGGCAAAAGGGTCAAGATCCAGGAGTCAGGCACTCAGACAGTCGGACGGCTACGGTGGATGCTGTTTGAAATTGCTCTTTGAAAATCTTATCCCGCATGATTCCTCCTCTTCCGTTTTACGATTCCTTATCTTGCAGCTCCAATTCTCAACACCATCCATCGTAGCCGTTTGACTGTTTGACCTTTGGATCTTGACCTGGAACCGAATCTGACCCTACCTGCCTAAAGATTTTGTTTCAGCGCACGACTGTGAACAGACGACGACGACGACTGCAACAGGAAACAGCCCTGTCAAAACGAGCGTCACATAACAACCCTATGTAATTACCTTGGTCTGGAAATTGTTCAGTGCTCCTGTTACGCGAAAATCAATGACGCATATCGATCAAAATTTAAAGGACTATAAAAAAATTCCCGAGTAAAATCGAGTCAGAGTGGGCGTCATCTATATGCGAGTGAACCAATCAGATTTTGTTAAGCATTGAAATAAATGAAATTAAACATATTTATGGCATAATAATGAGACTGTAACTATTCTGCTTATCAGATAGTTTACTAAACCACTATCTTCTAAAGTTCTGAATACTTTTAATTTTAATGTTTTGTGTTGGAAATCAAATCAGAATCAACGTCCATAATAAATGCGCAACCAGCCTACTCGCAACTGACCTACTACCTTACTTATTAATGGCCTATTTCATTTTGATTGGGTAAGTTAGCTTCCTCTGCGCTCTATTAATAAACGCGTAAATATTTTCTTTGCAATCTGGGTTATTTATTATGCAGTAATACTGAAATTTACTCTTCGTCTAATTCCGAAAGGTGATCAGTTTTAATAAACGGTTAATCTAAAACTGATCTATGCATTGATGGACTATTATAGGCGAGGCGAGGATTGTAACTGCCGAATTTTAACGAATCGATCTATCGTGATTGCACACAGACTTTTTGCTAAGCTTTTTGTTTTCTCAATCGACGTAACTTTGCATCTGTTTTTAAATGCGCAAACTTTCAAAGTTATCTAATAAATACTGAAAGCAATATTTCGCGTTTAGTGTCACAAGTTCTGTTTCACATTGAAGCCGTGTTATTTACATGATTTGAGACGCTCAAGCGAAAGATCGTTAAATTGATGTAATTATTGCAATTATCGTATAGTGTTGTAACAAGAGTCAAGTTAAATGAGGCGTTTAACACTAACTGTAGTTATGATCGAATAGCTTGTGGTTGATTTGTGGATCTATTCAAAACATCAGAAATTTTGTTAACGCGAATACGGTCAAAACACCTTAGCAATGAATTTTTGTAACAATATTCCGAACAGAGGTATTTTGAGGTAATCAGTTAACTTGTTGATCAGTTCAAAACAAACCAGAGATGGTGGTCAGTCATGCAATTGTCAATGTTCTAATAATCCACTGTCAGGGATATCAATATTAGTGCTTCACCTGAAATTGGCAAATTTATTATTGTTGTTGTTATTGTTATTTTTATTATTATTATCACTATTATTATTATTATTATTATTATTATTATCACTATTATTATTATTTCTGTATTCATTAAGTGTCACTAAGCATCATCGATGGTGCTGAGCAATTGTGAGTGAAGGACTTGCTCTAGATCCCTACACAATAGCCATCTCAGCATGGATATAATGACCCATAATCTGACCATGGCAAGCCGAGCGCAATTGGCAAACTGCGCAGCTGATATGTTACAGAAATTCAAAAGTTTGGACTTAAGCTGAAACATCAGGACTTCAGCTGCCAAACAACGTTTCTGAGGGTACATAAGAGGATGCCTTAACTTGCCAGTGTTACATTAAAACATTTATTTAGAATCTTTTATTTTGTGTTTTATTTCAGTGTTAAAGAAAACATGGCTGATCAGATGTCACTCACCTTCAAACAAAAGCGTCCATATCGTAAGCATGAATTAAACAAATAAGCAGTTCTGAGTAAATTTTGACTAGATCGTAATTTGGTATTGTTACACCATTGGTTAATGCCTTGTGCATTGGACACCAGCCCCATAGAAGTTGTTCATAATTATAAGCATTATGGCTTCTTGCAAATTCTGGCACATTCCTAAGAAGTGCAAAGCACCCAGCATTTGGGGATATAATGAAGCATACAGACTAGGATCTGCAATTGATAGGGTGGCATCCACCTAAGATGTTTATGCCACGGTGGCTGTCTCATGCTTTATTTGCTTTGTTTGATGTGTTTCATCCTGATTCTTTACCTTAACAGGTGAGTCAGCAGCCGGATTTTCTGGTTCTTCAAACTAGAAGCCTGTAGATTGTATAAGAGGTGAAGGAGGAGGAGGAGAGAAAGAAGAGGAGAAGGAGAGAAAGCAGGAGGAGGAAAGGACAGGAAGAGAAGAGGAGAAGGAGAAGAGGAGGATAAAGAGAAGGAAGAGGAGGATCAGGAGCATGAGGAGGAGCAGGAGAAGGAGAAGGAGGAGCAGGAGAAGGAGGAGCAGGAGAAGGAGAAAGAGGAGTATGAGAAGGAGAAGAAGGAGAAGCAGGGGAAGGAGAAGGAGGAGCAAGAAAAGGAGGAGTGTGAGAAGGAGAAGGAGGAGTATGAGAAGGAGAAGGAGGAGCAGGAGAAGGAGGAGCAGGAGGAGGAGCAGAAGAGGAGGATGGGGATGAGGAGGAGACGAGGAAGAAGAGGAAGAGGAGGAGAAGAGGAAGAAGAGCGGTGCCTTGAGCTAATCCTCAGAGGCAGTCAGTTGTTTATGATCGTGTAATTATCTCTCTTAATGACTGTGAGTAATAAAATTACAGCAGCTTGTTATCTGATACCAGACGTTGGAAATTTCTATGATTATCAGCTTCTCGTTTGCAGACTCAGACTTGTTTCTGTGAATGTTGCAGCTGCCAGGGTGAAGGACGTTGAGATGATTCGAGAGAAACATCCGGACAAAATTCCAGTAAGTGTAAA
Source organism: Norana najaformis (assembly GCA_964023275.1). Lineage (NCBI taxonomy): Eukaryota > Metazoa > Annelida > Clitellata > Crassiclitellata > Hormogastridae > Norana > Norana najaformis. The sequence goes on from OZ029924.1 coordinate 937,255, forward strand.
TTTTATTGCACAGCCTTCGTGTAGTGTGAGCTGCGTAAATATGCCATGTTAGCAAGTTAAGGTTGAGGTTAAGGTACACGATAGGCAGGTGGTTAGTGTGCTTGACTGCAGTACAAGAGGTCAGGGGTTCAAATTCCCAACAGGGCAGAAATTTATTCATACACGGGAACCTCAGATGATGTGATGCCCATTCAGAGGGCAGCGGTGGTGAAGGATCTCACCCAATTAATTCACTGAAAAGTCCCTAGAGAAAAAATAGGAACATTTGCATTTACATTGTTTTAAAAGAGTTTGGATTCACTTGTGCTAAAAGTAAACTTAGCTATAAGGAGTACACTGTCAGTGGTAAGATGAGGCTGCTAGGGAGAGGACTGGCTACCTGCCCTCATATGCTGAGGCTAAGAAAAATGAAGTTGCTAATGCTTCATACCCATGACTGCCTTTTAGGGGGCTAGTTTTAAGGTTCTCCTCTTCTAAGATAATGAAATGCACTTGTTTATTAGCCCTAGCACTTTTCCGCCCTCCCATCAACCCATCCTTAGAATTCGGAAATGGCTCCATAGCCATCGCTGCTCCACCCCTAGGGAATAAACTCTGCCAGAATTACGACAATTATCTGAACTTATGCTGCATACCAGCGCACCACCTCTTGCAATCTCTGTGCAGGACTTTCAGTTAAAACTCAAACCGCTCCTTTTTTACAAATCCTATTCTGATTCCTTCTCTTCCTCTTACCTGTCTTACCATTCCAGTTCTAAATACCATCCATCTAAATATCAGCCATCTGACTGTCTGCCTGCTTGACCCTTGATCTTGACCTGGGACTCAATCTGACCCTTCTTGCCTATCAAATTTGTTATGACTGAGTACCTGTGAGTAAACTGTTTCCCGCGACTTAGCTTTAACTGGGCACTGTAGAAATCTCGACTTAATGACGATGACGATGATAACAATTTAACTCAAACTGACAGATGCTGATTTCTTTAATACATGTTATATTGTTATCAATATTAAGTTATGTAGTTGACAGTATATTACAGTATATTATTACCATTTTATTTCTTGCACTTATTGTGTGTGGTAAGTCCCTAAATCTGAATCTGAGGTTCAAACCAAAATTGTGCAGAAACATAATGTCCAGGGTTAGTACACAGAGTCTGCTTAGCTGGCTGGAACCCTCAACTGTTGGATCAGAGACCCAGCATGCTATTGAAGAGAACACCTTGCTCCACTTAGAATTGTAGAATGGTGCTACTGAAATATGTAGAGTCACTGAATCATGTGTTGTTGTGTTTTTGTTTGTGAGGTGATAATCGAGAGATTCTATAGCGAGAGAAGTCTGCCTTCCTTAGACCAGACGAAGTTCCTCGTTCCGCAGGACGTCAGCATGATGGAACTCGTTAAGATTGTCAGGTAAACAGAGGCTCTAAACCTAATGTAACCCTGACCTGATCCTCACCTATCATAACCTAATATTATTCTAATCTAATCCTAACCTGTAGCCCTAACATAATTCTAATCTAATCCTATTCCTGACAATCCTAGTCCTAACCTTACCTAATCCTAATCTGATCCTAATCCTAACCTAATACTATTTTAGCCAAATCCTAACAACTCTATCGTAACCTAATCTTATTGTAATGTAATCCTAACAATCGTGATCTATTCCTATTCTTGACATTCTAACCTAATCCTAAACTAACCATACTAATCCATCTTGCCCTATTCCTAACAATCCTAATATAATCCTAATCCTGACATTATCCTAACGTAATCCTAACCTGATCCTAATCCTGTTCTAACTTAATCCTAACACTGTACTCTTCATCTATAGCCAAATTTTGCTAAGGGATGCAGGTGGAGCTGAAATCTTGAAGTTAATTTCTGTCGTGGTGGCAATTTTTACCCGGACAGTCCAGCACACTAAGTACAACACTATCGCACACCCTTTAATATTATAGATATTCATAAGTGGCTTTTAATGCCTATCAAAGGCATGGAATGCTAACAGCTCTACACAGGTGTGTCTTAAGTTTATCTTTGCCTGGATTCACATAAGAGCAGTTGGCATATTTGGTCTGGGGTTCCATAGAAATATTGGCCAAGGTGTAAGGCAATTCAAATGGAATAGACCACCATGTCATGCCGTGTTTACCGCCCTAAGGTAACAGTTATTGTCCGTGCCATGCACATGATGAGAAGGTAAGCTATTGTCTGTGCCATGCACATGATGCGAAGGTAACAGTCATTGTGTGTGCCATGCATACCACCCAAAGATAATGGTTGTTGTCTGTGTTTTATCAGACGGCGTTTGGACCTGCATCCGAATCAGGCGCTGTTTCTCTTGGTCAACGGTCGCAGTATGGTCTCCAACACGGCTCAGCTGCACCAAGTCTATGAACAAGAGAAAGATGACGACGGATTCCTATACATCGTCTATGCCTCTCAGGAAACGTTTGGCTGGTGAAAGAACACACAGTTTTACATCCGGACACTTTAGTCCAGCATTCCATCTACACTCGTAAAGGCGTTTTGTGTTCAGTGCTTTAGTCCAGAATTCCATCTAAAAAGTAAAAGGATGCTGAACATTGGGGTTGTTGTCTGGGGGAAACTGGGGAGTGCTCGCAGTTATCTCCCCTAAAGTTTATGTAACTGGGAGTTTTATTCAGCAGAACTAGAAATTTGTACAGTTAAGAAATCTGTTATCTTTTTGTTAGGGAATAAACCAACCCTCATTTTTTTACTTAACTGGGAGTTTTCCTCATGGAAACCAGAAATTTGTGAGATGAAAATGTATTTCTTTGGTGGGGATAAATAGTCCCTCAGTTTACACTTGAGTTCGCCTCTATTACTGACATTAATTTAGCGAGAATAGCACATTATTAGTGCACAGGTCTTGTCTAGAGGCTTGACTGCCCTGCGTAATAATGGGACTGACACTGGCTGGGCAATAGTCAGACGGACAATTTGTGTCTTTAAGCTTTCTACTCACGCACCTTTTAGAAGTGTAGTCTCTGCTTTGGCTTTACTTGCACTTGAATTGTATGTGGCAGTGGTGTTATTTAATTCATGTAAAGCATTATGAGTCTGTTTTGTAGAATGCAGTACACTGGAGACTCGTTATATAGCTTGCTTCATTTTAACATGAATTCTGTTATATTCAGGTCAGGGACGTTGATTCCAAAATTGGGTCAGTCGTAGAAAATAACCTTGTTGCGACATGTCTCATATATAATGAAGTTCTTGTCATGATCCAAAGACCAGGTTAAAACGAGTAAATGTAAATGTACACATTTTTCTATGGCGGCCATTTGTACAGTTAAGAAATCTGTTGTCTCTTTGTTGGGGAATAAATCTGGTCGTTTTTCAGTGAATTAATTTGGTGAGATCCTTCACCACCGCTGCCTGTTTGAATGGGCGCCACTCCATTTGAGGTCCCCGTGTACGGACCGTGCTAGCCCAAGGTTCGGATCTCAGAAATAAGCCACGACTGGGACGTGAGCCAGCATCCTCACTTGCAGAGGCACCTTGATGTATGCTTTAACCAAGTGTCTGGTACAACCAGAATGATCAGTTAGTTATGAAACACAGTTTTCTTTTTCGGTGCTTGTAGTGACTCGGGTATTGAAAGCTGGGGGTTTGTGTCCTGCTTTCATGAAATGTGATGCATGAAATTTGTTTGAACTTTATTAAAAGTTTTATGGGGAGAAGTAAACCTGTGAAAGTGGAAACTGTCTGGTAATAAGTATCTGAATGATAATACTTTGACCAGGCAGTTAAGTTGATGTAATGAAGTAATGAGGCAAAAATTGTCTGGCAGTATTCAGCAATGAATGTGGTTAAGGCCACACAGTGTCTGGCCTCATTAAATATCCGCTGTTATAAGATTGGCAGGCATCACATTATGCTCATGGCTCGTGGCTAGCATTTGTTAAAAGGATCGACAAGACTTGACTTTCCCCAGCGCTGTTCCCCAAGCATTCCTAACATAGTGTTTAATTCCTGAGGGATTAATCCTAACTTTAGTAGTAAAAATTATTGTAGCAAAAAATTATAGTAAAAGTAGTAGTAGTTGGGCTTGAACTCTTTGTGTACAGTGTGCATTATTTGTACTTATTTGACTTTTCCGTAGCTCTGTATGCACTGTATTTGTAGTGTAGTCATTTAGTCATTTTTGTTTAACTTTTGTTCATTAAAACTTAGAAACATCTATTATTGTTATTATTATTGTTATTATTTTTTTACCCGAGGTACTTATGATCCCTCAGGATTTCAGAAATTAGGGACTGCATTGTTCTGGGATGGCCAATCTTCAGTGATATCGTGCTCGATGTCAAAAAGTGCTGTGAAAAGCAATTGCGTTAAAACGTTGGATGGCCATAGATAAGCGATGGTAGAGAAAAGTGGTTTCCCTGATGTCGTCCGTTATCTGGGCGAGGCGATGGCCAAGGCTGTTAAGGAAAGCCAGGCCATCTTGGTTTATTGGACCAAGTGTTTCGATGGCCAAGGGCACAAAACAGTATGCAGGTAAAATGGCAGAATACTTAGCTGTTTTTCTTTCGGCCGCAATCTAAGCGGCAGCCCCTGCAGTCTGGACAGCTCTTGAACGGTAGGATTCAGCCTAGATATCGATGACAGTGGTGTCCCAGGCCAGGCATTTTCCGCTTTCCCACGGGTTCAGAGTGGCTCTATCTTTTCTTATTATTATTATTATTATCATCATCACTATTATTAATCAGACAATTATATTGCGCTAATTTATGAATTCACCTCAAAAGCGTGGGTAGCTGGAAAAAGATAAGTCTTCTATTGTTTGCAGAATGAAATAAGAGGAAGAGAAGCGTCTCTCAAGGCTGTAAATTCCATAGTAAGTTCCATAGATGTGGACCAACGTGTGAAAGGCATGCAAAACACACATCTTGGAAACGATGAGGTGCATTGACTGTTTCAGAGTTTTGTGGACATTTACTGCTTAATGCTTCATTGTTTCAGATGATGATCCAAAATGTTTTTCTGTTTGTTGATTCTGTGACTGCTTACTACATTATACGTTTGTTAATACCTCGTCACCCCTTGCTCCATATGTTTGTTAATATTTAATTATGTTAGAGTAACTGTTAACTTTGAATTACATCAAAAATTTCGCTGTAAACAATCTTTTATCTTGTAAATATTGTCTGTATACATCTTTGTTTGTGAAATTCCCATTTCAATCAGCGCTGCTGTGAGTGTTAACATTTTTGTTACTGATTAGAACAAATATAATACAGTAATTCCAACATTAACTGCAAGAACCATTCAAAATAAGTGTCAGAATTGTTGATGGATTTTCTAATGGTATTCTTGTCAAAGTCATGCACCAAAATACTGTCAAAATATTTTGATAATTTTTTTACATATTTCCAAATTGCCTAAAAGATTTTGCTGACTAAAGTTGACACCAAAGATGAAGAAGAAACTATTAGACTTTCTCAAGTATCAAACATTCAGATTTGTTACTGCTTGCGAGAATTGTATAGTTATAACAATCTAAATGTTACAGTTAAGAAAATAATGTGAAAGTTACAATTCAAAAGAGGCTTGATGTATGTCTTTCAGATTGATTATTTTTGGTTTACTTTACTGAGCAGTTGAATCAATCCATTCCCAACCTTGTGACTTACAAAGTGGTTGGCCTGTTCAGACTACTTGTGTTGAGAATACACTTGTGTGCTGTCTTCAGCCAACAATCTCAGATGCTAAGAGTCGGGATCTTTGGTAAACTATGAAGAGTTCATCATTCAGTGAAGAGTTCATCATTCAGTGACCAAATGCTTAAATACCAACCAATGCTCTTGCTGCACAGGCTGTACATCTCTCAATCCTTCTGTAAAAATGTAAATGTACTGTACATGTTTTTCTATAGCGACCATATGGCCTCAACCCTGCTTATTTCTTAAACAAATTAATTTGGTGAGATCCTTCACTACCGCTGCCCGTTTGAATGGCCGTCACGCCATTTAAGGTCTTTGTGTGTGGACCCAGCTAGCCATGTGGTACCTACTTGCCATAAAGCATTTGCCGCTAAATATAATCTCGAATGTCATACAAGTATAGCCGATCTGCATCAAGCAGTCGGCGAGACATTTTAATGGACCTTGGGGCGAATGCACTTATTTAAGCACGGTCAGTATTGGCGTCAGCGTGACTGCTGCAGGCATGGCGAGTAGAGTGGTGGTCGTTGGGTGTTGTCAGTAGAGGCGGCTGGTTTGAAAGCGGCTCAGGGTATCGGGGGCTTGCGGCAGAGAGTGCACCAAAGGTGATCTGAGATCAATGCCTAAAAGGGTCGCACTTAGGTATACGCTAATGCTAAAAGGGGCGGTTCGGTGGCCGATTGGTAACACGCTGGCACGAAGAGCGGAAGGAAGCGGGATCGAATCCCGCTTGCCCCATAAAGGTCGACTCAGCCGCTACTCGCCAGAGGGCAGTAGTAAAATGAGTAGCAGTTTCACTGCGTAGATAACCTTGGGTTCGGCGGGTAAGACTTGCCATCTACCGCCGATGTATGGTCACTAGTGGCCACCTAAGGACTGATGGCATTGAAACCGGAGATCAGTACCGGCACCTACGGGCGTTGAACCCATGGTGGAATCTATCTATATCTAAAAGGGGGAATACGGAATTTGGCTTGAGGGAGACGGGCGAAGTTGAGTGGTCCGAGGCCCACACAGGTAGCTGACAGCCCGTGGGCAGAAAACTTATATAAGCGCCAGAACCGGTAGCTTCAGGAAGAAAGGACGGGCTCGTCTGAATTGATCTCTTGTAGTGATATTCGGGCAAGGCTCTACCAGGACCAGGACAGACAGTGACTACAGTGACATTGTGCTTATTGGGTGTATTTATTTCTTACTAAATATCGTATCAAGCGGGTGCCCTTTTCCTTCTAGTTTCCCCATAACCTGGCCATAGTGCTATACTAGGTGGGGTACTCAGAATTTTAATTGTGCTTGTCTAGAATAGTTATTGGCTTACAGATTGGGTTCGATGTACTAAAACCGTTACTTGCATGCAATTTCCTGTGACTTTCCATGACCTGCTAAGTATGTTTGTGGACCTTGTCCAGCAATTTAATATTTAAACTACTATGCAGTTCCTGGTGTGCTTTCGTCTTTTATAGTTTAAAGTTATTCTTATTTCTTATTGATCAGTTTTATAATACTTCATTTAAGTCTTATTTCTACTGCAAAACATCAATTGGTATTGCTGCACAGAATGCCTGTCAGTATGCATATATGTGTTGAAATGGAATTGAACATTCTTCCACACATGACGTGGATTATTTTGCTTTGCTTATTAAAGGGATATCAGGAAAACACTGTTTTTATCAGCTATTTCAAACGGTTACCGATATTTCAGTTGTCGTCCTATGTATTTGTTTTCTGCTGTTGCATACATCAGCATTGACGTTTAAAATATCCTCTTATGCTATGCTGCCATGGAAGACCATTAGAAAAGTAGCATGAGATCATTTCCATCTATAGTTTTTCTCGTGTTGATCTGTGTTTTCAGCTCAGACATCTGACATGACCTTAATTCCTACGTGTGTTTAGGGCCGATTGAACAAGTCCTTACGTGTGACTATTTGACACAAAATTACACGGGCTTTTGCCTTGGCTTGTGACAAAACATTCCATTTGACTTTCACACCAAAATGTTTTTCATGGTGGCATAGAATAGTCAGTTTCTTAAAGCTTTTATCCTGATTAGCTGCTCCATCACTGAAATAAATCAGTTTGTCCAATACGGGAAGTGTTACCTAAATGTTTCCACTATGACTAATTTATAGAATGGACGGCTGGCACTAATGCGGAGAAGGTGTGCCTACAGTGTCTTCGAGACTGTACTCAGACGTGTCTTCTCCTGGTAGGACAAGGATTAGTCTTCCCGGTGTCTTGATCGTCTCCGAAATGGAGGAGCAGGTTAGACATTTCAACGCTTTTTCTGCTTAATAACACACAGCAACAGGGTGCAATGTTCCTGGTTATGATTTCTGTGATGGCCTTCCACAGCATCTCGAGCTAGATAACTATAGCTTTATGCAATGTCTAACAGAACTGTCAGAGTTCCTTTGTGTGTGTGTCATTAGACTGAGTGGAACTTCTGTAGTTTTATTGTCTCTCTGGATATGCATGTCCTTACGATACGAAAGTCTTCTCAACGCGATTGTCCTCCGAACGTTTTCTAGGTTGATAGAGCTACATTACACAGAACGAGAATGTTCGCCTTGCCGGACTTTCTGCTCAATCTATTCTAAACGATTGTCCGACCGACCCGTCGCCTATCTTGCCAGTTCTGCATGTCTGAATGCAGCAATACAGACTGACTTCTAACTTCTGACCGACTGCTCTGGCCGCTGACTTCAGACTGACCTCTGCTCTTGACTGCTGACTTCAGACTGACCTCTGCTCTTGACTGCTGACTTCGGACTGACCTCTGCTCTTGACTGCTGACTTCAGACTGATCTCTTGTCCGTGTCTGACAGACGCTTATATGAATTCTCTTCAGACCTTCTGCATTCCGGCTGTACTGCTAGTCGTCCCTGTCCTACTGACCTGCACGTTAGACTAGTTTTCGCCTGTGTCTACTTCTATTGACCCGCTATGCTTCTCAGAGATACCTATTCTGAGCTACCCGTACCTGCTTGCTACTGTAGCACAAATAGTAATTATTATCATACTGCGGCTGCTGCTTCATCGTTGCTGCTGCTACCGATGATGCTGTTGCTGCTACCGCTGCTGTTGTTGCTACCTGTGAATTTCTGCTCGAGTGGAATCTTTACTTAGATTGCCCTTCTAACCTAGTTCGCTGTATCTAGTCGTGGCCTCCTGTATCGGCGGCCGACTTCTGAAGATTATAAGTTACTTCTCAGAAATGGTCAAGGCAACATCTGTTCCGAATGTTTCACTGGCTAGTCTGAGCAACTGGCCGCTATATACCGAGGCAGCACTTAAGCAGTGTAATGTACTACAATATCCTACTTACTTCCTTCAACTCTCTGATAGAACTGCACCTGTGGCTGGTGAAAGCTAATCTCTAAGTTTCCTGAGGTAAACTGACTGGGCCTTGGCTTTGAAGTGATAGTGCAGCAGCGTGTCAAGAACATTTACGGGACCCTGAATGAAGTTCTCTTCAGGGATAACGAGATTTAATTTGTGCTCTTTTATCAGAGTGCAACCGTTGCTTGTACGTAATGCTTGTGAAGCATGTAATGACGTTGATCTACTTTTCAGAACACTGCTCGCATACCCACACAGACCATGACATATCACACTCATAATGCACGCTTGTACTTCTAGCTTTGAAAAACTGTTTTGGAAAATTTATCACATTCATCATACCAACAAATCGACACTTTGTACAGGGGTTTCTGCCGAAGACCGAACTGAGTCAGCTTGCTGTTTAAAGTTATTCTTATTTCCCCGGGTCCTCAAGCTGAAAGCTCTTCTGAGTAGTTCGTTCTATAAGAGCACCGTATAATTATCAAATATGATATGATACTTGATTTGCAAAGGCATTATATATGCACTGTGTGCCACATCCTAGTAAATTAATTATTAAGAAAAGACACACAGATGATATTTTGTCCATATGAACTTTTCAGGTATCCTATTTATGGCGTAACTTTGAAGATTCTACATATTTGCCCTTCCTGGTTATGGTAAGTAACCAAAATTGTGTCTGAATTTACATATTTAGGATGTTGAATCCAATATTTCAAGGAAACATACCTACCTACCTACCTACCTACATACATACATACATATATATATATACCAATTAATATGATTACGACGATGATGATGGCTAAGAACGTGCTGGCCTCGATAGCTAACTTGGTTAAAGCGTACGTCTAAGCGCCTTTGTGTGTGAGGCTGCCAGATCGCATACCAAGTGGCTATATATAACATATTTCCATCTCGGGCTAGCACGGTGCGTACACGGGGAACTAAAATGGCGTGGCGCTCTTTCAAACGGGCATGGCCGAGGCCATACGGTCCAGAGCCGTCTTATCCATTAGGCACAGTAGCACTGTGCCTAGGGCCTACGAACTTTATAGGGGCCTACGAAAGTCAAAAATGAGATATTGGAAAAATAATAAATTTATTGATTGATCCGAAAATAGAAAAAGGAAATACAAATTTAATAACCTTAAAGTTTGTACTGAAACAGTTTAAGCTGTGCTATATTATGTTAACTTTGCGGCTCTTTGCATTACCAAAATCACATATAATGTCCCCGAATGTCATTTCCCGCATTAAGTCGTTTTCAATTGAAAGTAGTGCAAGGGAAGATAGACGTCAAGAAATAATGTGAATGTGTTTAGCTCTAATGCAGAGTTGGCAGTTGGAGTGTACGAATGTGAGAGTGCCTATAGGGCCTACGACGACCTTAAAACGGTCCTGATACGGTCGCTACAGAAAAACGTGTACATTTACATTTATATGTGGATGCATGTAACTTGGGCTATAAGTTTAGTTCAGAACACTCAGGGCTAGGTGTTTTGGACATCTTCCGAATTTAGATTTCCGTTTTATTGGGCTGTTAGATTCTTGCATGCAGAAAAAAGGAGGAGGACGAGATGAGTCGATTCCAGGCTAGCTTTAATTCGAGTAGATGGGGTTCATCGACGGTAGACTGTCTAGCGTAGGAGCCCTGGCTATTTTTATCTATCTTTATCAGCGAAACGCACGGCTGCTGCAGCTTGTTGCTGGCTGCGCAGGCACCATTCCAAAGCTCCCAGCTACGATACGTTGCTGCCCTCCGATGAGCTGGACTTGGAGACAAAGGGAGAGTCTGTATCTGCTCGGTTAGGGAAGTCTGTACGGAAGCCCGTAGTGGACATGCGATTGTTTATGTTTATATTGACGTAAACGTAAACTCAAGATTTCAACAGAGCCCAACGAAAACTAAGACGCTGGAACTAGCTTATTCACAGGTGCTCAAAACAAAATCGAAAGACTAGAATGGTTCGGTTCAATGCAGGTCAATATGCAATTGTCACGCGGGCAGGCAGGCAGGCGGCTACGGTGGATGGTGTTTGGAATTGGATCTGAAGGAGAGATAAGAGGAAGAAGAGGAATCAGGATAACATCTGTGGAAGACGAATGCTTCCAGTTCTGAGTGGAAGACCTGCGCAGCGATTGCAAGGGGTGAAGTTATAGTGAGTTCGTATGATGATGATGATGAGTTTTCTGCCCGAAGGCAGGTCCATTGGCTTTATGCCACTCGGGGATGAGATGAGTGAGGTGGTTTCCCGTTGCCTTCCTCACAGACAACTGTGGGTGAGCAACTTGTCCAAGGTCGCTACGCAGTGGCGTGAGGTAGATTCGAACCCACGACCCTCCGGTTACGAGGCATCGAACATACCATTACACCACCACGTCCCACGAGTTCGTATGATGGAACAGATAATTGTTTTAATTCTGGGGAGAGTCTGTCCAAGATTATAGTGCGCATTCGATACTATATACTATCTAGATACTGTTCAATTCGCATTGGATGTTATCTAGTGTGCATTAGATATGGTCTAGTTCGCAGTTAACAAATCTAAATAATCGCATGTCCCCTATAGTCTTCCGTAGATCTGTCTTTGTATGCACTTGGCGAGTGCTTGTGGCGAGCGCGGTATGTACTTCATCCTCAGGACCAGTCTGTATCGGGTTTCGGCTGCAGGGGCTTCGGCTGTCTAGTCGCCTGACTCATCAGCCCGCCTGAGACGACGGTACTAAGCCGAACAGTCGAGCTGCAATGCAGTCAGTCTTACGCCTACTCTGTTTGAGGTAAGAGCAAAATTTCTGGTTATTAGTCATTTTTTATTTAATTTCTTAACGATGCAAAATAAGCTGTTCGAGTGCATTATCAACGCCGCAGGATTACCACTATACCTTTCCCAGCGGTTATGTGACGTGTTACACATTTGTTCACGTAGATTGATAAAAGCCATTCTGTTTTTCCGAACTTACCAAAAAAGACGTGTGCTTTGAGTACCCCTCCGCAGGTTGGTCCACTACCACCAGCTTTGAGGGGCGCTTTCCCTTAATTTATTTCGCAAATACTTGGGACATATTTTTCCAGGTACCCGTGCTTTTGAGGTAAATATATAAATCGGCGCAATAAAAGTATTTGATTATCGACTACACGGTCGATTTCCCAGTTATAATGACTCATAATTAGGATGCAGAGTTATATTATATGCACAAACACAATATATATCACATAAGACCATGTTAGGCAAACAATGGCAGAACCAGTAGCGCAGCTGAAATAAGATTTTAGGCATATGGTCTAAGCTCTGAGCTCCCCTTTCCAGATAGGAACATCCCTTCACAGAATTGTGCCACTAAGTATAACTGGAAAGACTAATAACTCCTTGGTTTTGTTTATCAAATTCGTTCTATTCTGCTTCCTGTGACGGACTTTAGAGGTAGGTCACCTAGCTTCTACCCATTAAATTGTTCATTTTCTTTGTTCGCACTGGGTTTCGAACTCATAACTCAGATTTGGGAGGTCAAGGAGTTAAAAACGTACAACAATTTTGATTTCACGGTGCTAGGCCTTTTGCTTTTGCTTGTTGTCTACATCAGTCATCCAGTTCTGCTCAGCGTTTCATTCTCGACTTTGATTTTGCTTTGCAAACCCCACCCATCTTTCTCACAATAATAATTGTCATTTATATATTGAATACATGATTTTTATTTTTATTTTCTAGAAATATGACACTCTTCAGATGAACAACCAATGATTTTTTGGCACAGATGTCCTACATTTCAACCAACGTCTCAGACATAATCACCGAAATAATCAGGTCACGTAACAAAGGTTGTTGTAAGATTGCTAAATCAGAAACATTGAAAAAAGTATAATTGGCTAGTAAGTATATTAATAGCCGTTGCTGCAGATTTCTTCATGCACAGCTCAGCAAATATTTTTAAAAGATACTTTATCTCATGTAAAGAAATTGTAAAGAAACAATAGGTGTATAATCTGTCGATTTAGTATTCCATACATCATAGTAAACAACACAGCGAGGCCTAGAGAAATTGATTGGCAGATATGCTGCTTAGATTGCTAGCTTCTTTAACTTACCTGTTGTCATTTTCTAAATTGTGCTTTCCAACGAAGAAGGTAATGAGCCTGCATTATTTGAAAGGAATTGGATAAAGCATTTCATTTTCATTAAAATGGAAAATTAATTTTTATGATTTTTGCACTGCATACTTAGTACCACAAGATACTAAGTTACAGGCAGATTAGTATAGTCTGATGGTTTCTGGTGACCATTGATTGATTATATTGGGGAATATTTGCTCACAATGAGCACCGAAAATCCCTGAATTTTATATACCCGTTTCCTTGTTTCGGGGAATTTTAGCGCATATTTATATCAGCATATTTCTGTCTCAGCAGAGACAGATTCAGAGTATAGAGAGACTATGAAATAGAATTAAGCCCCTTCGACGAGAAAAACCTCGTCGGAAGGCTCATTGGGATCAGTGGGAAACTGAAGATCCCAGTCTTCCTGTTCGTGTACGACAGGTTCTATCATGAGAAGCGCGATTGCAGTCAGAGGGTCTCGAAGAAAAAGAAGTTCGTCTAGAAACGGCCGGCAGAGGTCGCAGTTCAGAGGATGATGACAAGGGTGTTCGTTGTCGAACAAGAACCAATCGTAGTCTACTTCTTCCTGTTCGGACAAATTGAGAAGCACTTTCACCGTTTCCTCCGGAGGCTGATCGTACTGTGGGTGCCAGTTAGAGTAGGCTCCGAATCCGGAATCGGTAGACACCCAGCTCATGACTCGTAAGAGATGATTAAGAGGAAAAAATCGAAGAATTAATAAAAGAAAAGAAAATGGTGAGAAGAAAGACCCGGTTCTCACACATTAGATATGGTAAACTGATGGGGATACTACCGGGAAAAGAGAGCCCTCGCTTGCTACGAGTTTTAATAGTAAATGAATACTCGCGACAGATAAAGAAGCGAAGAGTCGTCTGTAGTGAATGTATACAGTATGGAAGTCGAGTCTTGTCTAAACTGCGCTACAAGAGCTTGGTTCATACGAGGTTGCTCCAAATTACTTATTCCGGCGTTATTTATATGTTTTCTGTCCATCAGTTGCCTTGGCTATGGTTCCGGGTCTAGTCATCTCTGCATGTTCTCCTAAGCTAAATTCTGCGTTTCCATTTTAGGATCGCCTGTTGCCTAAGTGTGATTTTCTGAGGCTGAGATCGTAGCTGGGCCTGGCTGGCGCTAGCATGTACCTTCCGCTTACCTGCAGTCGGTGCCTATGTTCGTCTTTACTTTTATTAATAATACTAACAGCTGCTACTCTGCTCACTTTGACCAAGGTAGACGCACCGACGTTGTCATGGACCGTGTTCTGTATTCTGAAGTGTTTCATAATCATGCACTCATACTGGCCGGACTAGCTGTTAAAGCTTCATCAGCGTGCAATAATGTGTTGCAGAGGTGCGAAAAATGGTCTTGCGGATCTGCAGGATTTATCCCTGCTTGTGAGTTTGACTGTTTCATTTGCTGTTGCCTCATGCCTGCCTCTGAGTCTATCTGATATTTTTCCGCGCTCAGTGAGCGTCTAACTAGAGCTCCTGGTCCTGATTGCACTATCCGAGATGGGTCGTATAAAAGTCTGTGGGTTCCAGTAGAATCCATTATGTTTAAAACATATACTGGTTGTTCGTTAATTGCAATTCAGCAACGTAATGCAAATTGAATACCAATAAAATCACTAAGTTACCTCACTTTACCTTACGACGACTTTGTGAAGTCTTATGAGGATGATCAATCGTGATTTGTGAACGAATGAGAGATAGAAGTGAGTTTTTGGTTACTTGCCTGCTCGAAAGATTCTGTATGTAGGATGAATCGTTGATTGTCCTGTTGTGGCGGTAGTAGATTGGTCCCGCTTGTACCAAGCGTCGGTTGTCGACCACGTGGCCTTTGTCTGGTATTTCCTCCGGCGAGCGTGAGAGTGCGCGCGTGGCCAAATCGAATTTTTGGTGTTGCGGTCGGATTTTCTCTTCGTCCGTCGAACGTCTTAGTTTAATAATTTTCCCTTGCCTGGTCAAACTACTTCAAGAAGAAAGAATCCATTACATGTTAAGTTAGACTAGTTATTTCGACTATAGTAATGCGACTGTCCCACGTTCAGACTTGACTCCTCGCTCCGGCCTTCCTTAGTGGGTGGAGCTATCGCCCTTGGGAGATTCCACTTTCTACTGACCAATCGTAATACGTATATGCTATTCCTACCCCTTTAGGCTTATTCCAATTTATCCTTTAGCATCTGCTTACGCCCTTCAAAGAAATTATAATTGGTTTACGCACTGGGTTCAGACCACAAGAATAATAAACCCTTTCCTCCTATGCTTACTTAGAATGTGCCGACCCGTAATAAATGTGTTTATGGTCACGCCTTTTCCTTCTTAAATTAACTTACTTACTTCTTATCATACTTACCTCCCCTAAATGAAATTAGACTGTCGTCTGTCTGTCTGTCCTGCAAGATGTGGCATCGCTAAGAAAGAGAGAGTTCCGATAACCGTGATCAAGGAGGACTCAGCAGACGCTGATTAAGAACGTTACGTAAGAGATCCAAAAAAGAAAAGAAGAAGTGAGGACTGTGCTTAGTCTAGATAGACTTCCTCGGGAAATTCCTGAATATATAGACTTCCTCGGGAAATTCCTGAATATCAGGAGGAAATTCAAGTTCCCAGATTTCCTCGTCACTCTGGGCGAGATCAGCAAAAAGGGCGTCCTCTGGAAACGGATCGGTGCAAGGAGGGAATTCAGGACCTGTGTTCTCCTCCTCACACAGCGCGAGAGCAGCTAAAAGTGCCTCCTCGGAAAGTTCATGGGTGTAAGGAGGGAATTCAAGATCCCAGTTCTCCTCCTCACGCTGGTCAGGTTCGGGCCATAGAAGAGCGATGGCGGTGAGTGGATCTCGGAGGAACAAAATTTCGTCCAGAAATGGACGGCAGAGATCACAAGAGGTGGGGTGCTGGCAAAGATGAGACGCGACAGATAGGTACCAATCAAAAGAGTCCTCTTCCTCCGGAGTGAGATCAAAGAGAACCTTCGCGGTATCTTCCTCCGGGTGATCGTACTGAGGATGGGAAGAAGAGAAGGCTACGTATCCCGATTCATCAGACACCCAGCTCATGACCATTAAGAATGCGAAGAAAGCTAAAAAAAAATCGAGAATCGATAAAAGAGAATTAAACGGTGAGAGGAAAGACCAGGTTCTCACACCAAGTATAGTACAGCTACGGGGATACTAACAGAATAAGAAGAGCACTCGCTTGCTACGAGAAATTATATTAATATAAAACTTACGACAGATAAAGGAACGAGACGATGTCTGTTGTCAATGTCTGCAGTAATCGAGTTTCACCCTAACCTTGCCACAAGAGCTTAGTTCGGATGAGACTGCCCAAATTACTTTTTCCGGCGTTTATATAAGTTTTCTGGACGCAGGGCGTCAGTTACGCTGGCTGGGATCCAGGGACTACCCATACCTGGTTGCTTCCCTAAGCTAAGTTCTGTGCTTCCTTTTTAGGATCGGCTGCGAGTCTCTTGGGCTAAGACTTCGGCTGGCCCGGCCGGCGCTAGCGTGACTGTACCTTCCCCTTACCTGCAGCGAGCGCCTAGGTGCGTCTTTACTAGTAGTTACCTTTATTAATAATACTTACAACAACTACTATACTCACTATGACTAAGGTAGTCGCGCTGACGTTATCAGGGATCGTGTCCTATTGTCTATGCCTGTTGGTATGCTTGCTTGACCGCTTGCGTTTACTAGGACTACGTTATCTTGCCATGTGTTCTTCGTCTCTCATTAGTTGGTCAAGCCAGCGTCCCTTTGAAATGGAGCTTCGGCTATATTGTTTGACTACGGCTGGCGGGGGAGTTTTATTCTCGGCTGTCATTTCTGTTCACGGGATCATTTGTCTTGGCCTTATAATGGACATCCTTACCTTCCCTTCCCTTTAGGTGGCATCTCTATCTCGCTGGTGTCAGATATTAATGACTAGTTCTGACTGTGAACATCTGGTCTGTGTTAATATATTTATTGCCTAGCCTTACTCATTACTTTACCCAATCTCTTAGCTGAATCGCTTCTATAGAGCCTGTATGTCTTCTGTCATAGCTCTGTTCGGATTTCTGGATTCTTAGTCTTTTCGATCCGATGTTATGGAGCTCTTTGTACAGGGTTGTGTTCAGGTTTATGAAGCCCATTTCCTTTACCAAGCCTCGTGTCATTCTTTTGCTCACGATTTCATTGGCCTTCTCCTTGACTTGTGGGTTTATTTTACTCATAAAGGTGCTATTGAATTCCAGCAGTTTCATGAGGTGGTTTAGGACGCATGCGTGGGGCTCCGTGATGGCATCGGTGAAGATTTTCCGGAGTCCTTAACGCATTTCTTAGGTAGGATGTGGTGGTGCGATGTTGACCGCCAGGTCTTCCAGATTACACAGTGTCGATGCGGGTACGTTGTCCCGTTGTATCAGATGATGTTGAATCTGGATGGTTTTGTGTAGGGCCCTACACATTCCCTGAAAATTCGTCTTTGATGAACGTGTTTGTTCTCTGGCCTGTCGTTTCTCTCTCAGTGCCTATCATCATTGCGTTGGTAGACAGAATGTGTGCGTTGTGTAGGGGCTTTCTCTGAAACATTCAGGCGTTCGTTTTTGCGATTGAGAGGGCGCAACAGAAGCTAGTAGAGAGGAGTTTCTTTGGCACTCCGGGCCCTTTCCTGTGTGTGATGCTGATGGCTAGGTCTATCACTGTTGTTAGAAGTTGACCTTCGAGCGATTTCAGAATCTTCTGTGTTAATTCGTGTGGTCATAATCTCCGTGATGTCTTCGACCTGTGTAGGTTTAACTGTTATTGTCCGCATCCATGAATGATCGCCTATGAGTAATGGTTGTAAATCCACGTCTGTTTTATTCCATTTCTATGCGTTTGCAATGTTAAGAACAGTATCTGAAGGCTCTCACATAGTCTACTGTAGCTATTCAAACGGGGACGAGAGTACGCTATGTTATTTAAGCTATCAATTTGTTGCTTGGAAAGGTTATGTTTTATATCATTTCATATGTAGTAGTAGTAGGCACAAGGATATTTATTTAATACATATTTGGTGGATGCGCGAAAGCACAAAGCAGCAGTGAAGCCCAGCTAAGAACTCTGTAAATCGAACACTTTATTTCGCTAGTTATATTAAAATATTGCTTCGTACTATGACCAAGTTGTGGGAACTACTTACCACCCATACAAGAATTTAGACTGTCGTCTGTCGGAGACGTCTCTCTATCCTGCAAGAATGCGGCATCGTTAAGAAAGATAAAGTTAACCGAAAGATAACCGTTTTCAAGGAGGACTCAGCAGACGCAGATGAAGAGTGTTAAGTAAGAGACGAAAACAAATAGTGAGGACGTTGCTTACGCTAAACAGACTTCTTCTGGAAATTCTTGGGAATCAGGAAGACATTCGAGATCTGAGTTTTCCTCCCCACACTGAGCAAGTGCGGCTAGAAGGGCATCTTCTGAAAACTCGTGTGTGTAAGGAGATAATTCAAGATCTCAGTTCTCCTCCTCACGCTGATCAGATTCGGGCCATAAAAGAGCAATGGCTGTTAGTGGATCTCTGAGGAGAAGAATTCCGTTCAGAAATGGCCGACAGAGATCGGATGATTGCAAAAATGGGGTTCTACAGATAAGAACCAATCGTAGGAGTTCTCTTCCTCTTGTTGATTTAGATCAAAGATAACCTTCATAGTGTCTTCCTCAGGATGATCGTATTGAGGATGGGAAGAAGAAAAGGCTCCGTATCCAGATTCATCGGACACCCAGCTCATCTCTCGAAGAATGGGAAAAAATAGACAAAACTTGAGAGCGTTAATAAAAGAATGATAAAAAGGTGGGGAAAAGACCGGGTTCTCACGCCAGATATGACCAAGTTGGTGGGGACAGCTAGATAGAATTGAGCACTCGCTTGCTTGGAGCAAGATTTAATAGCAAAAGATAGAATACTGACAGTAGCAGAGGTAAAGTACGTCGGTAGTCGAAGTGTCGGTCTTCTGTCAGGTCTAGTCAAAACTTTACTCGGAGATTTCGGTTCAGTCTACACTGCCTAAATTACTTTTCTCGGCGCTTGTATAATTTTATGTCCTGAGCCTGTCTGCTGTCTTGGATGGGCTTCGGCTTACTCATTTCTGCCCGTTATTCCTAAAATTTCTCTTTTAATTTTCCCGGCCCATCGCGTAGCTAGGTCCTGCTACCACCTAGCTATGCGGTCTACCTGCATCCCATCCTCCCTTAAGGTTGTCTCCCTGTTCATCCCTGCCTAAATTCATTTGCACTACTTGTCACCTTTATTAGTAATCTCAACAACAACTGTACTCACTGTGACTAAGGTTGTTGCATTGCCGTTATCATCGACTCTGTCCTGCCATCTGCCTCTCTTCCTACGTCTGTTGGTATGCTTCTATGATCAAGTCTGGGAAACTAATGAGGAAGGTTAGAGCATCGCTTGCAACAAGATTTAATATCAGAAAAATAGAATACTCACGATAAAAGAAACAAGGTGTGTCGGCCGTAGTCATCGTCCGCCTTCTGTCGAGTCTTGTCCGGAACCTTACTCAGAAAGCTTAGTTCAGACAAAACAGCGCAAATTACTTTCCTCGACGCTTATATAATATTATGTTCTATCATGTCTGCTAATTTGGATGAGGTTTGCCCTATTCATTTCTGCCCGCTGTTCCTAAAATCTCCTTTTTAGGAAATCAGTTACTTCGGCGGATATTCCCGGCCTTTGTCTTCTCGGCCCGTTGGGGTTGATGGTGATCCAGAAGTTGTAGACGAACCAATGCAGCTGTGGACTACTTCCGTCTGTCTCCCACTTGGCTGCTGACCCTTCTGTGAAGACGGTGTTGAACGCATCACCATATGCCGAACTGATGATAAATGGAAATCATCTGTTTCTACCTCAGAGTTCATACTAGCTGTTACCTTCGCTCGTAGTTTCTGTAGCACCTACTTTAACTTTCCTACAGAATGATTAGTGTTTGTAGAATTTTTAATGCCTTTGATTGTTCATCACTCTCGTCAGTTTAGCCAGCGTCACCGGCTCGATGTAATTCATTATTAGCTTATATGGTCTTTGCTTCGGAGAAAAGAAGTTTGCTCTCAGGTTGAATGCAGATCGAAATATATCCAAAGCTGTGCGTCTCTGTTTTCCGTTTTCAGGGAATCTAACATCCAGACTTAAGCCAGTTAATTATAAGTACGATTGGCTGCCCCTCTACCTCGCGTTCAGGCTGTGAATAGCGCCTCTTGTAAATGGACTGCTTTTGTCCGTGGATATTCCAATTACCCGTGGGCAGAGTTTCCCTTTTGCCTTAGATATTTTAGCCTATGCCTATGAAGTTACAGTCCTTGGCACGTGCCTCTAAATTATGTTAAGATGCCCAACTGCAAGAAATTAAGCCTCTGTGTCTCTGTGCACCGCTTGCATTACCTGCCAGCTTACTGTACTTGTCTGTACTAAGCAGCCCGTTACCGTTCGCTGCTAGAGAATGATAAACGGGTCTGTTATAGTTTAGCCCTTGCACCTCTCCCACGCAAGCAGCTGGAAAGAAACTAAAAGAAATAATTACTCAATTATACTTACCTGTCGGAAATGAAAAAAGGCCCCAATTCAACTAAAAAGAAATACTGAAGACGCCGGGTAAGAAGCGTGGGTCATGTTCGGTAAAAAAGAAACAAGAGTTGGGTATGAAGAATGGGCTGCACGGCGTTAAACCCACTCTTCGCCCTCGTACCAGGTTGCCGGTGGCGGGGATGGGGATGGAGGAATAATATCCTCTTCTAATATTGGAATCGGCTCATCTCACAGTTCTGCAATGGAAGATAAAGGGTCTCGGTAGAATATGATTTCCTCTATTACAGGCCGGTAAAGGTCGCAGTGTCTTGGATGAGTGCAGAAGTGCGCATGGTCGAGAAGTCACCAAATATAGCCTCCCTCCTCCTGAAAGGTTAACCCAAAGATGGCTTCAGGATTAGTCGAATAGAGTGTATGTCGTGAGTGTGTACACAGGCACAATCGAAGGGCTCCCCGGCCGCTGGATTCTGCTTGTACCTTCCGTGTGTTGGCCATATATTTATTTTTTGTAGCCTCCTTTCATTGTAATCCTGGTTCTTGCGGGCGTTTGAGGTTTCTGGTTTCTTTTTTTTGTTCCGGCGTGGTGGGTTCGGCAGCGCCTCTCGCTCCGTAGTGGGTTGCCGGCTGATGGAAGTAGGTCGGCGCCATCAGGCCGTGCGTCGTTCAGGGGCACGCCGCTGGATGTCATTCTGTTGCCTGGACTGGAGGCAGACGGTCGACCTAGGCTTGCGGTACCGTCGCCGCTGGGTCATCCCGCTTCTTGTTGTCTTTATCGTTCCTTCGTCGTTTGCCCTGTTTCCATGACGTTCCGAAGGTTTGAGTCCCCAATGATCAGGGTCTCTGTGGCCGGGTCGGGTGTTACTTTCCAGGTGTGTTTGGTGCCCTGTTGACGTGTTTTCCGTCGCGGAGTGCGTGGTGAGTGCTCGGTAGTTGTTCCTACGCCGGAGGTGGTAGGAGTGGAAGCCAGTGGGTTAGGAGTAGTGTAGGGCTTATTGTTAGTGTTAGGGTTGTTAGTGTTAGTGTTATTGTTAGTGCTAGCCTAGGGGAGTGGTGAGGTGGTGGAGGGGAGTGTGGAGGCCTCCATCTCCATTGGTGCCTGGTCGGTGTCTAGGAATTGGTCCAGAAGGCTGAAACGGTTTCTTGTAATCATGGGCGATGGTGTGTGAGTTGTTCAAGGCCTCTTGCCGTTCGGTCCTCTGCTCTTCGTCAGGTCCTCCCTTCCATGGTTTTTGCCAATGTTATTGCACTATTCTTCCAAGCGATTGGTCAGGGTGGTATTGTTTATCTTTTTGACAGTCGTAGATTCTAAGTGGCGATGGACTATTTCTTTGACTCTGTCCATGTCTGTGGGATTTAACTTGGTGAGGGCAATTCTGTTGAGGCCTAGTTTTACTGTCATATGGTTCTGGATTCTTCTCTGTAGTAGCTTTCCGGCCTGCTCCAGTATGTTCTTAATGTCACTTCGTAAGTCATCCGTTGGTTCTGGTGGGTTAATATTATCCGAGATCAGGTTCAAGTTGTCCTGGATGATTTTTGGAATGGTTTTCCAGTTGTCAAGATGGTGTTGAATTTGTATGGTGCGAAAGAGGGCTTTGCACATCTGGTGGAAGTCCGGGTTAGTGGATTTGGTTGGTGGTGTAGTAGTAGGCGATCCGGGTTTGGTGTGGCTATGCGAGTGTTCTCGTGTCTTGCCTCTGGCTGGGCTGGCAAAGCGTACAGTTCTCGTGGAGCTGTTACTGCGGGTCGGTCCGTTGGTCTGGCCTTGTTGGTTCAGTCGTAGTAGGACCGCCTCCACGATAGCCTCTGTGTTGCTTCCATTGGTTTCTTTTGTGTTCCCTTTGTCTCTGTTTGTGCCCCTGGGATTGTTAGACCGGGGAATGTTTTCCTGTGGACGTGCAATATTTCTGCTGTTAATATGAGGACCATAGTTTTGGTTTTCGTGTTGGGGTTGTCTTAATTGTGGCCAGTTCTTGTCCTAGTCATCTTCTTCATCGTTATCATAATGGTGATCATCATAATCATCATCCTCGTCATGGTCCCCTTCATAGGTGTTATGATAGGTCCCGTTGTTTGGTGTGTTGTTCGGATGGGTGGTGCTGTTGTTTCGTGCGCCATAGTGTCTGGTTGTACTGCCCTGTCTAGTGTTGCTGCTCCGTGATCGGTTTCACCCCGGGTTATTTCTAAACGGGGCCCTGGATAACCGCGGCTGGTTAGTGTTCTGGTCCGTATCTCCGATGTATCTCTAACGAGTCACCCTATATCCTTGGGTGTATCGTCTGGGCTGCTTATGATCCCGAGTGGTGCGTCTCAGTCTATCCCGCTGATAGGTGCTGTCGCTTTTTTGCTCGCGTTGTACTGCATACTTTCTACTAGTAATACGGTTTAATCAGTAGAAAAACGTAAAATACTTCCGGCTTCTGGCTTCAAAACTCTCATCTGCAGGATGTTGGTACTGAGGCACTTCGAGTTAATTGGGAGGTTCACAACCGAAATCGAGACTCGTTCCTCTAAAGAAGCGACAACGAGGAGGAAAATTGATAGTGATATATGTGCTGAAGAGCAAGAATAAAAGAAAGCCCAAATAGGTGGGGGATTACCCCGGTTCTCACACCAATTACCGTTGAGTTGGGAACTAGCCAACGAGCCGACTCGCTCGTATATAAAAAGAGTTTGCTATAAGAGCAGAACGTACCGTGAAATAGCAACGATCCAGATATGAAAAGCATAAATCAAGCATAGAACTGATACAGACACGTCGTCTAAACCAACGTAACACAAGCAACGTATCGGACCCCGTCTGTCCGTCGTTCAGGCTTATATAACCTTCCGCCCTTCCCCCCCAATCTATCTATGTCCGAGCCTCCGTGGCTAATCGGGATTAGGCCTGTCCTTACTTTACCTGTGCCTGTGCCTGCTGACATTACCACACGCTAGGGAACTTATTTGGGTGTAGTCTATACTGGCTGTCGTTGCTGGTGCTTGCTACAGTGGCTGCTGACTGCTGATTCTGCTACTTGTGTGTTCTCTGCTCAGGTCGTGTCTTTAGTTAGATTGCCTTTTAACCTAGAGCTCGGTCCGAACTTTCCTGGTCTCATCCGTGTATTTCTCAAAATAATTGAAGTTGACCTTTACACTAGGTCTCTCTCTATACCCAAGGTGGGGGAGATGGCACTCCAGAAATTGCAGACGAACCAATGCAGCTGTGAACTACTTCTCCCTTTTTATCTCCCACTCTTTTCTATGGCTGTTGACCCTTCTGTGGAGACGATGTTGAACGCTTCACCTTATACCGAACTGAAGATAAATGGAATTCATGTGTTTCTACCTCAGAGTTCATATTGGCTTTTACCTATCCTTCCTTCCTTCGCTCATAGTTTCTTTAGAACCTACTTTAACTTTCCTACAAAATGATTATACTCCTGATAAAGTGTTTGTAGACTTTTTAATGCTTTTGATTGTTCATTGCTCTCGTCAGTTTAACCAGAGTGTAACAGACTTGATATAATTGAATATTTGCGTATATAGTATTTGCTTCAGAGAAACGATGTTTGCTCTCAGGTTGAATGCAAATCGAAATATATCCAAAACTGGACGGCAAAATCATTGTTGTGTGTTCAGACTACCAGCAGCCGTAGCACTTTATAAATTTCTACTGCAGGCTTCCATACATGTTCATAACTCTGAATAACAAAGTCTGTAGTTAGAGTTGCCATTTAAAATGCACTTTCACTTACCTGTACATTTGTGGTCTAAAACTTTTCATCATTGGCGGGATACGAGTTATTTTACCATATATTTTTGAACCGCTGAAGCTGGATCGCCGCTCAGATGGCCACAGTTCAGCTCGGCCGTCGAACACCATCAGGTTTTCGGGTACCATCGTAAACTCTACTGAACCTCGATGCTGAATGAAAATTCCTGACAACAATAAGCAACACACATATTACTGACGTTATCGGCCAATAAATCAAGTGACAAATTGAGCGATGACATTGTTTTAGTCAGTATCTACATCTCTGCGGTCTCTTAGTCTGCGTCATCGTCGACTCGTGACTAGCTCACATATAAGACAATTAAAGTAGAAAAATAATGATTTTAACAAACTTTCTTTCACGCACAGATGACCATGCATATTGAGTCGTACATAACAATTTATAAAGGATTACTTAAGGTGACTTAATCCTGATAATTTTTACAATTGCTAAATAGCTTCTAGTTCCATTTCTTCTGGTTTTCTATCGGTCTGTGGTCTGTTGGTCTGCATCTTGGTCGACTGCGATCCTCTTTCATCGCTTGCAAACGTTCACTGGTCTAGAGAAAGGGTTCTTAGGGAAAGAACAAGGTTCAAAACGACACTGGAAGAAAGAGACAAACTGAGTGAGGTATAGTCCTATCGTTGAGTTGGGAACTAGACAAATAGCCGACTCGCTTATATATGAGTTTATTTTACGATCAGAACAAACTAGCCACGGGATTCCTTTGCCTGGTTTCATAGACGTCCCTCTGTACTTGTACCGCGGAGATGAGTGGAAGATGCTTCGCTGTGCGTCTCTGTTTTCCGTTTTCAGGGAATCTAACATCCAGACTTAAGCCAGTTAATTATAAGTACGATTGGCTGCCCCTCTACCTCGCGTTCAGGCTGTGAATAGCGCCTCTTGTAAATGGACTGCTTTTGTCCGTGGATATTCCAATTACCCGTGGGCAGAGTTTTCCTTTTGCCTTAGATATTTTAGCCTATGCCTATGAAGTTACAGTCCTTGGCACGTGCCTCTAAATTATGTTAAGATGCCCAGCTGCGAGAAATTATGCCTGTGTGTCTTTGTGCACCGCTTGCATTACCTGCCAGCTTACAGCCTGTGTATACTAACCGTTCGCTGCTAGAGAATGATTAACGGGAGTGTTCTAGTTTCACTCTTGCATTAAGAGAGAAAATAAAATAATAAATAATCGATCATTCTTACCTGTCGGAAATGAAAAAGTACCCCAATTCAACTAAAAAGAAATACTGAAGAAGGCCAGGTAAGAAGCGTGGGTCATGTTCGGTAAAAAAGAAACAAGAGTTGGGTATGAAGAATAGGCTGCATAGCGTTAAATCCACTCCTCGCCCTCGTACCAGGTTGCCGGTGGCGGGGATTGGGATGGAGGAAGAATATCCCAAGAATCCTCTTCTACTATTGGGATCAGCTCCTCCCACAGTCGAAGATACAGGGTCGCGGTAGAATATGATTTCCTCTTTTACAGGTCGGCAAAGGTCGCAGTCTCTTGGATGAGTGCAGAAGTGTGCATGGTCGAGAAGCCACCATATGTAGTCTCCCTCCTCCTCAAAGGTTAACCCAAAGATGGCTTCAACACTTTCATCTACAGGATGTTGGTACTGAGGCACTTCGAGGTCATAGGAAGGTTCATAACCGGAATCGAGACTCGTTCCTCCAAGAAGCGACAACGAGGAGAAAAAATATAGTGGTCTATGTGCTCAAGAGCAAGAATAAAAGAAAAGCCCAAACAGCACCAATAGAACCCCAGTTCTCACACCAAATATCGTTGAGTTGGGAACTAGCCAATGAGCCGACTCGCTTGTATTTAAAAGTTTACTCTAAGATCAGAACATACCGTGAAATAGCAGCGTTCCAGATATGATAAGCAGGAATCAATGCATAGGACTGATACAGACACGTCGTCTAAACCAACGTAACACAAGCAACGTATCGGACCCCGTCTGTCCGTCGCTCAGGCTTATATAACCTTCCGCCCTTTCCCCCCAATCTATCTATGTCCGAGCCTCCGTGGCTAATCGGGATTAGGCCGGTCCTTACTTTACCTGTGCCTGTGCCTGCTGACATTACCGCACGCTAGGGAACTTATTTGTGTGTAGTCTGTACCGGCTGTCGTTTGCTGCTGCTTGCTACCGTGGCTGCTGACTTCTGATTCTGCTACCTGTGGGTTTTCTGCTCAGGTCATGTCTTTAATTAGATTAACCTCGTAACCTAGAGCTCGGTCTGAACTTTCCAGGTCTCATCCGTCTCTTTATCCATATAATTGAAGCTGACCTTTAGACTAGGTTGGTCTCTCTCTCTATACCTAAGGTGGGGGAGATGACTCTCCAGAAATTGCAGACGATTCAATGCAGCTGTGGACTACTTCCCTGTATATCTCCCCCTCCTTTTTTGCCTACTGACCGTTCTGTGGAGAAGGTGCTGACCGCATGCCCTTGTGCCAAACTGATGATAAATGGACCTTCGATATTTCTAACTCAGAGTTCATATTCGCTGCTACGTATCCTGCCTTTCTTCGCTCATAGTTTCTATATCGCCTCTGTTAACTTTTCCTGCAGTCCTATTAGTGGTAATGTTTTAAAATATTATTTTAATGCCTCGCCTTTGACAGCTGTTGTCTTGACTGAAAGCCGAGGTCCCCCATGAAAAACGGACACAAATGGCATTATATGTCTCCTTTTATTGTGCCTCAATTGTTATTCAATGCCAAAAACAGGCCCTGGGTCGAGTGAGTTAAATCAGTCTGGGAAATTCACAAAGAGAATGAATATAAAACTGCAGAACCATCCTATACGATAGATAATAAAGGCTAATCATAGAATCACAAAATACGAGTATTTCCGAATACATACTAGGTTGACTGAGCTACATTACAGAGAACGAGAGTGTTTGCCTTGACGAACTTATGGTCTATTTTAGCCAAACGACTGACTCACTGTCCGACAGACTCTACCATCTACCATCTCCTGCATGTCTCACTGCTCTGTAACTCCGGGAACATCGACCCTCGGACCGCCGCGTCGTGGAGCCTGCACTTGAAGATGAAACCCGGTGCACGTCACAAATACTATGTAGCAGCTTAAGCCATCATTTAGAGTGTGGGTCTTTGTCTCTGCATTGCTGTAAGATTCGTCCAATCTGTTTGAGTTTACCTTCACAGAAGAACATGGGTCTTTTTATTTATTTACAGGGTGTTCTTAAAGCTACCCTATCTTCTCTTTACAAGAATTAAGACGAGGCACCAATTAGTTAAAACCCCATGGAAATAAATCATTATGTGCAAAAGACAATAAAATAAGAATCCACTAATCTCCAACAACAATCCCAATTGTGACATATTTATTAGCAAACAAGTAAGCCAATGTATTGCGAATAATCCAACTTGTAAAGTAAGTGGTTGCTGAAACTAGAACCTCATACACTGCTTCGTCAGCTTAAAACTTGTTGATTTACTATGCACCGCAAGCGTCAAGATTCCGACAGACGTACTTATTTCTACAAATAAGAACCTATAGCAGAATAACCTGCCACTTTATAGAACTTAAGGTTCATACAATGCCCATTGGACTTCAAGTGCAAGAAATACTTGTCATCCTAGCGTGAGCCAAAAGCTGATATAACACCGTTTCGCATTCTCCAGTTCTTATTGTCTATCTACAGAATTTGAACTGCGATTCGTCTGATTAATTTATTATGTTATATTGTTCCCTTATGAAAGTCATAGATTGCTCACAGGATTATCCAGATACACGATTGTCGAATGTTATTTGACTCGTCTGTTTTTGGAATTGAGCAGTTTAAGTTCCCATTCTATTTATTGAATTTCTAGTTTCACTTGACCTTTCCCATTTTATGACTGGCAGTTTTGCCGGAAGTTGCATATCTACTGTCGACAGTGGTACTAAGTTGATATTCTGCGGTTAGTACTTTCGCAAGAAATCCGCATTTTCCACTGACAATTCACTCGGAATATCAGTTCTGCAGGTGGCATCTTCACTAGAACTGCACGGCTGGCATCTAGCTTCCACTGAGACCCTCTTTCTACAACTGATAGTTTCTGCTGAAGAGCACGTTCTGCAGTTGCCCATCCCTTAGTTACGGTTGGCATAAACTGTTCAATAGCAGGTCAACATGAGGATATACTTGTGTCTGATTGTAAACAAAGATTTCGTGTTCTGCCTTTGGATCGGATGCAATTCCTTCGATCTCGATCGTATTAATTCCGTTTCCGATTCCAACTGCATAGACTTCAATTCCTTTTTGGCGAGCAAAACCTGCTTCTGGAATCGTATTTCCTGGCTCGATGTTAGACTGTCCATCGGTAACAACGACCATAACATTCCTCGCCGAAGCCCTGTCTCCATTGCTCCCGCTGAACACTGACAGATGTGACAACCTGATCGCTTCCTGGGTGTTGGTTTTACCACCTGATCTTCTGAAGACCAGAGCTTTTCTGACTGCCTCGTTCGATTGATAGGCGCTAAGGTTGAACTGGATGGTTGCATTGTCGGAAAATGTGACGATGGCAACGTGGATTTGATCGACGCCCACTGGAAGTCCGTAGACCGTCAGTTTGGCAAATTCAACGACGGAATCATAAACTTCATCAATGCTTCCGGACAAGTCAAGAACAAGAACAACGTCGATAACAGACGGACAATCTGAAGAAAAACATTACGGGCAGTAGGGGGCTAATTTGGAAGCTTATTGAATACTGAGCAACCGGCGATTTCTGTTTAAAACAATGAATTTACAACTTAAATAGCGTCACAATATACATAGTTTTTGGCGATACGAACAGTGGAGTTTATAACATACAGCGAACTTTTAGTTTATAAAATCTGCATGTTGATCTGTGATGTTATATATGCTAAGTTCTTTTATATCACGTTCAAGGAAACACTTTTGAATTTCAGACTTATATGGTAACCTAAAAATTTAGTTCGAGTATCTGAACTAGTGTTCGAGAATTGAACAGTTAAATGGTAGGAAAATTTAATCAAACAATTTCTGACAGTGAAACGCTTCATTAATTCGTTCATTCATTGGTTCATTAGTCAACTGAGCTCCTCTTCGAGTAACCCCCCCCCCAAGGACAAATTCGGCGAAAGAGCTCTGCATGTTTTCCAACTCAAAACTGAAAACACTGGTCTTCCGAAAATCATATCCTGATTCCTATTCTTCCCCATCTGTCTATCAGATCCAATTCCAAACACGACCCGCTGTAGCCGTCTGATCGTATCCCTGCCTGACTTGTGGATCTTGATCCGGAAGCGTTTCCCCGCCCCCCTGCGTTACGATTTTGTTTTGACTGAGCGCCTATGAATAAGCAGCTTCCCGGGACTTGGCTTTCGTTGGGCGCTGTAGAAATCTCGAGTTTACAATTACGATTTAAAGCGCTGGTTAAAGGCCCACTGAGCGTTCCTAGCCAGAAGAAAAC
Organism: Norana najaformis; assembly: GCA_964023275.1. Taxonomy (NCBI): domain Eukaryota; kingdom Metazoa; phylum Annelida; class Clitellata; order Crassiclitellata; family Hormogastridae; genus Norana; species Norana najaformis. The sequence continues at coordinate 967,187 of OZ029924.1, forward strand.
GCTAATCTGGAGGGAGATAAATCGATTGTTTGATGAGAAGAAAGGATCCACTCACATCTCTCGCAGTTCTGTCCTGAGAATGTTGCGGGACATTCGCAAGTGAATGTCTTAAATGATTTTCTACAAGTTCCCTTATTCTGACATCGGCTGCTCGCACACCAATCACGACCTGTAGTGTAATGCAAAATAATGCAAAGGAAGTTAAAAACAACAAAGTTAAGTACAAACAGATGCCAAATTGGCAAACATGATATGATGCAACATAGAATTGTGAATACCGTTATCACGACAAAGTAATAAAAACTGAGTATTGTAACAAAGTCCAATACAGCAATAATTACGAACACGGTCTCAAACTGATTTGCAAAAGAAATTGCGGAATTCAGCACATGAAGCTGCTGCTTAACCAACCTCCAGTCGGTTCAGAGTCGGTGCTAATAAGCATACAAGTAAGTCCGGCGGAGACTTACTGTCGCACGTGGCTGAGATCATTGCATCTCGCAACTGTGGAAGTTGTGTCCAGGTCGGAACGACGAAGACGGTTTGATCGCTTGGCTCCGAGGCAACGTTCCTCAGTTCGTGGAAGTTCACATCGGTCCCGACTCCAAAGACAATTATATGGACGCCACTGTTGCGAGCTGCAACGGCCGTTGGTGCAGTCAGCTCGGAATTGATGTTCGAGTTTCCATCGGTTAGAACAATTGCCACATTCGGAACATTGGGACGATCTCCGTTGGCCAAAGTAAACACTTGGCGCATCTGCAAATGAATAAGCGAACGAGAAATGACTGATTGTCTGGCAGAATGAATGAATGAACGATCGAATGAAATGAAGAAATAACATAAGAACGACTGAACGAGCGATAAATGAACAAATGATTCTTTGAAAATCACAACAAGGAAACGACAAATTCCATTTTGGCACAATTTAGACTTGATTGTAAATCTATAAATTCAGGATCAATAGCAGGCAGATGGGTTTTAAAGTACTGTAAGATGGTTAATCGGGCGGCTCCGATTGATTCTCTTGGGGACACTAGCCTTATATGTATACGAGACGTTCAGGTTATTATAAAATTATAGTTTAATGAACAATGAACTTACATTTCATACATACAAGATTAGCGTCGTATAGCATCGACATAGTTTCACTTAATCTAACCTAACTCCTAATCGGAATATGATTAACTAGGATATACGTAACCTTATCTTTTGTCTTCGTCCGTTCGTTCCGTCCTTCCCCTCTTCTCCGGTTGTCATGGTCGACCAACCTTCCCTTCTGACTGCGAGCTTCCTTCTGACTGCTTCTGCTCACTGCGCAGCTAATTTCAATCCTCAGTCTCTCTGCTGACCTGCTGACCAGACAGCAGCTCCTACGTGGCCTTTGCCTGACCGTCTCATCCCAAATTAGGATACCTCTTCCATTTCTGTCTCTGACTTGCCGTGCTTAGCTGGATATGAGTTGCGCTCAGAGGAATGTTCTTTGTTGTCTCGGGATTCTCTACTTGCCTCTGCCTGTATTGCTTTGACTAAGCTGCAGTCTTCCTGTATTCCAGTGGCTAACCTGCAATGCTCTAATAATAGCCTTTCCATGCAGTACAACCTGTCCGCGGCTAAGATTCTGACCACTGTAGCTTGGGCTACTGGCTAGTTGTCTTGCTGCTGCTGTTGCTACTGCTGAATGCTTGCTGTATCTGTTCATTCATGTAGCGCCACTTCTAGCTGTCCCACAGTACTCATAATGCTAGTTCAAGTACCTGAATAATAAGTACTAAGGTATCAAGCACTACATCTCTGGCACAAAGCCAGAGCGCGCGAATGTGATAAAGGCCCCAGGAAGGGGATATAAGGCTATACCTACCATCATCGCAATTCCGCTGGCTGTGTTTGTTCGTCCATTAATAAACGCTATTCGTAAAATCGCGAGCTGGACATCTTGCTTCGTGATGTAGGTATTGAGGTAGAACTGAACGAAGGCGTCATCACTGTACTTGACGGCGGCTATTCTCGTCTTTGATGGAGACACTTCGAATTGTTCGATCAGGGAGTTAACGTAGTCAAGGACCTTGGGAAAGCGTTCAGCACGAATGCTTCCCGATGCGTCTAATACCAAGCATATGTCCAACGCTCCGTTACAACCTGTAATTCAAAGCAATGTAATTTGATGATACGATTGCAACGCGCTACGAAACGAAAGGTAAAAATGCAAAGCATTAGTTATGAGACTATAGGCAAGATATGGCAATATAACCAACGCATGACAATGTACAATGTAAGACAGCGTGGCATAAGGTTAGATACGATGAAAGATAAAGCGGGTTACAGGTGTTATCGTAATCTCGAGATTTGTGAAGCGCTATTTTAAAGCTAAGCTCAGGGCACCAGCTTATTCACCAGCGCTACGTAAAGTCAAAGCCATCATTTGAGAAACAAAGTTCGGTTGCCAGAAGACCAGAGAGAGAGAAAGCAGGGGACAGAGGTTGAGAGAAATAGGAAGGCGGCGGATTGGATGGGTCAGGGCAAGATTTCTTGAAAAGGTGGGACTTTGCTTTTGAATGGAAAGCCTGAGGAGTAAAGGGGGGGCTTGAGACAGGAGATGGTTGACGAAAGACGGGAGGGTAGAGGACAGAGAATTTGCAAAATCCCAAAAAATAGATAAGGATGTGGCACAATAAGTTATTGCATCGCATTATTAGGTAAGGTACAGTAAGGTAAGGTAGACTGGGTATGGTAGACTACGGAAATGTGCAACAATCAAGATTTACCATATACCATAATGTGATACATGCAAAATATATTCAGTGGCACGTTTCGATTTACATTGTAACATATAACAAATGCATTAGGTTTAATAACACCTTATTAACAGTAAGCAACCAGACCTCGTTCACAATTGACTCCTGTGGTTGAGTTTGAACAGTTGCATGCATAACCATTGATCTGATCAATACATCGACCTCCGTCATGGCAAGGGTTAGAAACGCATTCGTCGACATCTGTTGTAAACCAATAGGCCTAATGTTACTGTATCTTATTTCTTAGTAACCGTTAAGCTATATGATCAGCAAATTTGGATCATAGTTTACTATCAACGTTATCAGATGCTAATCGCAAAAGCGAGATCTAAAGTTTAATGTACAGTAGGTCTATTTAATAGCCGCAGAATATTGAATCACAGTTGGAATAAATATGTAATCAGTAACGCGCTGATTTAAATTTCAGTTTGACAATGTCCAATCAGACAGTCGTATGTAGATAAATTCCAGCTGAAAGCCTTTACGTCTTATGCGACATAAAAAATTATAATAGGCCTCGTGAGGAAACAGAAGTTGCGAGAGAGAAAGGACGTTTAGGGATGTCTTATTATTTGCTATAGAGGTTTCATCCCCTTAAGAATGCCATAGGAAGGAATCGGGTCATTTCATTGCCATAGAGCAAAAGCTTAATTCTACTGTAATTATCTCAACTTGGGTAATTCATTTCACTCATTCGCTCACATTATATGAAACTAAGTACTGTTCGGTAGTAGCATGCCTCTATCCTCTACCAACATTTAGGCATAAGAAGTGTAGTCCTTGAGTTTCTTCGATAATTTTTTGGCTGATATTCTACTCCACTTCATACAAGTTCAATGAAGAATTCTCTTGTTAAAATTATAAATAAAAAAAGCTTATCAATATGGTGCGACTTTTACATGTTCTTAAAAGGCGCTACATGATAAACACGTATCTAATGGGCTTATGTATGTGTGTATAAGGATCTGTATAGTACCTTGACACACACATACATACATAAGCCTACATTTTATAGTGAAATGAGGTCTTACTGTTACAAGATGCCTGGACTAAGACCTTTTCGACTGTATGTAGTGAGTCAAAATCGGTGACATTGAGGCAATTGCTAGACGTTGGCTGACTTGCAATGGCTGCCATTTCGAGTGGATCTGTATTCGGTCCAATGGCGATAGTCAGCAGAGTTATTCCTGAAGACCTGGTCTTCGACGCTTCTTCAATTGCAGCGGAAAGATTCGTTGACCGTCCAAACATCAGCAGAACGCCCAGCTTCGTCACTCCACTTCGACCTCTGTCCACCAACTCCTGCCTCAGGACTTGAAGACCTGCCGCCGTGTTCGTAGTCGACGCCCTCACAAATTATAAGCATCAAACTGCTTCATTCTCGGTAGCATGTGCTACGTTTTCTATTTATCTATTTTTTTATAATTCTGTGGTATTTGAAGGTTTATATCATTTATTAACTAAATATTAAAAATCAATCTACTCAGCTCTAACTAATCTATGGAGTTTAACTTATATGGCCTGATATAGGCATTAATTTTTTTACGATTTCGGTCACATTTGTATTGACAATGCTTCTTTACCAAGTCTCATTGTTGATTATCAAAAATAGGTAGGAAACTAATTAATATTAAATGTGAGGGAACAACAATAGCAGTAATTATAATATTAACAAATAGTAAAAAAACTATAAGCACAGGTGAGCATAATTCATGTTGCTTACGGATATGGTCCGCTGATTGCGTTGAGAATGTTGGACATGGTGGTAAATTCATCGAGGTGGAACCTCACTGATGCGTTATCGGAAAATGTCAGGACAGACATTCGATTGGCGGATGACTGTAGGTTCAAAGTGACTGCCATTCTGGCAACGAAGTCCAGCATCTTCTGAAAGTTTTCTGGACCACATAATCTAGAGGCAGCGATGGCGAAGACGATGTCAACTGGCTGTCGGCAGGCTACGAAAACATAAACGAGAATCAGAATGCAAGTTTCTTAAATGTAGCGTATGTTGTAAGGACCAACAGCTGTTAGTCATGTAAAAGTCACAAAGTATTAAACTGTTCCATACAATCCGCCGCCTTTCCATTTCTCTGAACCTAAACACAACCCATCGTAGCAGCTTTAGTGTCTCCTTTCCTCTCTGGTCTTCCGGCAACTAGTCCTATTTTTCTCACAGTATCTCTGAACGACCCCTATGGCTTGACAAAGCGCTCATGAATAGCTGGAGCCATGTATTTAGCCTTTTAAAAAGCGCTTTAAAATCTTTCGAGTTATGAATTACGATTAAGATTTACAAGTTAATGCTAACATCGACAAACATAAGGCAACAACAAATTGAGGAATTTAAAGAAAATGACAGCGATAATTTGCAGTTTGACATAATACATACTTTCTTCGCAGTTGGTTCCTGCAAAGCCAGATGGACACTGGCAAAAATATGTAGATCTGTCAGAAAAACATTGCCCTGTATTCCCGCATGGATTCGAAGTACACGCATTGGTGTCTACAACAAAATGCATTTGAAATCAAAGATCTCTTATTCATGTGCTGGAAACATCGTTGAAACAGCATTTCAGCAGTAGATAAGCCTTCACTATTGATGGCATGGCTCAACAGCAATGCATTATTTCAACTGTCAATCTCCCAAGATTCAGGCTTGGACCGAATCATAAACTCGACGCCTAATGGATAGTTTGTATTGACAACAAATTGCAAATTTTTTTTGTTGTGCTGAAATTTTAATAAAGAACATGCGGACGATTCTATTTTGCTGGGCCATAATTCATGATCAAGTTTAAAATCAACAAATGAATTGTAATTAAAATTGTTACTGATATTGTAATCGCACAATTGTGTAGCGCCTATCAAATAGAAGCATGCGCTCCGGACCTGACAAAGTAAAACCACGATTGAATGAAATGGTTTTCACACGCTTATGGAAAAGACGCTAAGATATATCAATACCATAGCAAGCTATTCCAGAAAAAATAGCGAAGCTTCTATGGTGGAAGTTCAGGCCGGCTGGACAATCAGGTAACCTTGTGCAGTAAAGTTAGTATTGTACATTCTTACAAGCTCCCCAAGATATCTTTAAGTACTTCTATTCTTCTCACGTACGTAGGGCTATGTGGCTAATTACCATAGACGGAGCTGAGAGGCAGAGACGTCAGTGAGAAGGCAACTTACTATTGCAGTAAAGGTCCCGTAATTCGTCGACTGAGTTATTGAGGCTTTCGTAGTCCTTGAGGAAAATAGCGTTCTTCGAGTGTGGCTGACTAGCAATATTGTTTACCTCGTACACGTTTAACCAACTTCCAATCCCTACAACGATCACATATATTCCTGATCGTCTGCACAGTGCTGCCACTTCCAGTGTCAACTGCTCATTATTTGAACGGGATTTGGTGATTAGTATTAAGACGTTGGGATATTCAGCTCTATCTCCAGATGAACTAGTGAACAATCTGGTGCGACTGAACTGAAGACCAGCAGCTATGTTTGCAGCTCCAGAAGTGTATGGAAGACTGTTGATAGCTGTAATGAGGCTGGCTCTGCAAAACAGTACATCAGCAAAATTAAAGTAACCTAAATGAAAAACTATCTCACTCATCTATATTACTCAGAAAGAAGAACAACTGATTATTGGAACAGCTTGGCTGCAGCGAAAACACGATTAAAGCAGCCTGATTCTAATATATGCTCTTAACATCAAAGATCCGGTTTTCCATTGCATAAAACAAAACAAAATATTTGCAAGTTTCGATCTATTTAAGTCCTGAAAGGCGATTCAGGGCGCCAAATAAACTTTTGGCTTAATTGCTATAATGTAACCTTTGTCTGATATTTGCCTAATTTCATTTAAACTGATGTAATCTAAGCTAACCTAAGCTAACTTAAACTAACCTTATCTAATACAGTACATTGATAAATAAGGCACCGGTATCTACTGCATAAGGCAATAGCATAGGCTATTGCAAAGAAGCAAGTCATAGGTTATTGCAAACAACATATCAAATTCAAACAACCATGCATGCTGCCGTTCTCGTTACTATATTATGTTACGCTAGAAAAGAAAAGCATACGTATAGCCGAACATATAATTATTAAATGTTTTCTTTTGTTTAAGTATCGGTTCCAAAGAAGGTGCCTACGTCGGTTTATGTGTAGCGCCTGTCTGTGATCTAACGGCTGCAGGTTCAAACCTGCTGAACGAACTCCGTATAACGGCCCTGAACAAGTTGTTTGCGCAGACGTGCCTCTCTCACCAAACAATACAATTTGGCACCGGCTTAGCTCCATAGATAGTAAACAACATGCAAGTCCTGCGATGCACTGACCCCGGGACCTTGGGATTTGTCCATAGCCGGTCAAAGGGCCGAAGGGCGGGAAGTGAGCGCCTCTTATAAGTTCCGCTATGGAACATGCAAGCTTTGTTAATATTTACTTATATACTTTGTAAACCTGCCAAAAGTTGCATACTGTTAGACTTATGCCAGATCGGCCAATTCAATTAGGGAAAATGGTCAATTCAGTTCGGCAAAACAACCTGTCTGTGTATTGATTAAGATCGATGTGTTGTTCAATGACGCTCGTGAACATCACGACACCAAATCGCATCTGTCCTCCAACATCAGCAGTCGAGACGACAGCAGTGAGAAACGACTTCAAGATTGCGAATTCAGTTTCCTCAACACCTCTGGACATCGTCAGTGCGAAAACAACGTCAGCCCCCGACACACAATCTACGGCATCACACAAGAGCCAACAAACCACTAGGTGGCATGATACTCAATTGTTAAAGCCGTCACATGCTTATGGTGTATTCTTTGCTCTTACTCATTGAATCAAATCCCTGTTAATCTAGATTTTGCTAAAGGGCAACAAAATTGTTTACCAAATGCTTTTTATTCAGATCAGATACAAATGGCAAAAAAATCTCTGCAAGCAGTGCTTGAGATTCTTGGTGAAATTCACTACCAAAAATGGTCTTAGATTACTGCAATATATTATATTTGTGATCTACAGTTTGCAGAATGTTCTGAATAGTGGACGCATAAAAATATACTAATAGTCATGATGTTTACCCTAAAATTCATGTCAAAAACATTATGGGACTGTACTACTTCCCTCTCTGCCAGATTATGACATGGCTACCCATTATGGCCTGATTATTCATCGCCTCGCTTCGCAATGCATCAATGCAGCAAACATTTCGAGACAGCTTAACTTTCATAACCTAATTTTAACTTACGCAACTTGTTAACTTTTGTTTTTCTCACCAGCATTTGTAGTTTGCGTCGTGAACATCGTATTTCGTGTTGATGTTGCAGCCGAGGGAGAGGAATATGTTGGCTGAGTAGGCGTGGGTAATGACGGAGTGCTAGCCGTTGTGGTGGGGGAAGTTGTCACGCTAGAAGTCAGAGACGAGGCCACAGACGTGGAAAAGGTGGATGAGTTCATAGTTGGAAACGAACCCACATCCACAAATGTAGGTAACGTTGGAGACTGAGCTCCTATTCGAGTATTTTCAGTGGCAGACGTTGATTTATCAGACGAAATAGATGAAAGTGTTGCTGTAATAGACGTCGAAGTATTGTTATACTGAAACACTGTAGGAGTTGTAGATCCGGCGCCTGTTAGAGTGCTTGCTGTAGCGGATGTTGGCGCGGATGACAATGAAGACAGTGCAGATAAAAGGCCAGCTGAAGAAGTTGTTGTGGTTATTGTGGAAGAAGACAGGCTCATTTCCATTGTCGTCGAAGATGGCTTACTTAATTCGGGTGTAGAAAAAGTAGTTTCCGAAATTTCAATGATCCGAGACGTGGTCGATAAAGCGGATGAAGCCAGCGCAGACGAAAATGTCAGTGGGGTTGATGAAAATACCGGAGTTGGTGACCCAGGCATTGAACTTGCGACCGTTTCACTTGTTCCAGTAGGTGACATAGCAACGTTAGTTGATGCAGTAGAAGATCCTGGTGATGCAGATGTTAATCCAATGTCCTGTACAGATGTCTGTGAAGTCCTCAGAACAGTTTCAGATGAACTAGTAAATGGTGTCGTTGAAGATAATGTGAGTTTCTCTGATGTTGCAACTGACAACACTTTTGTTGTCGTGTTTGGAAAAACTTGTTCGTTGGTTGTTTGCGATCTACTAGTTACAGATGAAGAGAGAACAGGTGTTGTTTCTGAAGACGAACTATGGTCTGTTGATTGCGATATTGTTGAACTAATTTCCGTCTTACCGCTGGATGGAAATGGAGTAATTGGTGTACATGTCTGATCGTTGATGACTTTACTTTTCACGAAATCTAGACTGTCGTAGTTTTCGGCGAAAATGTAATTTTCCGAAGCTGGTTGTGTAACTATTGATTTCAATAGAGTTTCGTTGACCTGAACAAATTATTAGTCATGTCTCATGTTTCATAGTGAACTGTTAAGTGTCGACACTAGCCCCATAGCAACGTAGATTAATGTAAACAAAATAACAATAAATGATGCTAGAGTATCGCAGCAGTTAGTAGGCTTACCTGTTAGTGATAGTGGTGTCAATTTTTGCATGTATAAAACTAATTCCTTCTGAAGAAGTTAAAATACGCCTGCATCAACGCACAGGCTTGGAACTTTGACAACTGTAGTCTGTGTTCGTGGATGTAATGTGCAAATGTTTAAAGCATCAATTGATCACAAAAATGGATATTCTTGGGAGACATAACAGTGGTTTCAGCGATAAGAAAGGCTTTAGTAATGATATATTTCTGAGAACGGTAGTCTAGCAACAAAGGCGGTGATGATTATAATAGTGGTAATGACCAGCGTTCACAAATTAGTTACTATTTCAGACCATTTAGAAGCACCACTTACCTGCTTCGTAACACCAACAGCGATGAGCCGTATATTCATCGACTTGATGAGGTTCGCCTCATCCATAAGTAGATCTTTGTCAAATGTGGGAATTCCATCGGTTAAAAGTATCATGATACGAGCGACACCAGATCTTGACCCGTAGTTGGCATCAAAGAGACGAGTTCTGGCGACACGTAGACCACCTGTTGTGTTTGAGTTCTCGCCCTTGTATCTGATCAAATCAACTGCAGCTAAGACTTCAGCTTCCGTCGAGTGAGCCAAGAAGTCGAAATCCAGATAGCCTTGGTTTCCTAACGATTCCAAAACATCTGCCATTATACATTATGAATTTTGTAGTTACTGAAATGTGTGAATTTAAAACGGAATGGCACTTCACTGTTTTCCTGTCAATCGCCAGGTAAGCATAAGTTAGGTGACCTGCTGGATTACCACAGTCCTATCTGTCTTTACGGCATGTCACCATGCCAGATTATCTGTCAGGGTTATCTCCCGTAGCCATGCTCCTCTTCCGAGGTCACACAGGTGGCAGTGGGCGACCAGGTTTGTTTGATGGTGATCTGTACTCGCCATGTCACATCTTTGTCTCATTTAATAAGGTGACAGTGCCATCTGTCACTAAGCCTCACCTTAACAAAAAGCTGCTGTTGGCCCGTGATTGATTATTCGCCGGGGATATTCCACTTATTTTGCAGCTCTAACCTTTGTACTGCTGGCCTTCCCACTATTCGCCACCCTCGCGTCATTATGTTTCAATGCAGGACTAAAAATATGACCGAACATGTTGCTACAAAATATATTTTAAAACATCGTGAATCATTGACAGAAGCAGATTTTTTCATGTAAACTCACAATAAGTGATGTCGATTAAGTTTTACCTAAACTAAATTCATAGGGCGTTCTTTGAAGATAGAATCTGCTCACCAAAATCGACAGCGCCGACGTGAGTTCCGTTTGGACCAACGTTAAGAAGACGAACGAGACATTTGATAAAGTTAATGATGAGAAGCCAGTTGCTGCTTCCAGGTGAGTCACTGTCTCCAATGCTTCCAGAATTATCGATCACAAATGCAACATCGGCCAAACAAGTAGCTGCTCCCACATACAAAAGTTGAAGGTTTTTTAATTATAAGGATGATGTAACTACGATGATTTAATGAGGTGATCACGATAATGAGGAAAAATGATGACATTAAAATGACGGATGCTGCTGTTGATGATGATGATCATTGCAATGGTGACGTTTTGACTTGATTTTGAACACATTTGAATAAATTTAATGACTGAAATACTGCTGAAACTTTATGCGTTTGTCTCCAACTGAAGAAACCGAAAACTATTGAACCATTATCCTAATGCAAGAAATAGAATCTAGAAAATTATTTAGCATATTTCAAGGATATGTCAAACAATATAAGACCCATGACTGCACGAAAGATCGGAAAAGATTGAGCTAAGCTAGCAGGTAAATTGATAGAAAGAACCGGAGAGACATACATGTATACCGAATTGCATTCAAAGAGGACATTTTTTAAATCATGGTGATTGTTGGTAGCTAAATACGAATTCATGCGTGTATCTATTTATTTCACGTACTCAGTATTGGCTGACAAGTCTGGTCGGTTATAACTTTGTTCTTTATGAAATCTAGGCTATCGAAATTTTCTGAAAAGACGTAGTTTTCCGATGCAGGTTGCGTTACCAACGAACGGAGTAGTGTTTCGTTGACCTTGAAAATAATAAATGCAAAACTTGTAAAAGTTAATGTTCGCTTTAAAATATTGAAATTTAGGACATATATGTATTTTACTAGTTTCGATGTGGTAAAATTAGAGAAACAGAAATTTAAAATCTTATTTTTTATTAATTTCCACTTAATGCTGCAATGAATATTGAATTATAAAATGATGGTTTTTTCTGTTTTTACTTTGTTGAGATGTTAAAATCACAATTATTTTCCAACAGTTTGCATGACGTTTATCTCTAAGGGATGTGAGCCAAATTTATTCTGTTGTTGTTAAACTAATAGTAAGAAACAGTTAAACACAAATTTACCTCCTTCGTAACACCAACAGCGATAAGCCTTATATTCATCGACTTGATGACGTTCGCCTCGCCCATGAGTAGATCTTTGTCAAATGTGGGAATTCCATCGGTTAAAAGTATCATGATGTAAGCGACACCAGTTCTTGACCCGTAGTTGGCATCAAAGAGACGAGTTCTGGCGACACGTAGACCACCTGTTGTGTTTGAGTTCTCGCCCTTGTATCTGATCAAATCAATTGCAGCTAAGACTTCAGCTTCCGTCGAGTGAACCAAGAAGTCGAAATCCAGATAGCCTTGGTTTCCTAACGATTGCAAAACGAGTAACGCGAGATATTATTAATGATTCAAAAATGGTGGTATTGTCAAAAAATTATCATTTATAACTTGTTTGTGTCAACTTAGTGTGTTGAGGAGTTTTACCATCCTTCGTGGCTGATTTCAGAGATTTGAATCTCGGGTTAGCACGGTCCGTACACAGGGACTTAAAACGGATTGGCTTCCATTCAAACAGGCAGCGGTGGTGAAAGCTGTCACCCACTAATTCATTGAAAACTGAGCCGGGTCGAGGATACACGATCGCTATATAAAACCATGTACTTTATATTTACTGTTACATACTTCAATGCAAGACTAAACTGACAACAGACCAATATAGTCTTTGCAGGTCAAACATCCACCCTGTCTTAATTAACACGACATTAACAGGTGGCATAATTATACGTATACGGAAATTTGATATACAATCCAATAATAGGCCTATAAAACTTAGTATCTCGCATTAAGCAAGATCTTAATACAAGTTTCTTCCCAACATAAAACATAGGTGAATGTAGGATCTGCCCACCAAAATCGACGGCGCCGACGTGGGTTCCGTTTGGACCAACGTTAAGAAGACGAACGAGAGATTTGATGAAGTTAATGATGAGAAGCCAGTTGCTGCTTCCAGGTGAGTCACTGTCTCCAATGCTTCCAGAATTATCGATCACAAAAGCAACATCAGCTAGGCATTCTGCGCAATAGTCAAACCTGATCTAAACAGACTTTACACTTTGAGTAATTCTTTGACAGTAATTTCATTTAGTCAACCTTATAGTGAAGCAGCTACGGTCATCGGTCCGCAAAAGTAATCATCTTTATAATTATTAATATTTCTGCATTTATTAAGCGTCACTATTTATTATTTATTTAATACTCGTGTAAGGTCAGTTAATTTAAATATATGGGGCACTGACATGTGTTCAAGAGCATCTTAGCTATTGTCGCTCAGCAGTCTCGAACCTACAAACGCTGGACTACGGACCCAGCTTCCTACAGAACAGACCACGGCGCCGTAAATAGAATGGCAATAAATGTATTAGCGTCAAAACTGTAAATGGCCACGTTTTTCTACAGCGACTGTATGGCCTCGACCATGTTCATTTTTCAATTTAGAGGATGAACTGAAATGTGTTAGTTACCCTGTGAAGTGTTAGTTGTATTCGTACTGTCAAATGCAAAAACTGGAAGTGTAGGAGATCCAGATTCAATCAGCGTCTTCGTGGTGGAAGGGGTTGATGAAGTCGCAGACGATGACGGCGCTAACGGCGTGACTGTTTAAGACAATCATGCAACAATTCAGGCTATACGTTTCATTATTCTGATAACATAACTTACATTATTCGCTTCTGGAAATTATTTTATTGCTTTTCCAGTACATAGCACTTTTTCCAGTACCTATTGAAAATCGTATATTGAAAATCGATTATAATTAATGTATGACAACCTTACCTCTTTCTATCCAGGTCCATTGCCGTTAGGGCAAGTTCAACCTTCCAAACGATGGCGCTATACTTCGAGATGCTGGACCTCTTCCTTCATCTTGCTGTATCAATCGGCCATCACGAAGTTCAGTATTTAAAACATGACAGGGTGGCTTATTGTGTGCGCTCGCCTTGAAACACCTTACCTAACTACCTCTCAAGGAACCTGGAGCAAGTCCTCAGTACACAGTTGCTTAGAGACTTCGACTCCCCACATAATCGTTAGACAATGAGGCTGCAGAAGAATGATAAATAATTAGCATTTTAGCATTCCTCCAGTTGTCTTCTGAATTCTTTCTTACTTTATTATATTATATTTGCCAAAAATGCTAAAGCGGGAGTAGTTAACTGGTCATCACAGGTCAATGCCAATTTCTGAGCATTACTTTCTTACATATGCATGTACATGTAGCACAAAACGTGTATATGCAACTAAGCAGGCATCAAGACACTTAAAATAGCACCTTTAGGTACCTCACAAAGGTGCTGCCCACGCTAGCCTAAATCGTGCTGAAGTTAATTAAAAACAAAAAGTTCATAATGAAGAGCTTTATTTTAAGAACTCCTTGTTTTTAATTAACTTAAACACAATTTAGGCTAGCGTAAGCAGCACTTTTGTCGGGTACTTACATGTAAGTTGCTATGTCATTGTTTCATGCAAACATTAGTTCAGAAGGGATTACTTAATCCCTACCGTCAGAGCTTGCACTCGTGGCAGCAGTGTTCGTCTGCGACCCAGTTACAGAATCCGTCGCGTTTTGAGGCGACGATACATTTGTGATGTCCGTAACATCAAAAAGTGGAAGTGTCTGGGAGCCAGCGCCGATCAGCGTATTATGCACAGTGTTCTCAACCTGAGATTCGTTAAGAAGAGGAAGCGATGGTGAGATTGTAGCAATCAGTATATTTTCTGTTGTCACTGGCGACGAAAAGGTTTCTGTAGCAACCGTTGTGTTGGGGTTTGATGGGTTTGCAATGGTCGTTGGTCTGGGCAGTGGCTTGCAAGTGTTTTCGTTGAAGACTTGGCTCTTGATGCGGTCCAGGCTGTCGAAGTCACCGGCGAATGCGTAGTTCTCTGAGCTCGGAGGAGTCACCATACCTCGCAAAAGTGTTTCATTGACCTATAATTAGGTTCTATTTCGTTATAATAGCCACACATTTAGATAGCAGCTCAAAGAACAACTCGTATGAACAACTCCCAAAAAGAAACAAAAAATCAGACAACCTTACGAATGTACTTATACGTTGTGGCTAAAGTTCACTAAACCATTAATCACTATAACGAAGTGTGGTATTTCAAATCATTAGCGCTGCAGGAAACTATTGTATAAGAAGCAAGTAGTTCACCAGATGGAGTAAAGTTCAAGTAGCTTAATAACAATGTCAGTTTTCTAAAAAGTCCAGTTAAGAGAACATGCATTTACTTATGGCTATAGTTGTGATGCTATATAGTCTGTATGTATGTATATATGTATGTATGTAGGTATGTATATATGTATGCATATATGCATGTTTGTATATATGTATGCATGCTTGTATAGATATGCATATATAGCGCATTTTAAGAACTCACTGAGGCGCTGAAACAGTGACATCTGAGAGTTCTAAACAGAATAGGTGCTACTGTTGTAAGAAGGAGTCAGTGTATGAAAGTTTCAGTTCAGCTTTAACTATTATTACAAGAAAGATTTACCTGGTTTGTGACTCCAACTGCTATTATCTTGATATTTTCCGCTTTGATTCGATCCACTTCATCCTGCAGCTTATCAGCGTCGTAAGTCGGAACGCCATCCGTGATAAGAATGATAATATGAGTTGCATTAGGCCTGGCGCCATATTTCGTATCAAAGATACGAGTTCTTGCGAGGTACAGGCCTCCCGTGGTGTTAGTGTTTCCTCCTCTGTATTCGACCCTGTCAAGGGCATTCTGGATTTCCAGTTCAGTCTTATAGGCGCTCAAGTCAAACTCCAAGCGAGCGGCGTTGCCTGCCGTATTCACAAGCGAGTGATTACTGGACTTTCCAAGTGAGAGATTAATTCGTATTGAAAAGAATTTTGTGGAATAGTTGAAGACAATTCTACTGCGTAATTGAAATTTATTATAATGAATCATTGTCTAGAAATTAAAGACTTTTCTACTGAGTTATTTTTCCGAATTCTATTGAGTAATTGAAGAAAACTATATTGAACAACAACAGACAATTCTATTATGTAACTGAAGACTATTTTATTGAGTAAAGGTGATGGTTATGTTTAGAAATTAAAGACTCTTTTATCGAGTATTTGTAGATAATTGTAATGATTAGCTGAAGACAGTTCTACCCAGTAGAGTCGAGACCATAGGGTCGCTTAAGAAATACGTGTACACTTACATCTACAATTTTATTGAATAGGCCTAATTGAAGACTAATTGAAGACTACATGTAATTGCAGCTTATTTTATTTAGAAACTGAAGGCAATTTTAAAGTAAAAGACAATTCTGTAACGTGACTGAAGATAATAATGCTCACCAAAGACCACGACGCCGATTCGGACACTGCTTGTGCCAAAGCTGAGAATACGAACCAGTGATTTGACAAAGTTGATGACCAGCAGCCAATTGTTTCCTCCAGGTGGGTCGCTGTCTCGGATGCTTCCAGAATTGTCGATTACAAAAGCCACGTCAGCAACACAGCCTGTGCAGTACCAACAAAGCACTTTTATAGACAGTATTTATGTTATTCTTCTTTTAACTTATTAATTTCCATTTGCTTACTCACCATAGCCTAGCTTCTGGTATTTCTGACCTGTCAGATTTCGATAGGTCTCCAACGGTTTAAGATTTTGACTGCAACGTTGACTTGAAGAGACCATCGACTGATGCCTTGGGCATTATGATAACTGCGCCATAGAAGTCATTAGATTAGATTATTGAATTATTATTCAATAGTTCCCATGAGATAAGTTCTGTACTGCTTGTGGCAGTTCTGGATGAAGGAAGAATCTTATCAATCTTATAAACATGTGCTGTTGTTGGAAGCAATACAGATAATACCTAGATTCAAAGCTCCATAAAATATTTAATTCGCTCCCTGATAAGCAGTTTGCTAGAACATTAGGATCTTAAACTCATGTCTGCAACTCTTTCCGCATGCAGTGAGATATGTGTGCAGCCTTGAAATATCATAGCATGCTTGAACAGTAGAATTTAAGATTATTACCTTGACCTTTATGGAAGAGAGTTAAGCTCACTACGATGGAGTTACCACAGAATACCTCGCTGATATAATTGTGCATAATACAGTAAGGTTATAGCATCTCAATTAGTTGGGTTGTATTCTGGATAAAGGTTGTTGGCTGCTCTTTAATAGTTCTTTAGTGTTAAACTCTATGTACAGCTGTGGCTTAATGTGTTTCGGAAAACATTTGTCAACTGAACAACATAATTATTTCTGGAGTAGTAACTTGTTTATGCGGATATAATTATATATCGACGAGTTATATATTTCTTTGCAATACTACAAAACTCACCCGCGACGTCTCCAAATGTGAAAGGCGGCTCCGGGGTAGATGTGGTTGAAGGTCTGTTTTCTGGGTTCACAGTTTTATATGTCGAATCCGTAAGTTGGAAAACTGGAAGAGTTTGAGATCCCGCTCCAATCAAACCATTTTCGGTGACAGGTGACGATGGAGGTGAACTGGCTATGGTCAACCAGCTGTGGTTTATTGTTAGTTTAGATACAGTTATCGTTGGTGTTGATGCTGCAGAAATTGGTAAAGCTGACGCAGACAGCGAGGTTGACGTGGTGAC
Source organism: Norana najaformis (assembly GCA_964023275.1). NCBI lineage: Eukaryota > Metazoa > Annelida > Clitellata > Crassiclitellata > Hormogastridae > Norana > Norana najaformis. Next base: position 984,482 of record OZ029924.1, read on the forward strand.
TACAGTCGAAGCTGAAAGAAAAGTGGAAGTAGCTGCTGCTGCTGATTTAGGTGACGGAGGTAATGTTGAAAAAGCTGGTGTAGTTGAAGTTCTAGGTGGTAAAGTTGGTGTAGTTGAGGAGGTTTCTCTAGCCAATGATGCTGTGGATGAAGTGGTTGGCGTTCTTGTAATAGCATTAGAAGCAGTGGATGTATCAGATTGAAGGATGGCAATAGGTTGGCATGTCTGGTTGTTGATGACCTGGTCTTTGATGCGGTCGAGACTGCTGAAATCACCGGCGTAGAAATAATTATCCGAACTTGGCTGCGTTACGATTGACCTCAGAAGTGTCTCGTTTACCTATCAGCAAAACATTCCAGTTTATTCTATGGTTTCTGCTTAACGTCTGATGAAACAAATTAATAACAAGAGAGCTCCACGCACTTATGATATGATTGCAACATGCGTGCTTCTTCTGTTGATATTACACATAGCAATATCTCGTGAAAAATTTTCATGAAGCGCCTGATGACCCACCTGAACCGACTCGTTTCAGATGACTGACTGCGTGACCCATCCACGCATGCCATTTCTTGTTCAGCCCGTGGACACATGGAGTGTTCACAATTGTTTAACTACTTATTCACTAACTTACTCACTCTCTCACTTTTGAGCAATAAAGCTCATGTTACTTATCGAAACATAGAAGGAATAATAAGCTACACCTGATTTGTGACTCCGACTGCTATGATTTTGATGTTGTTCCTCTTTATCCGATCAACTTCTCCCTGCAATTTATCTGCATCGAAAGTGGGAACTCCGTCTGTGATCAGTATGATGATGTCGGTTGCATTAGGGCGATTGCCATATTTCGGATCAAATAGACGAGTTCTTGCAATGTATAGGCCACCTGTAGTGTTTGTATGATAACCCTTGTAGCTGACGAGATCGAGTGCAGAAAGGACTTCTGCCTCCGTGAGGTATGCGTTGAAGTCGAAATCCAAATAGCCTTCGTCGCCTGCGTTTAAATAACATGTAAAAATGTTTGTTAAGTGGGTATGCAAATTGAAAGAGATGCGTCTTAAGGTTAGACCTGTCTCTCTAAGCTTTATGCGCTAGTAAGTAAATAATTTGCAGTAGACACTGAATTAAGCACAGCTGGGTTTGAAAATCTAAATCTACAAGCTTTTCTAACCCAGAATATTCAGCTCAATGTATGCATACACAAGTGATGTCGTGATTGTTGGGTTTGTTTGTCAACAACACAAGTTAATGAATTAGCTTGTGTACTAACAATATGCTTAGCAGTTTTGGATCAGACACTTACTGAAGTCGACAACACCGATGTGAGTGCTGTTTGGACCGACGTTAAGCAGTTGAACTAAGGCTTTAACAAAGTTGATGATGAGCAGCCAGTTGTTTCCTCCCGGGGGATCTTTGTCTCGTATGCTTCCAGAATTATCGATCACAAAAGCAACGTCAGCTGTACACGCTACGCAGTTGAAAATTTCAATACTAGTCATACAGTTTTATAAAATCATGCGCAAATCATTAAAATATTTCGGATCTCTAAGTCTTTTTAATTGTTTCATTAGTTTTTCTAAAGAAATGCAGTGTAGTTAGCCAAGTTTACTTAACGGGTTCGTCATAATTGTTACCATAATTTGTAACTGTTCAGTTATTGTATCTGCTGATTTGTACTTTCTTGTAGTGTATTGTACTGTATTATTAAAATATCTGTTCTTCAAATGAATAAAACAGTTTTATGGGATTGGATGGCATCTTACTTTCGCACAGTATTCGATCACGTCCTATTTCTAATGCATTGATCTATGTTTTCTTAGTAATAACCCACATCATGATATCGATACAGTTTAACTCATCTTTAATCGAAGTGTGAGATATATTGCTCAGAAAATGATTCACCACTTACCCAGAGTGGTTGAATGACTGATGAATGGCCGCGGTGCGGAATGTACCAGAAACAGTCGCTCAAGGCAACATAGACTATAAGCCGCCGTTAGAAAGGACAACCAAGGATTCATATCTGCTGAACACAGTGAAACATCAACCGCTGCGTTGTAGTTAAACTGCTTAACAAAGTTTACACTACACAATATTTCACAACCTATAAAAGCGCTGTATAATTTCGTATCATAATAGCTGCCTAAGTCGGACCTGCTCATGAAACTCACCAAACACTTTCATCATAGACTTAAATTGGCTAATTTCACACTGGCGAGTAAGGCTAGAGCCAAATATTTCTACAATACAGGTGCATACACTGTCCATGTCATTGCCTCAAGTTAATACTATCTCTAAAAGGGTGTCAGTACAGAGGCAGACTGGACCAGACTCAAAAATCTAAGATGAGCAGATGTCCTTTGTGAACCTGATGATTTTAATTAGGTGTGCAAAATATTTTCATATTCTTAAGAATGCAAGCTCTTATGAAGAAAGCCGCTTTTATTTTGGCTGTCCATAATGTTGTAGACTGGCCTCAGGTATATCTGTTTACAAGTTCAGAACAGAATTTAAATATATACACATGCAATAATACGAGTATTCCTGTAAGCATCAAAACGTGCATAAACATACACACAGAGCATTGGCAAGTACAGAGAAAAAAAATGACTCCCAGCGAAAGACTTTGGGTTAAAGGTTCTTTAGGTTCACTGCATTTTATTGCCAAAGGTGCGACACATAAGCAGAGTCTAACCGCTTGTTGAATTGCTTTTAGCTGCCAGCCAGAAGAACCTGCAACTTATGACGATATTCTTTAAAGTGTTGTGAGTATAAATGTAAAATAAATATACGATCATCTTATCATGCCTGACATTCTCTCGTCTCCTTTGCGTTTATGTGAGATTGTGATCATACAGTGCAACCCAGAAAAAAACTATACGATACAGTATAACAAATACGAGAATACAATGCAATGCACAGTGATACAATGTAGTAAAAGTTTTTGTATACATGGTTATATGAGCTGCATTAATTGCTAAGTCTAGTTCAAAACTAATGTCTCATTAATTTCACCTTTTGTATCCATAACGATTCTAGTCTCAATACTAAAGTCCCAATAAATATTTGATCATTTTACCCCATTTATATTATTATCTGAGCCGTCAGCTGTTTATGGGTGTTTACAGCTGCTACAGTTTTGACATGACTCACTTTGATTTATTTACTGATTCTAATGCACTTAACATTGTTCCGAAGTTATCCAGCCATGGACGATATCTAATTGAGTCCACTTCCATAGTATAATGTTAAGATCGTATGTGTGTTAAACCGTTATAAGTGGCAGAATACACTTGCGTCCACACAGTCAGTTGGACGTCAGTATTGAACTGGACTCTTAATTGCAACGTGGCTGATATGCTTATGAACAGTTCACATTATAAAACGTTGCACTGTATTGGATTGCAAAAGTTTTACAGCACTCCACTGAATATAAAACTCAAAGGTCCGGCGCTGCCCACACGAGAGTTCCGTGAAATACGTGAAATTGCATGTTAAGCATGCATACATACATACATACATACATACATGCATACATACATGGCACGTTTGTAGTTTGCAACAGTGCAGACACCGTTAATCTGTGAAAGACTGTGAAAATAAATTTTGAAATCTCATTTCATGTAGCTAGTGTTGTGAATGTCTCGTAAGACGCCATGTTAACGTTCGTTAACGTCAATTTAAATTTGAAACCATGAAATTTCTCAGCGATACGCAAAAGCTGGGTCAGGCATTCTATCATATTCGTCCGAGTTTAGCTACATCGCATTACTTGTCACACAACTGGCAACATAACTATGTGCGCTTAGAGATTTCGATAGCAGCAATCAAGAATCATCAATAGATGACCCAATTCCAGAGGATCGTTGCGATTACACAGAAAAGAGACCTAAGGAGATAAGCTTGTTATAGTAAGATAAGGTCAAGAGAACGTCTTGCTTTGAGCCACAAGGCCTGATATTCACTGCTGTCAAGTTTTCTATATTCAGCCACAACAGAATTACAAAATGCGCATAACAAGTATTCACAATGATATTCGGATCGTAATCGTAATCTAGAGATTTATACAGCGCCCAACGAAAGCTAAGTCGCGGGAACCAGCTTATTAGCAGGTGCTCAGACAAAACAAAATCGATAGGCAAAAGGGTTCGGTTTCAGGTCAACATCCAGGAGTCAGGCAGGCAGACAGTCGGACGACTGAGGTGGATGGTGTCTGAAATTGAAGCGAGAAGAGAGATAAGGGGAAGAGGAAGGATCAGGATAAGATTTTTGAAAAAAAGTAATGTGGAAAAGTAACCCCAAACGAACAATACTTGCGTTAAACTTGCAGGTTCGTCTAATTTCTGCATCTACTAACAAACGGCAATATTAACGGTATGACTTGAATTCATCCAGCCGAGGTTCAGGAATGTACGCAGGCTATGTTTGTGCGACAGTTTGTACAATTTTACTCTCAGTGATTCAAACAAATAGTATTTCAGGTGTATAAATAGATGAGTCCGCTATCAACACATACTGTTTTACTATTGTTCTGTCTCTGAAATATAGAATATTTCTGTGGTCTGATATTAAAATCCTCAAATGCAGTCACTGAACTTAGAAACCTACTTGGACCTGAAGGCTAGTAGATGATAAATAACGGCTTATGAATCTGCTCATAGCACATGAAAAGACCTTTCGGCGAACAATTTTGATAACATAAGTTTTAAGGAACTCAGTGTACTATTTAACACTCATTACAAAAGTACTTATTCATTTCTGCTGTTCCTTAATTTATTTGCAAAATCTTGATGCCAAACCTAAACGTACCTGTTTGAGGTAGCTTATTCTCTTAGGGCTCCTTTGTGTTTCATCGGAATAACTGACTAAATACATACTTTCTCAGTACGTAGCCCTAGAGTAAATTGCTTTATCATTTACTATAACTTGAAATACAAGAGTCTGAAACCGTTACGTACATCGCTTCAATTATACAATTTTATGCAGAGCAATGAAGAATTAAGAATGTAAGAGTCTGAAACCCCCACGTTCAACTGCAGTTCAACTATGCACCTTTTTATTCAACACAGTATGGAAACAAGAATACAGGAGTCTGAAACCATCAAGGACAGCTTGCAGTTCAACAATACAAACTTAGTAGAAGACAATATGGAAGTTAGAATACTCACTAAAGTACGCCTTAGAAATCTGTCTTTGATTCGAAAGTCAATTAAACAATCCCACAGAAATGTCAGATTTCAAAGAATAAAGTTCCAGCGTGCGATTATGAACTCCAGGAATTAACATTTCAACCGATGTCGAATTCGTCAACAACCTTTCAGACATATTTAGCATCGGTGCCCTGTCATTGTGTTTTCTATTCCAAATACCGTAGTTCAGGTTATTTTCCGAAGGCGGGTAAAGTACCATTAGAATTTCTGTTTAGCTTTTAAAGCCAAGTTATCCGCTGTCTTGAAATAAATATGTTAACTACATTTACCAAAAACTACATGGTTCAAGATGCCACAAATGTTATATTATACGTAAGCCGAACTATTCATATCCTCTTCCACTGACTCATAAGCTACGGAGGTAATTTAGCAGTGGCTTGTGGCCCACCATTATTGCGTGCATAGGTGCACAAACATGTGACAGACGTTGCATGATTTAAAGGTCTACAGAGCAAGCAAATTTACCGCAGAATAATGAACCATTACGATAACTTCAGTACATTATTACCTGATGTCATGGTTGACTGAATTCTCCTCAAGTAGCTGAGAACAGGCACAACAGAGCCACGTGTGCATCGTGGCATCAAAGCTTAGCTTAAGGCCCTGGTAATCGAACAACCAACACTGGCCATAGATGATAGAATTGCACAAAAAACTTCAATAAGGGTATTATAGGCTTGCCTCGCCAATTATTCATGCGCTAGAACCGGCGCATAAAATAACACCTCTTTAATGCTCTACCTTATAGATTAACCGATGATAGAGTTCGTTAAGGACAAGTTCATCTGCAGGTTCAAACAGCTAGAAGGCTCCACTAGAAGGCCATATGTATGCATGTATGTATGTATGCATGTATGTATGTATGCATGCATGCATAAATGTATGTATGTATGTTTATATATACGGCGTATAGGACAGCACCTGGTGGTTTTGACTTGTTGTTCGTTACACGCTTTCTGTACATTTTGAGCAGAAAGCTAACCACATATAAAGGCGTTGTATTTAAAAGCTGACAGTTTATAAAGGTTTCGGATTAATTTTGACTCAGTGGGATTTATTTGTTGGTTCTGCCTGACCGTTTATGTAGCCAGTTTCCCTACATGGATGTTTTATTCTTCAGAGCCGTTTTTCTTTTCCGTCACGGTCTGTTGGCGGACGCTTTGTTTTCTATTCGTGAGGCGTTTCTCTGGTTTTGTCGTCGCCTGAGGCCAACGCCTAGCTGCTCTGAGTGAGTTATATTATGCTTCAAATAGTTTAGGAAATACATACATATTAATCTAGAGCTGGTATCCAATGACAAATCCCTAGGCAATCTCCAGCAATGTAAGTATGCATGTATGTATACAGGCATGTGTAGGTATTTATTCATGTACAGTATACCAATGTATGTACGTATGTTTGTATATGAAGGTATGCATGCTTGTATCTATGCAGGCCTAAGTATGTATGTATGAATGTAAGCATGTATGTATGCAAATATGTACGTATGTATGTAGGCATGTATGTATGCACGTATGTGTGTACCTATGTGTATGTATGTGTATGTATGTATGTATGTATGTACTTATTCAATACATGCACGCATGTATTTACCTAATTTTAAAATGCGCCTTCAATGTATTATCTCGCATAAGGGTTTGAACATGGTTATCTAAGAGATCCTGACAGGTGCGGCTTAAGATACAAGATATGTAGTATGAGCTCAGTCAGATGAAACCATACGTACATAGACAGCCACCTGTGTTCATTCATCCGGTTCTTTGTATATGTTTCTTTGATTGTTGGTTTGCGTGTCGACCCGCCCGGCTGGTACCTACCTGGTGGGCTCTTCTTCACACGTCTCGTGTTTTTTGCTGCTGCATATTCGCAATTCACGTAGTCTGCTGCGTTGAAAAAAAATTCACATTAAATTAACGAATGAAACTCGTAGGCGAACAGTTCTTTTACGGAGGTTGTTCAATTCCATTTGTCGCAATGAATTTGCAAAGCTATATGTAGTAGTTCAATTAAGAGGTTATCCTATCGTTTCGATGAGACGCAAGCTATAAGCCCAACGTGTAGTATGTCATTCAGGTCTTAACTTAAGACACATCTCTTCCAACTTGCTTACTCACCGTAGACTGGCTTCTGGTTTCTCTGACTTATCGGAATTTGACCCGGCTTCTTCAAAGGTTTATAATCTTTGACGGGGATTTTGACTTGGAGTGACCATTGGCTGACGCCTTGGGGATTATGATAACGGCGCTAGAGAAGTCTATGGATTAGATTAAGTTAGTGTATACTATGTGAGTTCGCATCAAAGATACTCAAGGCTTGCCAGAGTATATCTGCGTGCTAATTTGGCAAAATGTAGGCTATCTTATAGGGAAAATCAGCTCCCCGTTATTATACACGGACCATAAAATCAACTGCCAACAGTTGTCCCTATTTGATAAATTTACCACAGCATAACGCATTTCCTAAACAATTTTTTTGTATTGAAGGTACCACCCTGTTAAACTACGTCAAATAATGAAGCTATTCAGAAGCCGAGAGATTCCCAGCAACAAGTTTAGCATCTGTCGGATTTAGGGGAGCTAGTTTGCAGTCATGCATCGATGAGCGTTAGCATGTCTGTTTGGCTTATACAGATAGGAAGACATAAACAGAAGTCTGAGTCTATTCATCTCGTGTAACGGTGTCAATGAGCTTATGAACTGTACACCCAACGCTACCACTACGTGCAATGTGTTGGAATCTCTTTGTGCTATACATAGTTATTTGTGAGGTCGAGACCAGGTCAGAGGTCATGTTCAGGTGAAAGAGTTTTAGGTCAGTTTGTTTTTTATCAGCTCTGTGTGCGTGTATGAGAAAGAGAAAGAAAAAAGAAAAAAAAAGAAAAAGAAAAAGAAAACTAGAGAAAAGCCTCGACTAGTTGAACTTACAGTGAACTTACAGTGATGCTTAAATAGAGTTTATATTTTACTCTGTCAAAATCAGTAAAAATTCAACATTCTCACTAAACTCAGATTTCTAGGTACCCCTGGATCGGGTAGACTTTGAGGTGACAACCAAAACGAGGAACAGCACAAGACTCTGCGATACACATCGTACAGAAAGTCAAATGGCAGCTGGAATAACAACTTTTAGTGCATGTAAAGGAAACGCCTTTTGTCTGTTGAGGGCTGACAACTTCATAGATAATGCACACTGAATGAGTCTAATTTTTAAGAAACGTTCAGACTAACCATCGACAATTGTTTGTGCCATTTTATTATGAAGCCAGATGCTTCAAAAGTTCTATCACAGAAGTAGCTACATGACATTCCCTCATTATAACATTTTTTCTTATGGGTATTTCATTATATAAGAAATGTATAAAACAATGGCTTGTTGCTTGACCATTTTTGTGCAATGACATATTGCACATCAGCTTTTAATCGAAAAGAAAATCTATACAGTACAATACAACACTTATTCACCAAGGTCGTTCGTTACATGTTCTTCTTCATGTCAAAAGCATCAGACAGCCTTTCCTCAGCTTCAAGGGCTCTCTGTTGAATTACTGACTTTCCAACAGAAGGCAATCTTGACATTTAGAGCACCGTATAAAAGGCTCAGTTCATCCCTCAAAACCCTCCGAAATTCAAAAAGACTGCTGCGTTTTAGTGAAAGTCCTACTGGGTCGGTACATAGAAAGTGTTTTCAGATGTGCAACCTTCTTTTATGCAATCATCTGCCGCAAAAAAGCCAAACTTACTAAGTCAACACCTAAATTTAAATTGTTAATTTTTCTAAAAAGATTTTCTACTGAACTGAACGCACGTTGGACTTTTGCTTTTCATTTCACAGAAAGTTATTCTGGACAGATTGAAGACGGTTTATACGGGTTGTCTATATTCACGAAAAATATTTGCTGACTACAAACTAGCTTACAAATGCCAACATGGACTTGCTCCATCCTATCTATCCAGCTTCTGCATTCAGGTTGCGATAGTTCTTGGTCGATTCTCCTTGCGTTCTGCGACCAAGCGAAATCTGATAGTTCCAAAGATTCATATAACATTTGGCTCTCATGGATTTTGTTGCTCTTACCTCACAGTGTGAAATGCCTTATCCACTACCATCAAAGATAACACTTCTGCAATAACGAGATTTAAAAAGAAGCTTAAAATTTACTTGTATAATAGGTCTGGCTAGATTTCTCCCCTCAAAGTCCGACCCACACCTCACAGTGGTGAGGGGGTGTAACAGTCAAGTAAGGGATTGCCTGCAGAGGCTATACCATCAGTGGTGAAGGCGTAAGCTGAAGTATCACCCAGGGCGCTTCGCGAGGTGGGAAGGCTCTGCAGGAACCCTGAAAAACTGGCTAACGTGGGCGGCGAAGACCTGGGCAGCAGCGGGTCTTACATCGGAGATCGGGCGGAGGATCGAAAATTACGACAACGGTTGATCACTGTTTAGGCTGGTCTATGGTGATAAATTCGCGATAGACCGCCACTGCGAGGTGGAAAGGCAGGAGAATCTACCACCTCATTTTCCCAATGAGCATTATGGACGAATCAATTTTTAACCGAGGATAGGAGTGGATGGAAAAAAATCGTCTACAATGCGACCAACCCTCGTACCGAGGACGGTTGAAAAGAAAGAAAAAGAAAGATTTCTTTGCATTCCTATCGAACCATGCTATTACTCGATATTACTCGGTAGGACTTTGTCGGGTCTTTGCCCGTGTCTTTAAGGCTGTTGTAGATTGCCTGCATCAATAAATGTCTGTTTAATAATAACTTATAATAATATGAATGTATGTATTTATGTATGTATGTATGTATGAAGGCATGTGAATGCATGTTGTTACACATGACGTACATGGAAGGATCTGGTGGGCCGAGTCGTTGTACGTGTAACCCTATGTTTACAATTTGAGGAGAAAGCTATTTCGTTAAAAGATGACAGTATATAAAGATGTTGTAAATAACTTTGGCTCAAACTAGGTTTTGATTGTTGGTTCTGCGTGACCGTTTAAGTAGCCAGTCTCTTTCAACTGGTCGTGTTTAGTTTCCATGCACTGATAACTCCTACTGATCTTCTGAGACGATTTGGGTTTTATAACCTAAACCTGGTGTCCAATTACATGCCGCAAGAAAACTTAAACATTTCGTGTATACATGTATGTATATAGGCCTGTGTATGTATATGTGTACGTATGCAAGTATGTATGCATGTATGCATTTATGTATGTGCCCATCAACATGTATGCATGTATTTACGTGAACAGTTTGGGACTAGAAAGGGCTTTATACCCCAGTAAAAGGGTAACCCAACAAGAACCAAGAGTGCCAATGGTAATCGGGTCATCCTGTGAGTCACTCGACGTCAGGAGCCGCTACACAAGTAATAAAGAACGCCTAAGAGAATCATCGTTCGGACTTGCTCGTCAAAGGCGGAGGCTGTAATATCATCCGCCTATGACAGAGACACGCACACAGATTCAGAGACTGTGAGGTTTCGCAACAGAGTAGTTAAGAACCTCGATCGCTTTATGCGATATGTGCGTTGGCTGCAGTAATTTCGCAATTCAATTAAACGAATAAAACCCCCCTCCGTTTCGAGAGTGAATCTGTCGCGCCCTCAAGAAGCCACGACAGCATCTAGTGAAGGTCGCGACATTTCTGACTGAAGTCAACTATTAAAGGTATTCAGGCGCCTAGATGCTCCCAGCACAAAAGTTTAGCATCTTTCGAGTTTAAAGCAGCTTGATTGAAGACGTGCATCGATGAATATTCTTTATTATGCCTGTTTGGCTCATACAGAAAGGAAGACAGAAACGAATGATAAATCAGTGAAGGCTTGAGCCTTTTAATGGAAATTGATTTGCCTTCAAAAGATCGGAATTTATGAAAAGCTTCATATATGGCCTCGGCAGATTGGAATCACATAACTTACTTACGAAGCGCTGCAGCATATCTCAATCGAAATCAAATTTTCTTTAGCTTAAGTTTTATAGTGGCAACATGTTGAAAATTATTAGAATGTTATTTTGGTGAGCGCATATAAACATTTCACACCGAGTTTCAGATATGAATATCCATAAGCAATGACGTCCTACCGGTGACTGGATGCCAGGCTCTGTTAATAAATATGCATAGGTAATAACGTAATTGCTGTTGATTTCAGACCACAGGAGGATGAATGTATCGCAAATAATGTCGAAATTACAGTTTTGCTTCTTGAATTTATGAAGATTAAAATTTATTTAGCCAAATTAGAAGTTTTATTTCATTTATACCTTCGATATTATAGACATTATGCAATTAGGTATGAAGCCTTTCAACTAAAATGCGAGACTGTGGCGAACTGGGTAAGGCACTGGATCGCGTCTGACTATGGAACAGAAGATTCCAGGTTCGACTCAAGAAGGGTTCAAATTTTGCTCGTTGCATCGTTTTAAAACCTTCTTTCCTTTAGCACATTAGCTTTGACAATGATATACAACGCTTTAATTTATGATCCGTATTTCGTAATAATCTGCACAACCTCTCCATTACGTAAAGCTCATAAGATATTAATGTAAATTCAACGCATTTATTCAATCTTCCTCCAAATCTCACATAGGTTCTCAGACCCCGTAGAAATCTGTTTCTTAGTAGTATAGTAGAGTTCTGATTTCAACTATGGTAGTGTTTGAGTTCTGTCTCGCATTGTACCTTTACATCGTTTATTAGAGATTCACTTTCAATCAGTGTTCGTAGTAACGCGAGCGAGATTCTAGTTCAGTTGTGGAGCAAGCGACTTAGTCTACGACAAACTTTAGACTACTCTACCCATAACGATTACTGTAGCGCCAGAAGACGCTAGACTATCTTCTCTACATTCTGCTACGACCTTTCTGCATGACGTCTGAACTCCGACTGCTTCTCGATGTACTGCTCTCTCTGACGAGACTCACATGCAGTTCTCCCAGTCTGCACCTTCATCTTGGCCGAACGGCCGAGCAGTCTTCTTCTGTGCATTCTCTGCGGATTGACTGACTGACCCCTGTGTGCAGTCTGCGAGCTCTTTTCTACCTGAATCCTCTGAACTCTGGGCGCATTCCTTCTGGGCCGGTCAGTACCCAAGACCCGAGCTGACATCAGCTGTCGTGTGCCTTTTGGTTCTGATTCTCCGAAGTCAATTGTATACCAGTGGACATCCATCTGGCTATCACGTGGACCTCTCGTGCTTAGTTGCAAAGCCCTCTGATATACCTGGAGATTGCTACCTGTGGATTGATCAGCTTACTCCAGCAGAATCCTTTTGACTAAGCTACACTCCTGCATTCCATAGCTCACATGTATTGCTACCAACAATAGCCTTTCCACTCAGTGTGACTTTCAGCCCGTCCGTTTCTAAGAATCTTACCGCTGTAGCTTGCGGCTACTGGCTAGCTGTCTTGCTGCTCTGAACTAAGGTCCTAATAAATCATTCGCCTCAATGCCTACGCACTGGCCAGCAACGACTACTGAGTAAGTCTGGTAATCTACTGACGACTACTACTACTTTACTTACTTACAAATATACCTTAACTAGCTCGGTTATAGTAGTAAAACTGTTATTTCAATTAGGCCTACATAACATTATTTACGATTCACTTGTTTTCAAACATCAAGTCTTCATTCAAAGACTAGCGATTCCATGAACTGAAAATCAACAGGCTTGACGTCATTACTTATGAAAAGGCCTATTTCTTACCTGACCTTGGCGGATGAAAACCAGACTTACAAATATAACTTAACTAGCTCGGTTATAGTAGTAAAACTGTTATTTCATTTAGGCCTACATAACATTATTTACGATTCACTTGTTTTCAAACATCAAGTCTTCATTCAAAGTTTTGTATTATCACTTGTCTCCACAGTTCCCGATCTTGCTCTGTTCTTATCAAGGCGTGCATATCGTCCCTTATATCATCTGTCCACTCCCTTTTAGGTCTTCCTCGTCTCCCATTTCTGTCCATAATTCCCATCATCACGCTTTTTAATTTTCTACTGTCATCAATCCTGCATATATGTCCAAACAAGCGTAATGTCCTTCTCATTATTACTTGTATTAGATTACAGCCCTTCAATTTATGTGTCTACTTTTCATAAATAATCCTCTTTTATGCATTTATTCAGTCTTCCTTCGGACCTCCATATTTTTTTACCTTCATTGTCCAATTCAGTTTGTAATATTCAGTCTATAGCAGTCACATTTCAAATCTTGAATCAAAGACCAGTATTACATTAGAGATTCCACGGTCTCAAATCAATAGCTTTGACGTCATTATGCCTATTTATGAATATTAATTATCACACTCTAGCATCGGAAGAAAACCAGACTTCATTACTCACGAATATTAATACCTGGATGAAATGGTAATGTCGCCGGGGCTTAGACGACGGACTAACTAGTCATAAATAATGTAACAAAGCCGAGGAAAGTTTTACGTCAGGTCTCCTAATTCTGGGTCGCTTTCCTGATCGCTCATGCGCGAAACTCTTTTTGTTAAGACAACACGTATGCCTATATATTCCGCTTGTCTACATTAGCAGCGATGCTAATATTGCGATACAGTGTCACAATCGGTTGGTATCGCTGATAGTTTTGTCAGTATCGTAGCGAGTATTGCGACAGACTTATTTCAGAGGTAACGCTTTGGTAGGCTATCAGATAATTGTTTTAGCCTTAATTCAGTCATATTCATAATTTTTTTCTGCCTAGCAGGATCTCCAGTACAATTATCTACAATAACGTGTTACTGAAATACGTAAAGGGCCGTTCGTGGCGATTCTAGTTTTGTTGTAAAGTCTATGATTTCAAATTCCCATTACTGCAAACCAAAGCACGTGTGTCCGAGCGATCCACTATAAAATTGACTGATTTAGCGTAATAATCTGTATGAATTCGTGTGAATTTAAATATGTTGAACTTAGTTAGATATTGAAGATGAGCAGGTCTGCTGTAAAAAAGAAAATCGAAGTGACGTCTGAGCAGAGTAATTAAATACTTCTTCAAATGTGTCAGCCTAATCGTAATCGTAATCTCAAGATTTCTACAGCGCCCAACGAAAGCTAAGTCGCGGGAACCAGCTTATTCACAGACGCTCAGTCAAAACCAAATAGATAGGCAAAATGGGTTAGGTTCCAGGTCAAGATCCAGGAGTCAGGATATTATGATACGGCGCTATGGAAGTCTTTAGAATAGATTGGATTAGATTATACTGTATTGTAATTGTAAATGGAAATTTGTATAACGTCTCTTCAAGAGAAATTATACTCAGAGACTGCATCCACAACAGATAATACGCATCACCCGACATGCGCATTTTAAGTGCAACACGCACTATCCGCATACCAGTCACCAAACGTTACACATATGAAAAGCTTGTATTAAGTCAACCATAGGCCTAGCTGCGAATTTATATAGCTCAATATTTATCATAATACATCAATTGATTTTCTTAGTTCAGCTCGTCTTCCAGATTCATCATGTAGCCTATGTAGCTAAGATTATTACAATGGCCTTTTAACATTTTTCTCTTTCGATTCACCTGACTAGAAAGGCAGAATGTCAACTCATTCGTTTGGTTACGAACTTGAAACGGTCGCAAGCAACTACGTCAAATACCGACCTACGTACCCTGAAGAAATGTATGAAAAGATCCTCGATTACCTTGATGAAGGCTCTGACGGAGTTAAGAGGAGAGGAGTTGCTGTGGACGTCGGCTGTGGTAGTGGTCAGAGCACGTGGCGTTTGGCAAAAAGCTTTGACAAAGTCATCGGAATCGACTCCAGCGAAGCTCAGCTAAAAGAAGCGAAGAAAGCCACCGCCAGTTACAACAACATCACCTACAGGTAATCTCATTTACACAATTCTCTAAATGTTTATTTATTCAAGCATTTATATAATTTAGTCAGTTTAATTATTTTATTTAAATAATTTATTGCCCTCAAAACATACTTTGACCTTTCTGTTCAAATTGTCACAGCTTCACTTTCGCTGAATGTTATTTTTCTGTCAGTTTTGCTCACACCCTAATTTATCAACGTCTCAAAAACGTCTCGTCTTTAGTTTTTTTAAATGTCGCCTACTCGAATCTAATAATCACTCAAAAATTACTGAGGAGGTTGCACATTGACATTCAATTAAGCAACCATTCCTTTCATTTTCCTTTGTAATTCATTAAAGAAACTATCGTAACATAAGCTGTTCCACTGATAAAATGTAAGTCGTGGCTTTCATAATCCTTCACTACTACGCCTCATTTTGTGCTATTAATAATATACTATGCAACCGTCTTGAACACTAGTTACAGCTTTCGGGTCTCGATAAACACTTGCTAGAATAGAGTATAGTATAATCGAATCAAAAGGAAATAAGTGAATCGAATCGAATAGGACAGAATCTAACATAATGAAATATATTACACTAGAACAGAACTTGTAAAGACTCAATATTTTACTCTAGCATTTGCATAACTCTGGCCTCATTAGCTAGAAGCGAACGTCAAGTCGCCTCAGTGCACGAGAATGTCATTCGCGTCCTGGGCGTGGCTTATCTCAGGGATTTGAATCTGTGGCTAAAACGGTCCGTAGACGGGGACCTTAAATGTCGTGGTCCCCATTCAAACTGACAGCGGTTGTGAAGGTTCTCACTCGATTAATTTAATGAAAAATTAACAGGGTTGAGGTCACACGATCGCTATAGAAAAATGTCTAAATTTACATAACTCGAATCTCGGAACCCAGCGCCCCAGATTCAGATTTACTGACCTCGGGTATATGCAAGTGACAGCGCTCTGCCAGTCAGCTAAAGCTCATCTTGCTCTGTGTTGGAACTACCGCTTGGAACAATCTTCGGTTGCATTTAGGCATTATGCACTGTTGCAACTGAATCTGTCCATCAAACATTTTCAAACTACGTTAAGACGCACTTATTTAGATCAGTAAGACACCAATGTGTTTAGCCCGTTTTGAAGCTACTTTAACGGCGCTGTAACAAGCGTACGCAGAACATTTATACATCGTCTCTTCCCCACAAATGCTGATGAATTGTACATGTAGCTTGTCTTGTCTTCAACCGTCCTCGAGCCGAGGACTGGCTGCAACACCAGCAATTTTGAGCCATCCCCTTCTGTCCCCCATCTTCTGTAACAACTGTTGGAACGATAAATTCAGTCCACGACTTGGTGTTATCGAACCATGTCATCTTGGGTCTTCCCCGAGCTCGGGATCCAGGAATTGCATCTTGCATGATTTTTTTCTCTAAGCAATCTCCACTCTTTCGTAGCACATGCCCGAAACCTTACATTGCCTTACTTTACCTTATGAAAGCTTCCTCTTTTTGATTACTCCGAGCAGAATCCTCTCTACTCCTGCCGTATCTATGGGACCCACTCATATGTTTTCTTGGCTGTTCAATAGTATCCACGGTACTCTAAGACTCTGCCGCAGACATTTCATTTCAAATGCGTCGATTCTTGCCTCTTCACCTTTCTTTATGGTCCAGCACTCACAGCTCACTGTGACAGTACTGTCAATGGCCAAACAAGAACTTTCTTAATCGTATCATTGTTGCAAGCAAAACACCGTGACTTTTCCATACATATTTAATGCTGCCCCAACACCTTGTCCTTTAGCCAGTCTTGATTGAATCTCTGCTGCAGTCTGAGTCTTTGGTTACAATTGAGCCAAGATATGGAAATGTGTCAACCTGTTCCAGTTGATTACCTTGTACGCTGAGCTCATGTTGTAGGAAGTACCATTTGTTACCATGATCTTGGCTTTGTCCTCGTTAATCAACGGGCCCTTGTTGCTGCTTGCCCGGTCAAGATGAGCCACTAACTCTTGCAGCTCTGCCTCCGAAGTTGCCAAAAGAACAATGTCATCAGTACATCGGAGATTTGTAACTCTTCCCCCTCCTATTTCAATTCCACCATCATAGCCGTCCAGCGTTTCCCTCATAACCACCTTTGCCAGGCTGCTGAATAGGTATGGTGAGATCATACAACCCTGTCGAACCCCTTTCTTGACAGGGAACCCTCGTGATAGTAAACCGGCTGCTCTCAAGTTAGCTTGCTGTTTACGATAGAGTCAAGACAGCAGGTTGATGATGTGAATAGGGTAACCCATGTCTATCATGGCCAGCCACAAATTCTCATGTGAGACACAATCAAAAGTCTTCATATAAGTCAACAAAGCACAGATAGAGGGGCTGCTGATGCTCTCTAGTTTTCTGCATGATGATTCTAAGATCTGTGACTTAATCTCTTGTTGCCCTAGTCACCAACACCTAGACACGAGAGAGGAAGACAGGTGTTACAGAAGTGTACTTTGTTGTTTCTGGCAGGGCCCAGACATTAGACATCAGAAGTCTATGCAAAACAATACTACTGCAATTTTCTTTTCCTGAATATAGACAATCCGTATAAACCGCCTTCAAGGTATACAGGACCCCATCACATCATTCCTGTTCTCAAATCACTTCACTGACTTAAAATATCTTAACGAATAGGGTACAAAGTTCTATCACTTACCTATAGCACACTTCAGTCTTCCCAACGGTCCTATCTTCGTCACTTATTTACAAGCTAACCACTGCGCTCAACCCGCTCCTTTTCTGCAGTAACAATTCTCCGACCCTCATTCATCTCGTCCTGAAATGTTGGAAATCGCCCCAAAGCCATAGCTAATCCTCCCCTCAGGAATAAACTCCCATCAGAATTACAATTATCTGGGCACATCATTCGAACTCGCCATCACTTCACCCCTTGCAATCACTGCACAAGTCTTCCAGTAAAAACTGATACAATCCTCTCCTGCAGATCCTGTCCTGAATCTCTTCTTCTCCTCTTATCCATCCTGCAGATACACTGCCAAACACAACCCAGAGTAGCCGTCTGGCTGCGAGCCGGCACGCATCTTGGATGTTGCCCTGGAACCGAACACTTCTTGCCTACCGATTTTGCTTTGACTGAGCGCCTGTCACTAAGCTTGTTCCTGCGACTAAGCTATCATTCGGCGCTGTATGAATCGTATTCCTGAACTCCAGTTTACGATTATGATTACAATTAACACCTAGAACGTAATTGTCTGGTCACAGAACTACCGCTGTGTTAAGAAATTCTGATAGCCTGTCAAAATCGTGGCCTTTTGTAATATTTCAATCTAGACTAATGTCTGCTCCCTATTCATCACTTTGAAGAGTGTACTTTGTTGTTTCAGGCATGATAGAGCGGAAAATCTCAGCGAAATTGTTGGTGAGGGGAACGTCGACCTTGTGACAGCTGGAACAGCTCTACACTGGTTCGATACTGAGAAGTTCTACAGTGAATGTCTTAAAGTTCTTAAAGTAGGCGGAACCTTTGCTGCTTTCACAACCGGGCCTCCGATTTTCGACAATGAAGAAGCAACTGAGATCATACGCAAGGTAATAGGCTGAACCTCTATCATACTGAATGCCTTGCTATTGCAATGCGTCTGAGAGGGTTTTAAAGCAGAAGAGCAGTGCTAAATGACAACAGAATGCAATACAAAATGATACAATACAATGCAGAACAGTACCTGAATCATTCTATAAACAATTGTTGCTGGAATTACAATAAATAGACACAACTGTTTTTTAAGTTAAATAATGTGTTCTCAACCAATAAACTATTGGCAAAGTACGTGAAAAGGATTGCGGCTACAAGCTATAATTCCTCCTACAAAACTTCAGGCTCACTATGGACATGTCGAGGTTTTTGGTTGCAAATATAGGCTATGCATGTTCTGAAATTGTTTGTTTTGATTAAAGATTTACAGAGTGACATTCAAAGACTATTTTCAGCCTGAAGCCGACCATTTTCTCAACAACTACCGAGAGCTTCACGCCTTTATGCCAAAGTACTTTCGGGTTTGTACACGGTATGACGAAGCTTTCTTTATTTCTAACATGGATGGACTAAAGACTAATGTTCTTCTTAAATTAGGCAACCATTTTCGATGTAAGAAGGAAAGAATGACGTCAACCATTTAACCACGGGATACTGCTACTAGTTATTAATTTAGTCATTCATGAGTTTAAAAATACCTCATTGTGCTTTTTATTGGAATTTCAATGACATTCAAGTAATGTCAAACACGTGTCTATAATCGTCCAAAAGCAAGCCGCAAAGTTTGTAAAATTCAATAATGAATTTTCAGACACATGTTACTTTAGTATTTTCACTATGTGGACAGCACAACAAAGGATATAATGTATGCTCATAGATGTATACTATATTTTCTAAGTATTACACTGATTGTTGCAGAATGTTTCAGAGTGATGGCTACTGTCTATTTTATTTCTTTAGGGACGACTCCATGAGTTATGACGTTGACTACAATTTGAAAAGCGTGATGGGGTTAATTATGGCATTACCGCAATACGATTTCTACAAGGCAGACCATCCGGAAGAACCTGATCCATTAAGTGCTATCATTGACAAGTAATTCTTGCAAACAGTTAATCTATTTGGCTTAAGTGAAGTGAAAAGGCCATGTTACTCGCAGACAGTAACTGTAGCTTACTCCTGTTTCACTAAGGTAAGATGAGGCGATGGGAGGGAAGAAAACGGATTATGTTAGAACAGTGGTTCTTAGAGAGTGGTCCGGGGACCACCTGTGGCCAGCGAGCGTGACCAAATGGTCCACGGTGGCGATTTCCAAATTTTCCCGCAGTTTTTCTTTGTATGCAAGATAACACTATGTTGTCGCAATTCGGTCAATAATATTATAGATAGTTTATTTTCTAAAACTATATCTGTACTCTTGCTTTGGTTACGTTGCTTTTCATGCCACAGTAGCAATATTTTCACCTTGACGTTCAAACTTGTTCATTTTCAATAAAAATCAATGGGCCGTAGGACGTAGGTGGTCCCACTCTAACATGGTCTCTGGTAAAGTGGTCGCCGGACGAAAAACTTCGAGAACCACAAGGTTAGAGGAATGGAAGATAGGTGCGCCAACAATAAAACAGAACTTAAAAAACTGGAAAACCTCCCCATATTGGATAAATGGTTCCTCGTCAATTTAACATAATGGCTCAGAATTGGAACCAGACTCAAAGATGAAAGGCAACTGACTTAGCACATGAAGTAATAATTTTAACCAAGGGCGTCGCCATGATTTTCCAACTTGAGGCGGATTCAGTTTCGAAATATGCAAAGTAAACGAAGTCTCTCGCAGAAAATTATAACCGATGACCCTTTGTGTCGAACAGTTTGTTACACTTTACTTCTGATTTGCTTTAAAGCGCTTATTGCACCAGTGCGTCAAATTTCCAATAAATTTTAACTTCTCACGCTTCAGATTAGCCATAGACAGACCTAGGCACACAAGCTTGATGTGATACTCTCTGGAGTAAAAAGTGGAGATAAAAGCACATTTGCCAAGATCGTTGTGGTTACGTAAATTTTCTCTTTAACAGCATATTAATTTATATGTCGTCTTTTCTGTTATCAACACAGGGAAAGAGTGAAAGGGGAGTTCCATTCTCAAATTCTGCATGTTTCGCGACTAGGACTTGGATGGTTGAAGACTATTATTTTGTACATAGCATTAATTTGAACCCCCCAACCCAGATAAGAAAAGCATCTGCACTACAAAAATATTAGCGTTCTGCTCTTCTGCCACAATATCTGTCTATGATTATTAAGAGAATCATCTAGCAGAATGATTGCATTCCATACATCATCCCAACACCGTCAACATTACAAGTATTCGAATCTTATCTAGTTCAAGTGTGGTGTAAGTGATACTCGAGAACCACGTCAGAAGAAGTGACCAGATCGCTCGAAGATTGATTGGCTTTTCGCTCTGTGGTTCTTGATTACAAAATCGTTACTAGTTGTTTTACTTTTCCAAGTGTAAATCGTCAAACATTCTGTCATTCTTACTTATTACAAAACCTAGAATACATTTAGGATACAGAAAGTGCCTTTTGTTTTAGACTCCAGTCTACTTATGGTACGAAATCAATGGATGAGAGAGTTGCTAAATGTTCATTTAAAATCACACTACTGATGGGTAAGAAGTAGGCTGATGGATTCCATCTTTCACCTACAGCAGAACCGACCAGTAAAGATCAACTTAAACACGAAAAACTATTAAACTCTTCCATGTATTTGATCTTCTTTATCTGAATTAGTGGAGCTAACAGTGGTTTTCAATGTTTAATGACATGTTGTAGCTGCATAGTCGTCTAACATCCTTCTTATCTTTATCGTTCAGCTTTAAAATTGGACACTTTATAACTGCTGTTAAGTGGCGTGAAAGTGGTTTATGAATTCTATATGCTAACTACCGGAATGACACTACATGTTTATCTGGATACTATTTCTTGCACTTTATTTAGTGTTGTAGAACATTCAAATTACATGCATGCGTTAGGTGTTTATTATTTCGTGTACGTGATCCATGGTATTTTCCGAGCAAAAGTAAATCGATCGCACTGCTGGAGCCTAACCGTGAGAATCCCTTGAAAATAAAAAAAAAATAACGACATAAGAAATCTACTACAGGAGTTGTACCATCTGCGTGTCGAATTAGAATTGATCCATCTTAAAGTTGAGGTATTATCACGTCTGCTATTGCCAGTTATGTTTGATATGAAACTGTCGCTTTCATGTAGAAATCACTGAATATGCAAAGCAATATGTTGTAGTTCTATTAACAGATTCTTTATATCGTTCCAATGAGCCACAGGTTATAAGGTACTCAACACTTAATTTTCTTGCGTAGAGTAGGCCTATCTGCCCGCTATTTTGGCAAAGTGTACCTAATAGAGAAGATCAGTTCCCTGTTATATACCAACCATACAAGCATTTTCCAACAGCTGTCCCGATTTTTGAGATCTTTACCACAACATACCACATTTTGAAAACTTTGTTTTAAATTTGAAGTTACCTTCCTAACTAATATCAAATATTAAAGGTATTCAGACGGCATGCATCGATGAGTGTTCCTTATTATGTCTTTTTTAAATCATACAGAAACGAAGACAGAAACGAATGATAAATCAACAAAAGCTAGTCTTTTCATCTCGTGTGACGATGTCAATAAGCATATGAACTGCACACCCAATGCGACCGTTCCATTCCAATGTGTTGAAATCTCTTTGTACTATATACAGTCTCTGTGAGGTTGAAGCAGAAAGAGAGACAGAGACAGACAGACACACAGACACACATACAGACAGATAGAGAGAGAGAAACAGAGAGAGAGAGAGAGAGAGAAGAAAGAAGCAGCTGCATCTCATAGTCAATTGCATCAAACTGCCTTCATCACCTTCAACAGCTCTTTGTTGATTTATTTACTTATAAGGAAAACGACAGCTTCTATATGTAGAACACAGAATACAAGCCTCAGTTAATGCCTTCACAACTTTTGAAAGGGTCGTGACAGGCTGCTATTCGCGTGCAATGCATCAGACAGCCTTCATTTCCTTCGATATGTGTCTGTTCAATTTTTAACTTTTCAACAAAACGGAAGTTTCGACATCTAGTCCACAGAATACAAGCCTTCGTTCACACCTTCACACCCTTTGAAACCAAAACAGACTACGTTCTTGTGATAAGTCTAATGGCACCGTACATAATTACTTCCAGATGGGCAACCTTCTCTTATGCAATTATTATTGTATTGTATTGTATTGTATTTGATAACTTATACAGCGCTTCTTTCAGAACAAACTACTCAGAGGCGCTTCCAGCATCAGAGCCCCTGGGAAATAAGAACGTCTTTAAACAACGAACTGACTGAGCTTTATCAACAACAGTGACCCTAGCACGAAGCGATAGCGGAAGTTCATTCCATAGAGATGGGCCAACAACAGCAAAAGTCATCTGCTGAGCAAGGGAGGACTTAACACGAGGAACAAATAGATCCATACGATCTAAAGAACGTAATGGGCGGGATGAGGTACTACAGTGTGGAGTTCGCATCCATACAGGGCCCGGACGTTCAATGAGAATGACATGCAAAGTCACTTGCAATTGACCTCGGTGGTCGTAAAGCAAGGACTTACTTCCATGTTCATCATCTTCTTTTTCCTTTGGCTTAAGACTTGGATTGCTAGTTTATTGGAATTCAACACATTTAAGAAAACAACTTCGACGGTATATAATATTATACAAAAGTATTATACACTAATAATGGTAATCGGAACTGATACAGAGAGACATGACTTGTAGCACTGGATCGAAGTGCATGACCATGTATGAATGTAGTATGTATGCATGTATGTGTGTGTATATATATATATATATGTGTGTGTGTGTGTGTGTGTGCATACTGTTACATAAGACACACAGGATAACACCGACTATGTTGTGTCGCTGTACGCTGCATTCTCCATACACGTTGAGTAGAAAGATGTTGCGTTACAAGCTGGTCGTGTTTAGTTTCCATTCATCGATGACTCCTTTTCTTCTTCAGAGATGATTAGGATTTTTTAAACCGTTTTTCGTCACTTTGTGCAGACAGAGGCTTTGTTTTCTCTCCGTAAGGCGTTTAGCTGGTTTTGTCGCTCACCACAGCTGATATCTTTTAAGCAGAGCCTGCTTCAAACTGTCACAGTCCCGCTTGTTCGGGTGGCAAACGGGAATAGACATCCAAGGCTCTTCCACTCAACAAAGCGCTCAAGTAGATGGCACGCTCTTCGTGTCTCCATCCGTTAGCGTCCGCATAGCCTTCAAAACGATTCAGGTAGGAGTCCATGAAGCCTTTTCCTTCATCGAAGTACGGCATCTTGGGAGCCTTTGCTATGCACTTGATTGTCGTTGCGCTCTTCTCTTCTTCATCACCCATACTCAATCTACGCTGACCAGACAATCCCGACGAATCAGGTCTTCTTCCGTCCTTTTCTGCATTAAGTTCTAATTCCTGCTGTTCTTTTGCTACCTTAAGTTTTTAAAGTTCGAAAAGTCTTCCTCTTTCCTGTTCCCGAGCTTGAAATTCTCTTTCTCGTTCTTTCTCCCGAGCTTGAAATTCTCTTTCTTTTTCTCGTTCTTCTCTTTCTTTCTCTCCCAGTTGGAACTCCCTTTCCAGGGTTCTTCTGTTTCTTCCCTCCGCCTCCTGCTATTTGATGAATGCATGTAATGCCTCGCCCTCTAGACTAATGCTTTCGCCTAACTCCTTGAGCTGCTGTACGGAAGCCATGTTAATCAGCCACTATATAAATTTACCGAAGAAAATACCTCCAAATAGGCCTAAATAATTTTCATCAATTAACTCTAATCTGAATTGTATGACAATTCACTTCACTATCAAAAAGCAATATATTTGCACATAGAACAACAGTAAAATTTTCATCTCACCAAAACCATTTGGCAGTGAAGCATTTCATACGGTGTGAGGCTTGCTCAGATATTGTTCGACGACAAGCAATTTTCCAGCACGTCGTGAAAATCAGATGCCTCGTTGGCGTGGATACAACTGGTATGACCTATGAGGAAACTTCATACATGAGCGCTTGTCACGGCGAATAGACGAGTACTCGTCGTGATGGTGTAGGCGTACAATCGTGGTGGTAACGGATATGTAAACATGTCGCAGTGAAAGAGACGTACAGGCGTCGTAATGTCAGAGACGTACAGGCGTCGTAGTAGCAGAGACGAACACGGGTCGTAATGTCAGAGACGTACAGGCGTCGTAGTAGCAGAGAATAACACGCGTCGTAATGTCAGAGACGTACAGGCGTCGTAGTAGTAAAGACGTACAGGCGTCGTAATGTCAGAGAGGTACAGGCGTCGTAGTAACAGAGACGAACACGCGTCGTAGTAGCAGAACTGTCTTTTCTTATTTTTGAAGAACAAAAGTCTAACCTTTCGCCACTTCTGTTTCGGTCGCCGGCGTTTCGCATTCAACCGATAGGAAGGTCCCTTTCCAAGCTTTCGATGCCATGACTCGTCACAATCTTCCGATAGACCGTCCCGTCGCAATCTTTTCCGTCGCCATCTTTTATACTCTCGCCGCAATGTTCCGATGGCCTCGTCGCAATCTTTCCATACGAAGTCTCTTCGAAATCTTTTCGATACGACTGCCTCATCGGGGTCGCCAAAATGTCACGAAGAAACGTGTTCGAACGAGTTCGAAAATTTATTTTTTAAAAACCTTTCGATATATATATACACTTTACATAAAATTCCTCCTTCATCACTGCCTTCTCACCACTGTCTTACTCCTCCCAGTTCTCTCTCATCAACTCCTTTTATAGCCCACGTACACCTTTTACCACTCTTTTCTTCCTTCTAGAACTTTCTGTCTTAAGGCCTGTTCACTGTTCAAAATTATACCTGACTTCATGGCAGTCTTTTGTGACACGTCGCCATGATTTTCCAACTTGAGGCGGATTCAGTTTTGAAATATGCAAAGTAAACGAAGTCTCTCGCAGAAAATTTTGTGTCGAGACAGTTTGTTACACTTTACTTCTGATTTGCTTTAAAGCGCTTATTGCACCAGTGCGTCAAATTTCCAATAAATTTTAACTTCTCACGCTTCAGATTAGCCATAGACAAACCTAGGCACACATGCTTGATGTGATACTCTCTGGAGTAAAAAGTGGAGATAAAAGCACATTTGCCAAGATCGTTGTGGTTACGTAAATTTTCTCTTTAACAGCATATTAATTTATATGTCGTCTTTTCTGTTACCAACACATGGAAAGAGTGAAAGGGGAGTTCCATTCTCAAATTCTGCATGTTTTGCGACTAGGTCTTGGATGGTTGAAGACTATTATTTTGTATATAGCATTAATTTGAACCCACCAACCCAGATAAGAAAAGCACCTGCACTACAAAAATATTAGCGTTCTGCTCTTCTGCCACAATATCTGTCTATGATTATTAAGAGAATCATCTAGTAGAATAATTGCATTCCATACATTATCCCAACACCGTGAACATTACAAGTATTCGAATCTTATCTAGTTCAAGTGTGGTGTAAGTGATACTCGAGAACCACGTCAGAATACACAGAAGAAGTGACCAGATCGCTCGAAGATTGATTGGCTTTTCGCTCGGTGGTTCTTGATTACAAAATCGTTACTAGTTGCTTTACTTTTCCAAGTGTAAATCGTCAAACATTCTGTCATTCTTACTTATTACCAAACCTAGAATACATTTAGGATACAGAAAGTGCCTTTTGTTTTAGACTCCAGTCTACTTATGGTACGAAATCAATGGATGAGAGAGTGGCTAAATGTTCATTCCCAATCATACTACTGATGGGGAAGAAGTAGGCTGATGGATTCCATCTTTCAACTACAGCAGAACCGACCAGTAAAGATCAACTTAAAAACGAAAAACTATTGAACTCTTCCATGTATCTGATCTTCTTTATCTGAGTAGTAGAAAGAAGGTATTGTAACATGAGCTGAGATGAAACCACACGTACGTAGACAGACAACGGAGTTCATTCATCCGGTTCTTTGTATATGTTTCTTTAAATGTTGGTTTGCGTGTGGTCCCGTCCATATGGTACCGGCCTGAAAGGCTGTTCATTCGTCTCGTGTTTTTTGCTGCTGCATTTGCACAATTCACATAGGCTGTTGAGTTATAAAAAATTCACCTTAAATTAAGGAATGAAGCTCGTAAATAAACAGTTCTTTGCAGGTGTTGTTCAATAATATTTGTCGCGATGAATTTGGAAAAAGCTACATGTAGCCTTCTTCTTATTCTTTTGGTTCCCTGCCCTCAGGCAGGTTCAAACGTCCGATGACGCCACTCCTCTCGCTGCTGAGCTTCTTCTTTCAATCTGCTGTATCCGTCTGTCATCATCCAATCCAGCAGCATCTGTCTGGGTCTTCCTCTTGTCCCCTTCCCCTCCAATCGGCCCTCAATTACCGTTCTCAAGAGTGAGTCCCCTCTCAGTATGTGACCAATCCATTTTCGTTGTCGACTCTTTATTGTAGCTATCAAAGATCTTTCTTCCTCAACTCTTCTCAGCACCTCCTCATTTGTTATGTGCTCCATCCAACTAACTTTTTCCATCCCGCGCCAAATCCACATTTCGAAGGCCTCCAATATCTTGATGTCCTCCTTTCTCATGGTCCACGTTTCAGATCCATACAGCACCATGCTCCATATCAGAGTTTGTATTAGATAAACTAAAATATTTCCTATCGTCTCAGTGACACGTAGGCATAAGCCGTGAGCCCATGGAATGCTAGTATTAATGTCAACTCTGTGAGTCCGTATCAACTACTCACGTGTTTTCTAGGCCTATCTGCGCGTTAATTTGGGAAGCAAATAGCCAACAGATGTGCCGATTTTGAGAAGTTTACAACAGCAGAGCACATTTTCTACATATCTTATTTTTAATTTGAACGTACCACCCTGTTAAGTTAGTCACAAGCCTAGAGTTTACCAGCACAGAAGCTTTCGGATTTAAAGGAGATTGTTTGCAGACATGCATCGATGAGTGTTTTTTAATATCCCTGTTTGGCTCATATAAATGTAGAAAGGAAGACTTCAAAGAAGGGTGAATCAACGATAGTTTAAATCTTTTCCTTTCGTGGTTTCGTGTTACGCAGTCAATGAGCATACGAACTGCACACCCAATTCTACCATTACGTGGCAATGTGTTGGAATCTCTTTAGGCTATGCATAGTCCTTGTGAGGTCGAGGTCAGGCCAGAGATCATATTCAAGTGAGAGAGTTTTAGGGTTTTTTGGCTGCTGTGTATGCGCGCGTGTGTGTCAGAGAGATAGAGATAGAGATAGAGAGAGAGAGACAAAGAGAGAGAGAGAGAGAGAGAGAGAGCGAGAGAGAGAGAGAGGGGGAGAGAGAAATAGAGAGGGAGAGAGAGAGGCAGCTACATCACATCCACTCACAATGACATTCCTTCTTAGGGGCATTGCATCACATGAGACGTGCACAAAGCAATTTATTTTTGGTTATGTTCTTCCAATTACGTAATGAAAAGTCGCTGTTAACTTAAAAGAAAATCCATAGAGTATAACATGTGTTCACCAGGGTCGTGACATGTTGATATTCATGTCAAATGCATCAGACGGCCTTCATCAACTTGAACTATTACTTTTAAACTACTTTGTAACAAAAGCGCGGATTCGACATTTAGTCCACAGAATAGGAGGTCTAAGGCCTTAGTTTATACCTTCACACCCTTTGAAATCCAAACAGGCTACGTTTTTGTGATAGGCCTACAGGCTCAGTACATACTTAGTGCTTTGAGATGCACAACCTTCTTTGATGCAGTAATCTGCCGCAAAAAAAAACACGATTTTTATAAATTCAACAAGTACATTTAAATCACTTGTTAGGTTTGTTATGACGTAATATTTAACTAAACGCATGTGGGACTTTTCAAGAAAAGCGATTTGGCGTCAAAGATACGAAACAATTAAAAGTTTTCTTTGTGGCCTTTTATACTGGCAAATTATTATAGTGCAAATATGGTGAGTTTTTTATGTAGTTTTGGCATATTGGTCAATTACTGTAGCGTTAATTTGGTGAGTTTCTGATATGATTCTGAAATCGTAGTTCTATTCAAATTTAATTCTAGCTTCATTGACAACATTCATGAATATTATCGTAGTATATGTTCGTGACGTTGCATTGCACTGCATTGCATTGCATTTCGCTGTGAAACATCATTGAGTTTTAGACTCGCAAGTTTAGTCATCGCATAAATCCTAACTCGATGGTAGGTACATCCTTTTATTCGCTTGGTGTCGCCAGCCATTGTGAGTAGAATGTGCCACAGGACCAGAAAGTGCTAAAGACTGGTGGGATGAAATAGCCTGGATATCGGATTGATAGAAGTCTTGTCGTCCATACTACAAAATACGTCTAAAAATGACGTTCTTTGTAAATTCATTTCTTTCCTGTCCGTGTTTCTACTCATTTCGCATAATCCTCTCCATCTCCTCTGCGAAAGTCCGCACTCCGCACTAAGCCAAGGCTACCACGTTGCTTTTTATAGGAGTAACTGTTTTGCAAGGTGGAGCACTCTGCTACTGCAAAGTCCACAAAATGGACTGTAGTTAAATTCAACGGAGTCTATACAGTACATGCGCATGCAAATGCGTACATATAAAATATATGCATACATACATGCACATATGCATGCATTAATAGTATTTATGCATTATTAACGCCACTATCTAGTGACAAGCCATTAATCGATGGCGCTGAGCAACTGTGAGTGTAGGGTTAGTCCAGGTCCGTATAAAGTAATTGTATCGGGAGACTGGAACCCGAACAAGCAGAGATCTCTAACGAATCGGCTGCCGTGCCCCGATACACAAATACATCATTTTAAGCTTGACTCTCGTTGATCTTTCAGCTACATAAGGCCTCGAAAGTAACTAAAATCCGAACGGTGGGCAAACAATATTGGAACACCGTAGCGCTCTTGGATTAATATGCTTAAGCAACTCATACGTCATTTGCAGCCTAGTCCCTTGGCCGCAATTTTGACCAGAGACCTTCAATAAAAAATGCACAAGGCCGCGGCTTGGACGACGGACTTTACTCAGGATTATCGAGTGTCAAAGTGCGTTTGTTGATCGCGCATGCGCGAAAGGTTTCTTGCTGGGACAACTCGTAGGGCTATATATTCAGTGTCTCTATATTACCAGTGCTGTTAATATTGCGATATAGTGTCACTATTGCTTGGTGTCGCTGATACCTTTGCCAATATCGTAGTGAGTATTGCGATAGTTCCATTATGCTGTATCGCTTGGGTGTCGCAGAGTTTTTGCTCTTAAATCAGCCATACTCGATATCAATACTTTTTTCTGCTATGCAGGGTTTTCCGCACAATTTCGTATTATAAGGTGTGATTGAAAAAAAAAAGTCAAGGGCCATTCGTGGAGCTTCTACTTTTATTCTAAAGTCTATTGTATCGAATGTCCATTACTGTAAACTAAAGACTTGACTGGAACCATGTCCCTTCGAGATCCACGATAAAGTGACTCAATTAGTTCAGTAAATTGTGCGAGGTAGTGGTTTCAAAATTTGGTGAAGTAAGTTAGATATTGAAAATGAGTAGGTATGATGAGACGGAGAAAATTGAAGCGACGTCTGAGCACAGTAAACAAATGCTTCGGCAAATGCGTCAATAAAAGTGAATCAGAGAGAAATTTTCCTTTTCGGTGCAGGAAATGCGCGGACAATCGAGCGAACATTTCTCGACGACAATTGATCATAACAAAATTTAAAGAAACCCAATGTAATAAAGGTTAGTATTGTTTTACTAAATGTCGTTTATTATATAATTTTGCACATTTAAAATTTGCCACAGACTCTGTTTACAATTCGGCATTAACTTCTTGCATCAGCTATTATGGATGCGAAAGTACGATCGAATTTACAGAATTTACTTTCCAGATATAAGTCTGAGTTTCACTTTTACGTGCAATGGCATTACGCGCATAGGTCAGTGATGAGTAAAGGACTTTGGAAAATTATTTAAAAACCATTTAAAATACTATTCACTACTTTTCAACGTATTTATTTTTAACATACCATATAGTACTTCGAAAGTATTTAGTGCAAGTGTACCATATAGTACTAATATGTTGTAGGCAGAGCAAATTGACCTCCAGGCGACGGTTCAGAAAGCCTGATGCGTTGCAAACATACTAAGAAAAGACCTCTCAAATGATATGACGAAACGTCACTGCGACCAGAACACTAGAGCAAGCCAAATCCACGCTCCTGTCATGCTGACACGACGTCTAGGTTAAATTTTATAACTCTATGATAACTTAAACATAAACAGTTCACAGTCTTTGGAAAAGACATTTGGTGCAAAGTATGCGTGCAGCTTTGAGCCTAGCCCGCGCCGCGTTCCATTTAGAAGACAATTTCGTGCACGTGCAGATGTGAGTCGTATCACACCTCCAGAATGACTGGAATAAAAATGAATGCGCATGGCTCTTGGTTCTAGAGACAGCAACATGCGGCAAGCAATGTGTTTACGAACACTGTGCTCAGAACAGAACCCGTCTTAGGCGTGGCATCGTCCTACCCGTGCCATGCCGCGGCTGTGGTGTAGACACGCAGTCCATGACTCAGTTATGCCAGCCGTGTGGCGGTGCACCAGCAGCACAAAAGCTGCATCACATTGACAGACGCACTAGAAGGCACTATAACAAGGTCCTCGATGAGCTTCTGAACAACCAGTTAGAGAAACGGCTGAGGATGTGAATAACGACAGTGATGCTATAGACGAGTAGGTTGATGAGCTCTTGGCCACAATAATGCAGTCGGCTCTCCAGGTCGTTGTGCAGAACATCTTAAATCAGCTCATTCTGGAAACGTTGAAACAGTGCCTACTAAAACCGCTGGTTATGGGGTTCAATTCTGGGAGGCGCTTACCGGCCTGAGCAGATCGCCCAGAGGCCGTAGGATTTTAGCTTGAATAGTCTGGTAAATGCTCACTTGGAGGAGCTGGAAAGAACAGATCGGACGGGGCAGACTGTTCATCGGGAGAAGGAGTCGAATATAGACGATGAAACAACTAAAGAAGAGAACGAGACTGTTTGTGTAGAATTTACCTAATACCAATGTATTAGGATTTAGATAAGGCTGAGTTCTGTCGATTACATTCAACCTCAGTACAATCAAATAATCTGAACGTAAGTGTATAAAATAATTATTTTATAGTAACCTATTGCCTTATTGTTCATTCATTCCTAGAGCATTCGCGTAGGGCTTTCTTAAGGGTATAACCACTTCAAATAATCAACTTCTAATGCGCCAGTCCCTGATATTTCATGTACGACTAAGGACGCATAGTTTGTAAGTTCCCCAAGACCCTGAAAACAGCACGGACCAATAGGCACATATGCCTAGTCTACACATCTGTGCCTGAGGATGTCAGTTCGCATAACGATTGCGGCCCATTTAAGAGATTTCAATTTCGGCCTAGCAAGGTCCGTAAATGGGAACTATAAATGACGTGGCACCCATTCGTAAGGGCAGAGTTTTTGAAGGATCTCAGTCGATCGTTTCGTTGAAAACTGATCATGATCGGGGCCAAAAGGTCGCTACAGATAAAGTTTGCATTTACATTTTCTTGTTCAAAAAGCCTTAAAAATTTAACATAAAGAATTACTACAAAATGTACTGACCCACATGAAGTGCACGAAGGTTTCCTCCAACAGAAACGTCATTTGTATGACGCAAGATGCTCATTTGACAGCATTCGCAAATGGGCTTCATATATACAACACATATGGTTTCATATGACGTTGTTGTTGAGATCATAGACAGAAGAGTGATGCAAAAACTATATGGACTTCATTCAAATCAGCCTACCGATCTACGGTCCATGCTCACTCCTCAAACAAGTAGATTTTGCAGTCGACCAATGGATATAGGGGTCTTGCTGTTTCCCGTACCCGAAGTTGTTTTGCTCTACGGCCTTATCAGTATCCGGTTCAAAGCTTCGAAATTCATAACCCATTTCAGTTAGTTCTGTCAATTCCATGACGTCATTTAGGTCAAAAAAATAAAAACGCATCTTTTTAAACTACATACCTACCGTTCAACGCCTTCTGGTTTCTCTTACCTATAAGAAATCGACCCGGCTAACATTATTAAAGTGGTCTTTTATAAATTTTCTCTTTCGATTACATCTGATTAGAAAGGCAGAATGTCAACTAATTCGTTTGGTTACGAACTTGAAATTGTCGCAAGCAACTACATCAAATACCGACCTACGTACCCTGAAGAAATGTATGAAAAGATCCTCCAGTACCTTGATGAAGGCTCTGACGGAGTTAAGAGGAGAGGAGTTGCTGTGGACGTCGGCTGTGGTAGTGGTCAGAGCACGTGGCCTTTGGCAAAAAGCTTTGACAAAGTCATCGGAATCGACTCCAGCGAATCTCAGCTAAAAGAAGCGGAGAAAGCCACCGCCAGTTACAAGAACATCACCTACAGGTAATCTCATTTACACAATTCTCTAAATGTGTCATCCTTATTTATTTAAACATTTATTTCATTTAATCATTTAAATTATTTTATTTTATTTACTGTTCTCAAACACATTTTGAAGTTTCGAATCAAATCGTCACAGTTATTGCCAACTTCACCTTCGCTGAATGTTATTCTTCTGGCAGTTTTGCTCACACCCTACTTTACAAAAGTCTCAAAGACATGTCGCCTGAAATTAGTCAAAATTTTTCTTACTCGACTTTAAATATAGGGGGAAAGTGGTCTAAAACGGGCCCCTTAACACAAAACCAGTGATTTAAGGGACAGTTTTGCAAATATTCTCTGTCAAATACATTGCTAATGTAGGTAATTCAATGTACATTTACTAGACAGCATATATGTACGATTAACTTTATTAACAGAATGACAAAACATTTTTGGTAGACAGACTCAGGGGGCCCATTTTACCATACTACTACGTCTAAAATGGGCCCCTGTTTTAGCCATATTCTTTATCATTGCAGTAATAGCGTTCCTGAAGAGAAGTAAAAACGCTTAATTATTTTGGTTCATTCAGCTATTAGTTATGTCATTAATTTGACAAAAACACAATATAACGGCAACACAAACACTATTCACAACATTGTAAGCAGGTAAAACAATCAGCATCAAGTAACATCGTTCACTTCCGCGCATGGTTCATGATACCAAATGTCGCACGTTTGGCATGCAATCCAATCACAATCCATTTGCTCATCCTGTTCTGTATTTTCTTTGATGCCACATCTTGGACAAATAGACACTGTTGGATGTTCGCCTCCAGTTCCTTTGAATTTGCCCAGCGATTTTGTTGAACAACTCTTTGTGTGACTAGTTCCTGCTTTGGGTGTCATCTTTCTCAATTTCTTCTCTATTTTCGGCTGAACCTTTTTATCCTCTTTTACTTTCTTCATTTTCTTTGCTAAAGTGGCAGATATAGTCTCTTCCAACAAGTGATTCTTTGTTTCCAGCTCTAATTTGTAAGGACTAGCAGTTAAAACGGCCGCCTTACCCTTGACCCTGGACTGTTTACTACTGTGCTCTTTTATTTTTGCCAAAGGTGAAATGTCCAGCATGCGAGTCAGATCTTGATGTCGAGACATAAAACATCGGTACCAATCTAAACCAGCCTCCTCTTTTTCAACATTGAATCGATTATGAATACTGTTAGCCTTTGCCAGTTGGCACGCCAGTTTTGTCAAACGTATTCGAGTAAACTCAAATAACATGCTTTCCATATCTTTCACATGCTGTACTAGCTCATTCTCCATTTCTACATCAAACACATTGCACTTTGATCCAAGTCCTTTTGCTGCTGCATCTCGACTTGCAAGGCCTGACTTATACCTCCTCTGAAGTGTTGTTCTGGGTATATTAAATACTTTGCAAGCTTTTTTAGTCCCATTGTTTTGGCTCTCAGTGCTTCAATAGCTTTCTCCATGCTGATTTCTGACCAGGACTGACTCTCGGTTTTTCTCTTATACCGCCCCATGTGCACTTGTAGGTAATCCTAAAAATAAATGCGTTAAAACAGCAATAGCTCAATCCACAGATATGCAATGTCCAAAACGGGCCCCTCTGGGCCCATTTTAGACAATTCTAACCTATCGAAAAGATTCAGCCATCTTGAAAACGGGCGATAACGTATACTTAATTTCTCAATGATAGTGTATTTATATCATAATAGCACAGTAAATGGAGTTCTACCCTGATTGTGAATGTCATACACAGCAGATATTAACACTTTTTTCGTATCAACCAACAAAATAAGGAAACTTATCGAAATTAAACTTTGTAATTTTTCTCTCACCGCAGCACGAACCAAAGCAGTCAAGCCACTCATAGTAATCTGCTATCGTGTGCATTTTCAAACTTTAAGTAGAAAAATTAATAAAGTTCAACAAAACAGCCCCTGCTTTCACTTTAACTTGTTAATCGTTACAGAAACTACAGGAACACGAGCTGTTTCGTTGATAAGTATCAGACGCGATTCACATAGTCCTTCAATACTAAGTCTCATTTCACGCTTTTGATAAAAATATACAATTCAACCGTCTTCAGCACTGGTTAGAGAATCTGGGTCTCAATAAACAATTGGCTGAATTGAATACAACTGAATTAAATAGGAGAGAACCGAATCGAATAGGGTAGAATCTAATATAATTGAATAGAACAGACCTCGCCATCATAAGTTAATTCACTTTTACAAACTCACAATTTTACTCTGACATGTGTTTAATTCCAGTGGAGCCTCTAGCCACTATTCATACATGTCTCAGATTCAGATTTACTAACAGCGGATGAATGTAATTTTCGCGTTTCGGTCATACGACTCAAGGCCATCGTGCTCCATGTTGGAATTTCCTCTTGGAACAGTCATCAGTTGCATGTAGGCCCTACGTACTGTAGCATTTGACAGTTCGTCGTACATTTCCAAACTGCCTTAAGACGCATTGAATTAGGTCACTAAGACAGCGATTTGTTCAACGCCTTTCGAAGCCACTCTAGCTACGCTATATTAAATACTCTTGATACATGCATACATATAACATTTGTACATGGCCCACTCCCCACATACATCGAGACGAGATCAACCTCATCGAAAAACAAAACATTGCTCAAGCGATAGTGAACGGCCCCTGTAACATCCCTGTTTTTAAGTACACACAATTCTTTACGTCGTTTCTATCTTTGCAAACTCCTACATTCCATATCAACTTTAGGAATGTAAGTCAAGAGTTGAATTTTGAGAAGGCAGTCGAAATGATTTCAACAACTCAGCCAACAGAAACGCAGAGGCAAACTTAAGATAGAATCTTGACTGAATGTCTCGCATCATTGTGATAATCGCTATCACAATAGCAAAAGCTCTATATCGACATTGTCCAAGTAAGCCAAATCAGAGATTCCAGCTCAATAACAGCGCAAAATAAAAATCGTTGAGCAGGAAGGATCCGTTTCGGCTTCGAATATTCAACTCGACAGTTTCCACAGGTTAGCAAGCACACGGCTGCGGTTTACGGCGTTCGGTATTGAAGAGTCGAGAATGATAATTATAAGATGATGAGTCAAAATGGGATTTTTAAAGTTGTATTTTCAGTTTAAAAAAGGAATAAAATCCATATTTGCACGACCAAATGAGTGCTTTGACGTAGAATTGCTTAATACTTTTTGAATCCGCATTCCCGAAAGTATTATATGAAAACTGTAGATATTAATATCAAGAACTTAGCTGCCTTATCAAAAATGACTATCGGTGCTAAGAATTTCACATAGTCATACAAAATTGTGGCCCTTTGTAGATTACAGACAAAACTGCTTGGCAGCATATGAAATTGAAATTGCTTTTACACCAATTCTATCCATATTACTATCTGCTCTTCGCACACATAACCATGAATAGTGTACTTTGTCGTTTCAGGCAAGACGCAGCGGAACATCTGAGCACATTTATTGATGAAGGAAGCGTTGATCTCGTAACAGTTGGAACAGCTCTACACTGGTTCGATACTGAGAAGTTCTACAGTGAATGTCTTAAGGTTCTTAAAGTAGGCGGAACCTTCGCTGCTTTCGGAGGCTGGCCTCTGATTTTCGACAATGAAGAAGCAACTGACATCATAGACACGGTAAGTAGCGAGCTTCAAAGGGAGAAAGTTAACAAAAAGTTAGCGATACTTCTATCAGACTGAAAGCCTTGTTAATACAATGCGTCTGATAGGTTTCTAAACCATGATAACCGTACTAAATGACAACATAATTCAATACAATGATACAATACAACGCAGAACAGTACCTGAATATTTTAATAAACAAGTGATGTTGTGGGAATCACAATAGGCATCAATGTCATTAAATTAGACAATGTGTTTTCAACTAGTACACTATTTGGAAAAGCACTTGAAGAGGGTTGTGTCTACATGCTATATTTTCTCCTATAAGACTTCAGGCTTACCACTTAAATGCCCACGTTTTCCGTTGCAAAATTCATGCATGTTCTGAAATTGTTTCTTTTGATTAAAGGTTTTCAATGTGACTTTCAAAGACTATTTTTCCCCTGAAGCCAAACATTTTCACAACAGCTACCGAGAGCTTTACACCCTTATGCCAAAGTACTTTCGAGATTGTACACGGTATGACTAAGTTTCATTGATTTCTACTGGTTTCAACGTAAACATAAACACTAATAAGTTTTACCTGTTTAGACAGTAGTTGTGCTTGCAAAGTTATATAATATGGATTCAAATTACATTATAAAAGATATGTGCTTGTTCGTTACGTAGAAGCAGATTTGTGGAGTTTGCGCTGGGAAAACATCAGCACACATTGATGTCTGAAAATTCAACGGGATTTACTCATCTTAGTTCTGTCTTGTCTTTAGTCATCTTCGATTTGAAGGTTGCCTGAGCCATGAACCATCCGTCTCCAGACGTTTCTATCTTATGTTGTCTTCAGTGAATGACTTATATTTAATCCTGTCCAAGACCTTATGTTCTCAATCCAACCATTCTGTGGCCTTCCATGTGCTCGCGATCCATATGTTGTAAGCCCCATTTTATCTTTTTCCTAACAGTCTCCATTTTCCTAATACATGACCAAAGATTGTCAACGTCCTTGACTTGATATGACTTAACAGTTGCTCAATTATAAGAACGTATAAAATTAACGCGTTGCGTAGGAGACTCATAATATGAGACTCTGCAGTATAAACGATAGCTAGGTCGATGATGAGAGCTGAAGATTAACGGATGCTCTGCAAAGACAGTGTCAGTCGACAGTGTACCTGTCCACCGTCGATTGACAGATGATCGTTGGTGACAGACCGGAGTCTTGATCACAGTTTCGCAGCCTCAGGATGCATATTCAGTGTTCACTTTCTGTAAAAATTATTTATTTATTTCGCGAATGCTGTAATCGCCGAAGTCCTCAGCCATGTAATAGCATCCTCCTCGGCTTCGTGCAGGGCCCGTAGGCCGCCATCGAACCTAGTCATAGGGCAGGAGCCGACTATATGGTCCATTGTCTGCACCTGGCCACACTCGCAGTTAGCCGACGAGGCGAGACCCCATCTATGCAGTATGGCACGACAGGGACCCTGACCCGTGCGGAACCGATTTAGTAGGGACCAGGTCTCACGTGGGCAGTGGAAACCTGGCTGTCGGATAGTTGGGTCGTCCACTAGGGACTGATTGACCACAGGCGCCGACAGCCAGTCTCCCCGCCACTTTGCGATTAGGTCCACGGGTTCAGTGTTGAGCCATATTGGGTGTCGAGACTGCAGCCGCGCGTCTGGGTGGTTGAAAATGTCAGCGTGGACAGGCCAATCCGTAAAAATAACCCTCCGTTTTATATGGTTCATACGGGTCATAATGGATTTGCTATTAGTAGACTAAAAATGGCTATTGAAGAGTCTGAAGAACGGTAGGTCCGACTGACCGAACCTTTTTATGTATCATAATACAAGCGCTGTTCAAGCCTTGATACATGTCTCTGTCTCTCACTATATCATTATGTCTTGCTCTCAAAAATTTTAGCGACTTGATTTCACTAACTTATACAGTGTAAGTTTTGATCGCCTGCCACTGCCAACCTGTTAGGCACACTTATCGTAACATCAAGGCGGTAAATCCTGTACAGTTCAGTCAGTCGCTTGTTGATTCTGATCATTTCACTGCGCCTGCAGGCACTGCAGACGATTTTGCTGAACAGCTTAAGAGAACTGTCTCACTTACATTGGATAAAGTCGCCCCATTCACATCTGCTATCGGCGACCCTCTAAGCCTATAACAAGGTGGAGGCAATAGAGGCAAAGAGAGAACGTCGTCGACTAGAGCGAAGATGGAAAAGTTCAGGCCTTGAGGAGGACAGACAGCGTTACCGTCATCAGTGTCCCCTCAAATACAAGATCATTAATGACTCCAGGAGTTTTTACTACTGCAGCCAGCTGAAAAATGCTCAGACCTCTCGTGAGCGATGGCGCATCTCTCAACATTTTCTGCATTCAAAGAATGCTGTCGCCTGCCAACGCTCAGTCGTGTCTCTTCTTAATCACACTGTTTCTAAGTACTATCCAGTTGACTTCATACCAACATCACTCATTGTCTCTTGCTCTGATGTTTTCTCACACCTGATCGCACACTTGGCCAACTTATCGTTTGCTGAAAGCTGTTTTCCGTCATGTTTTAACTGTAATTGTAATAATTGTAATTTGAGATTTATAAAGCGCCTCTTAGAGAATAAATTCAACAGAGGTGCTTCCAACCCGAAGAAATAAAATCACTGTACAGTTTTTAGGCGCCTACGGAACACTGAGAGGGGGAGAGAAAGGAGCTCAAGTCGCCTTTACTTTAAAACGCTGACCTAGACAACCAACCTCTCAAATTTTAAACCCATCTCCAATCTCAATAACATTTCTAAGATTCTTGAACGTCTCTTCCTTGCACGGATTAAGAAACACGTCACTTCATCTCCTAACTTCAGTCCTTACCAATCAGCTTAACGTGAAGGCTACTCAACTGAAACTGCTCTCACCTTCACACTGGACAACATCTTTTCAGCTGTCGATACTGGAGAGGCATGCCTTTCAGTGAGTCTCGACTTTAGTGCTGCTTTTGACACTATCGATCACCATCTACTTCTTTCTAGAATCAGTAAAATCTGTGTGTGTGGAATTGCCTGTGTCTGGAATTGCCTTAACTGATTAGCTCCTTACCTCTGTAGTAGGTCTCAGCAAGTGGGCATTGGTTCTGCTCGGTCTGATCCTTCTTTCTACACTGCTGGTGTTCCACAGGGATCTGTCCTTGGCCCCTTATTATTTACAATCTTCACATCACCAGACAGCCGCATAGCCAACCACTTTGGAGTGAAGTTACAGCAGTACGCTGATGACACTCAGCTTTACATTGCTCTGTCACCCACTGATCTGTCAAGCAAAGCAACGCTTGAAAAGTGTCTCTCTTCCATCCATGCATGGTTCTGTTTCAATGGTTTGGCCATAAATCATGATAAATCTGAAGCGATCATGTCTGGCTCACGCCAACGTCTGTTTTATCTCCCTTCACATTCCAGCATTGACCTCGCTGGCACTTCTGTTCCTCTATCAAGCATGGTCAAAACATTTGGGGTAATTTTGGACAGCAATCTCACATTTCGACCTCACATAACAAACCTTTGCAAATCTTATTTCTTTCATATCAGGGCATTACATCACTTCAGGTCAGCTCTTACCAAAGACGTGGCACAAACTGCAATCTGTTCTCTAATCTGCTCTCGCCTTGATTATGCCAACGTGGTTTTTACAAGTATCTCAAATCTTGAACTCAAAAAACTTCAACGCATCCAAAATTCCCTGGTTCGTGTGGTGCTGCTGATTCCACCTCCACACACAAATTACTTAGCTCTATTAAGCCAGCTGCACTGGCTTCCTGTGGAACTCCGGATAAGATTAAAACCAGCCTGTCTGACCTATAAAACTCTTACTATGAGCACTCCTACTTACCACCAGTCTCTAGTCTCTCCTTACATCTCTCCACGCAACCTACGATCTTCAAGTACGGGTCTCTTGGCTGAGCCACGATGCAGAACTGTCCTGGGCCCTCGTGCATTCCACATCGCTGCCCCGAAGGAATGAAACCGTCTACCAATGTTTCTCCGAAGTTCGAACTCCTTTCCTTCTTTCAGGAAACGCCTGAAAACTCACTATTTCTCACTGGCTTTCAAGCATCTGGATATCTAACTCTTTCATCTGGCGACTGACTATCCGCGCCTCCGATTCACATTTCGGTGTGACTCTGCGCGCGTCACAAATTTTCGTAATAATAATGATAATAATAATGATAAAGATAATAATAATAATAATAATAACAACAACAACAACAACAACAATAATAATAATAATAATAATAATAATAATAGTAATAAACAATCCAAAACCAAGCCGCAAAGTTTGCAAAATTCAAGAATGCATTTTCAGACACATCTGACTTTAGTATAGTCACTATGTGGGCAGCACAACAATCGATGTAATAATATGTATGTACTGTATGTTCATACATGTATATTATATTTTTTGAGTTTCAACCGTGATTGTCGTGGAATACTTCAAAGTGATGACTAATGTCTATTTGGATGATTCTTTTTTAGGGACGACTCCATGAGTTATGACGTTGACTGCAATATCAAAGGAGTGATGGGATTTCTCAAGTCGACCCCACAGTACTATTACTACAAGGCAGACCATCCGGAAGAACCTGATGCATTCAGTGATATCATTGACAAGTAATGTTTGGGAACAGTGAAGTCTATTTGGTTAAAGTGAACGGAAATGTTACTCGCAGACAGTAGAAGTAGCTTAAACCTTTATGCTATACCTGTTTCCTAGCAAATAGAAAATGAACTAATAATTTTTACGAAAGCCGTGGCAATGATTTTTATAACTGAGGAGGATTCAGTTTTATAAGATGGCAATGTAAATCAGATCGTACTTTCTTTCGCGGAAAATTGCTGTCGATCTTTTCTACGTATCAAAACTTTCTTTTGTATAACCGATGACCCTTTGTGCGTCACAGTTAATGGTAAAATTTTATCTTCTTGTTTGCTTTCCACCGCTTAGTGCACCAATGCGTCGCAATAACTAATAAAAGTTCTGTTCTCACGCTTGAGATTAACCACAGACAAACCTAGGCACACATGCTTCATATGATACTCTCTAGAGTAAAAACTGGCGATAAAAGCATATTTGCCATGGTCGTTGTGGTTACGTGACCGTAACGTTTTAGTTTTA
This sequence comes from Norana najaformis, assembly GCA_964023275.1. Taxonomy (NCBI): domain Eukaryota; kingdom Metazoa; phylum Annelida; class Clitellata; order Crassiclitellata; family Hormogastridae; genus Norana; species Norana najaformis. The sequence continues at coordinate 1,026,438 of OZ029924.1, forward strand.
AACAGCATATTAGATTATACATCTTTTCTGCTATCAACATAGGGAAATAGTGACAGTTGAGTTTCATTCTTGAATTCTACATGCTTTGCCACTAGGTCTTGGATGGCTAAATACTAACTAATTTTTTGTACATTATATTAATTAGAACATCCAATCAGATAAGAAAAGCATCTGCACTACCAAAATATTAGCGCTCTACCACTCTATCACGATATCTGTCTGGGATTATTCAGAAAAGTATCACGCAGAATCGATGAATTCCTTAAAACAGCCGAACACCATCAACATCAAAAGTATTCGAATCTTATGTGATCCAAGCGTTATATAACGATGCTCTGATTTTCATACTGAATAAGTGACGATGGTTAATTGGCCTTTCGTTTTGGGGTTCTACATGTATGTTATAACTTTATTACGCCTACTAGTTGTTTTACTTTTCAAAGTGTAAATCTTGCAATATTCTGCATGTCTTCAATGCTAGAAACTTATAATGCATTTAGGATACAAAAAGTGCGTTCTGTTTTAGACTTCAGGCTGCTTATGGTACGAAATCAATGGAAGACAAAGTTGCCAAATGTTCACACAAAACCACATTATTGATGGGGAAAAAGTAGGCGAACAACTTGCATCTTACAAGTGCATCAGAATCGACCAGTACAAGATCGACCTAAACATGGAAAACTATTAAACTCTTCCATATTTGATCTTCTACTGTATACCTGACGAATAACAGGCTTATTAGTAATTTCTAATGTGTAACGATATGTTGTAGCTTCTTCGTCCTGTAATTTTAGCTTTATTGTTCAGCTGTTAAAATTGTTTACGTTAGAACTGTTTTAGGTGGTATGAGAGTGGTTTATGAATTTTAATTGCTAACAATATATATATATATATATATATATATATATATATATATATATATATATATATATATATATATATATATATATATATATATATATATATATATATATATATATATATATATATATATATATATATATATATATATATATATATATATATATATATATATATATATATATATATATATATATATATATATATATATATATATATGAACACTGTATTCTGCGCTTTATTTAGTGTTTTAGAACGCCTTAATTACTTACCTTAGGTTTTCTTGTGTTCGATACATGATCCGTGATATTTTTGTTCACGCGACTCTAAACAAACTTTGTTGAAGTGTGGTTTTGGCGTTAAATGATTTCTCAGCTCAAGCATTAAAACGTTTAAATCGAATCAGCAACAGTTTCTTTTAACGCTGTCAATCATTAATTGACCTCAGAAGCTGTCTGTATTCGACGAAATGGCCAGTAATTCATGTGCAATCACCCATGCCACAGAAAATGATAATATTGTTCAACAACCATGAACTGTTCATTTATGACTGTTTTATTTCTTAAGCAGTGGCTTATACAGTTCAAGGCTGGATGATGATAATACGCTGCTAAGTTTAGTTCGGTATATAATACTGCTTTAATCAAAACAGTGTATGAGGATTTAAAATTCCAGTGTCGCAACATGATACTTAACAGGACTAACTGCATTGTGCAGCTCTTCAGTGACGCCATTGATGCAGTAAACGTCACGCTGCTTGCTCTCATCGATGTCAGCGCAGCCTTCCATTCGATGGACCATAACGTCTTGTTAACCCGACTCAGAAACTCCAATGAAATCGTCGGTCAGCCCACTGAATGGTTTCGATCGTTCCAGAATGGACGGAACCTGATGGAGGACATTGGTTCAGTGAGTTCGGTATGGGCACCATTCCATGGGCAGTTCCATTCGATGTCCTACATGGCTCGCTTTGTTGGCCCTTCTTTGCATTCTCTAAACGGCTCGACTGACCCAGACCATCACGGCCCTGAATGCAGTTTTACCGATAGGTAGAATGTGTTCATTTGTACAAATCACGTCACCCGTTAGATGTACTTGTTTGTGCTTATCAAATGCGAGCAATTGTATGTCAGGATGCCGATGTGATTAGCGTTCATTCCTTCATTATAACGCGCCTGGACAACTGCAACGCTGTCCTCCCAGGCCTGATAAAGTTTCTAATTTGCCATCTTCAAACCAACCTTAGCTATACTGCCCGGATCGTGGTCAACATGCCAAAATTCTCGAATACATAAAAATACACGCCAGGGACAAAGCACTGGCTACTGGTTAAGGATGACATTACATTTAAAATCCTCATAGTCTGCCGAGCAACAATGGTTCGTTCGGCCCCTGTATACACTGGGAGGCTGTGTGGTTCCTGCATCTAACCAGCAGGGTCAAACTCTGCTACGCTCAAAAGCACGTAGAGACTTGTGGCATATATATATATATATATATATATATATATATATATATATATATATATATATATATATATATATATATATATATATATATGTGTGTGTGTGTGTGTGTGTGTGTGTGTGTGTGTGTGTGTGTGCGTGTGTGTGTGTGTACACATGCATGCATATATACCGAGCTACCTATCTACAAACCTACATACGTACATACGTGCATGCATACACAGATTTATATAAATACAGTGCCATGATGTGGCGATGTTTTCCGCCAAAAAGCGAAATATGTTCGATAATTCTGTTGTGTTCGGACTACTGTTGTGATCGAGTTGGCGTCCAGTGTCATTTACTTGTAGTCGTCGTGGATTTTCAGTTTTCGGACGGCTTTTTCTTGCCCATGAGTGACGTACCTGTCGTTGGAATAGTTCTTTATGTAAAAAAACTGAGTTTCTCCTTTTTGGAACATCAACTGCGCAAATGTCATACTTTGAATTCCGTCCATCTAGGCATATATACTGTAATACAACGCAACAGTTCATCCCGCAATTTAGGTGTCGTATCTGACTCCAATCTGTCATTCAGTGAACATATCAATTCTATATGTAGGTCTGTCCACTACCACATTCGTGATATACGTAGGATTAGGCGCCACATTCCCTTCTCTGCCTTGCTTTGTTTGGCTAATGCTCTAGTCTCCAGCCGTATTTACTACTGTAACTCGCTTCTCACTGGCATTTCTAAAGCTAATGTGATGAAGCTTCAAAGAGTTCAAAAATACATTAGCAAGAGCTATCACTAAACTGTAAAATATGATCAGGCCAGAGATCATATTCAAGTGAGATTTTTTAGGTTTTTGTTGGCTGCTGTGTGTGCGCGCGTGTGTGTCATAGAGACAGACAGACAGAGAGAAAGAGAAAAAAAAGAAAGATAGAGAAAAGCAGCTACAGGACATTACTTCATTATGACATTTCGTCTTAGCGGCATTCCCTCACACGAGACACGCCAAAGCAATTTATATTTGGTTGTCAGTTTATGACTAGACCATGTTCTTCCAATGACGTTCTGCATATTCGCTGTTAATTTAAAAGAAAATCTATAGAGTACAACACGTGTTCGCCATGTTGATATTCATGTCAAATGCATCAGACGCCCTTCAACAACTTGAATAATTACTTTTTATTTTGGGCAGATTCAACATCCACACTACAGAATGCAAGCCTCAATTCATTGCTTCGCGTCTTTTGAAATGGTCCAGACATGTCTTTCATACCTTCACACCCTTTGAAATCCAAACAGACTACGTTCTTGTGATAGGCCTAATGGCACAGTATATAGTGAGTGCTTTGAGATGCGCAACCTTCTTTTATGCAGTAACGGCCGCAAAAACCCAATTTTTACAAAGTCAACAAGTACATTTAAATTATTTAAGTTTGTTAAGACCTACTATTTAACTAAACGCACGTTGGAGTTTTCATGGAAAGTGTTTTGCCTTCAAAGATATGAATCTATGAAAAGTTTTCTATGTGGCTTTTAATATTGGTCAATTCTTGTAGTGTTAATTTGGTGAGTTTCTGGTAGGATTCTGAAATCATCGTTCTATCCAACTTTAATTCAATATTTATGAATATTTTCATTTTTGCAAGATACATCCTTTTATTCGCTTGGTTTCGGCAGCCGTTGTGACTTGAATGCGCCACAGAACCAGAAAGTGCTAACTAAAGACTGGTGGGATGAAATAGCCAGTATATCGGATTGATTGAGTTAGAAGTCGGCCATACTACAAAGTACGTCTAAAAAATGACGTTCTTCGTAAATTCATTTCTTTCCTATCCGTGTTTCCACTCATTTCGTATTACCCTCTCCATCTGCTCTTCGGAAGTCCGCATTTCAGCAGAGAAATAAGCCAAGGCTACCTTGTTGCTTTTATAGGGCTAACAGCGTTGCAGGGTGTAGCACTCAGCTACTGCAAAGTCCACAAAATGGACTGTAGTTAAATGCAACGAAGTCTACACAGTACACACGTACACAAATGCGTACATGTATAATACATGCATACATACATGCACACATGCATGGATTAACACTGGTCAACATAGAAATCGTTACTGACTGGAAAAGGCCCTAATGTGTAGCATCTTGGTGTGCTGAAGACGAATATAACCATAAAAAATTTTTATTGGCTCTCGTTTTGAAAATATTTCATATAGTTCATTTTTTATGTTTCACCATGTAAATTTATGCAGTAGGACTGCGACAATATCCTAAATAAGTCTAGAATGATGTAATATTCCACCTCATTGCATAATCCCATCATGGACACATCATGCACAGTTGATTACGTCATTTTCTGATGCAATGTAAAACTACAGCCAGTCGGCTGCTGACGTAAGATGACGTCAGCAGTGTACTATATAAAGCGAGTCGGAACGGTTGAGCATTTACAATATTACAGACTTTGTGCGAGACAGTTTAAGTTACTGTTTTATAAAACTATTATTACTTTATCCATTTAGATACAATACAGAAGAGTAATGCCTCGGAAGTGCGTAAATACTGTGGACAACTTTTGTTACATTTGTGGGGAAGTGACATTTGCCAACCAGAAGAAAAGTATCACTTATCAAGTCAAGAAGGCATATCATGCTTACTTCGAATGCAAGGTTGGTGACCAAGACAAGCCATGGGCCCCGCATATATGCTGTGCTACATGTACAACACAGCTTTCACAGTGGTTGAATGGCAAAAGACCATCAATGCCGTTTGCAGTTCCCATGGTGTGGAGAGAGCAAAGCAACCACGTAGATGACTGTTACTTCTGCTTGGTTCCTCCTCTTTCCGGTGGAATAACGAAGCAAAAGAAGTCGACAATAGTCTACCCAAACATTCCGTCAGCATTGAGACCAGTTCCACATGGTGATGGACTTCCTATTCCAGAACCTCCAGCAGAATATATTTTCCTTGATTCATCTGATGAGGACAAGGGTGAGCCGACATGTTCTTCTCCTGGTCCGTCAGCGTGCAGTGATCCCGATTTTCACTGTGGTGCATCATCAACCCAAGGCAGAATTGCTAGGATCAAGACTCCAACAATGGAATCTTCTAGAAGAAGATGTCACAATTACTTCATATAGAAAGCGCCATCAGCAGTTGGAACCTTTCTTTATGAAGGAAGGTAATCTGGTATTCTGTTCCAATATTGACGACCTCATGAATGCCTTACAGATCACTCATGACCCACAAGAATGGAGACTCTTTGTAGACTCTTCAACACTGAGTCTTAAGGCTGTGCTTTTGCACAATGGAAACCGTCTTCCATCTATTCCATTAGCGCATGCTGTCCACATGAAACAGACATACGATAACCTAAAACAGCTACTGCATTCCATTGACTATAACAGGTACAAATGGCACCTGTGTGGTGATTTGAAGGTAGTTGCCATTTTAATGGGACTGCAGCAAGGATATACAAAATATATGTGTTTCTTGTGTGAGTGGGATAGCCGAGCAAGAGAGTTGCACTACGTGGGGAAGGAATGGACTCCCAGACAAAACATGGCAGTTGGACAGAAGAATATCCAGCACCCAGCTCTGGTCGAGGCTCACAAAATCCTACTACCACCCCTTCACATCAAACTAGGTTTGGTGAAGAACTTCGTGAAAGCCATGGACCGCACTTCGCCAGCTTTCCGATACCTGCATGAAAAATTCCCTCGACTCAGCGAAGCAAAGATTAAAGAGGGAGTTTTTGTGGGTCCTCAGATTAGAGAACTCTTCAAAGATGACCGCTTCAACAACTTGCTGGAGGGTGATGCGAAACAAGCATGGAATGCTTTTCGTCTAGTGTCTACAGACTTTCTGGGGAATGTTAGGGCAGAAAACTACAAGGAACTAGTAGAAGACATGCTCAAGCAGTACCAGCAATTTCGCTGCAATATGTCTCTGAAGATGCATTTCCTTCATTCCCATCTGGATTTCTTCCCTGACAACTGTGGTATGGTTAGTGACGAACATGGCGAACGTTTTCATCAAGATATCGCAACAATGGAGCAAAGGTACCAGGGAAAATGGTCCACTACAATGTTGGCTGACTACTGCTGGACACTCCGCAGAGATGCTCCCGAACAGCTGTACAAGAGACAGGCAAAAAAATCTAAGAACTAGTCTATGACCTGGTTTTTACAAATATTAACTGTAAGTGTATCACTATTGGCATGCATTGTGCGATATAAAATTACTTCATTTCAGATTACAAAAAAACTAGAGCCAATTCGGCATTTTCACTGTCATATTCGTGTTCAGCACATACAAATTGATAAGAACTGACTAATTTCATTTCAGTAACATGACTTTTGTAAAAATTTGTTGTCCAGTGTTATTAGTATTTCTGCAATACTAACGTCAATATCTAGTGACTAGGCATTAATGGATGGCGCTGAGCAATTGTAAGTGAAGTGTTTGTCCAGGTCCTTACAAAATAATCGTATTAGAAGAGGCTGGAACCCGAACAAGCCGAGAGCTGTAACCAAACGGCTACCTTGCCCCGGTACACATATACTTCATTTTAAGGGTTGACTCTCGTTGATCTTTTAGCTACATAAGGCCTGGAAAGGAAACCGAGATCCGAACGGTGGGCAAACAATATTGGAACACGATAACGCTCTTGAATTCATATGCATAAGCAACTCATACGTCATTTGCAGCCAAATCCCTTGGCCGCGATTTTGACCAGAGACTTTCAATAAAAAATGCACAAGGCCAGGGCGTGGACGACGGACTTACTAGGCGTCAAACATTTTACTCAGGGTTACCGAGTATTAACGTGATTTTGTTGATCGCGCATGCGCGAAAGGTTTCTTGTTGGGACAACTCATAGGGCTATATATTCAGTTTCTCTATATTAGCAGTGCTGTTAATATTGCGATACAGTGTCACTATCGCTTGGTCTCGCTGATACCTTTGCCAGTATCGCAGTGAGTAATGCGTTAGTTCCATTTTTTGTGTATAGCTTGGGTATCGCAGAGTTTTTACTCTTAAATCAGCCATACTCGATATCAATACCTTTTTCAGCTGTGCAGGGTTTTGCCGCACAATTTTTTATTATACGGTGTGATTGAAAGAAAAAAAAACATAAAGGGCCGTTCGTGGAGCTTCTACTTTTATTCTAAAGTCTGTTGTATCGAATGCCTATTTCTGCAAACCAAAGACTTAACCGGAACCATGTCCCTTCGAGATCCACGATAAAGTGACTCAATTAGTTCGATAATTTGTGTTGCTTCTAAATTTGGTGGTCAGTTAGATATTGAAAACGAGTAGGTATGATGAAACAGACAGAACTGAAGCCAGTCTGAACACAGTAAAGAAATGCTTCTTCAAATGCGTCAATCTAAGTGAATCGGAGAGAAAATTTCCTTTTTTGGTGCAGGAAATGCGCACGGGGGAATCGCGCGAACATTTCTCTACAACAATCGATTACCACAAAATTTAAAGAAACCCAAAGTTATAAAGGTTAGTATTGTTTTACAAAATGTCGTTTATTATGTAATTTTGCACAGTAACCACATTTAAAATTTACCACAGACTATGTTTACAATTCGGCATGAACTTCTTGCAATAGCTTTATGGATGTGAAAAATGTAAGATCTAATTTACAAGAATGTGCGTCCCTCCTTTCTAAATATAAGTGAATTTTCACTTTTACGTGCCATGGCATTAGGCGCATAGATTATTGATGAGTAAAGGACTTTGGAAAAATATTTAAAATACTATGCACCACTTTTCGACGTATTTAGTTTTAACATACCATAGTATTTTGAACGAATTTAGTGCAAGTGTACCATGTAGTAATAATATGTTTTAGGCAGAGCAAATTGACCTCCAGGCGACAGTTCAGAAAGAATGCGAACGCCTGACGCATTGCAAATATACTCAGAAAAGAACTCTGAAATGATAGGACGAAACGTCACTGCGACCAACACTATAGAGCAAGCCAAATTCACGATCCTGTCATGCTGACACAGCGTCTAGATTAAATTTTATAACCCTGTGATAACTTAAACATAAACAGTTCACAGTCATTGCAAAAGACATTTGTAGTAAAGATGCGTGCAGCTTTGAGCACAGCCGGTCTGCCGCGAGTGGCGCAGACAGCGCAAGCGTAGCCCGCGCCGGGTTCCACTTAGGCAATTTCGGGCATGTGCATATCTGAGTCATATCACACCTCCAGAACGATTGGGCAAAAATGAATGCGCACGGCTCTTGGTTCTAGAGACAGCAACATGCGTCAAGCGATGTTTACGAACACTGTGACCAGAACAGAACCCGTCTTAGGCGTAGTCCCGTCCTGCCCGTGCCATGCCGCGGCTGTAGTGTAGAGACGCAGTCCATAACTCGGTTATGCCAGCCGTGTGGCGGTGCACCAGCAGCACAAAAGCTGCGTAACACTGACAGACGCGCTAGAAGGCACTATAACAAGGTCATTGATGAGCTTCTGAAAAACCAATTAGAGAAACAGCTGAGGAGGTGAATAACGATTGTGGTTGTGAACTGTTATTTTATTTTCTCGAACTCGAACACGAACACGAATCTTGCCAGTTACCGACATTTTATTCTTCTAGACACGTTCTTCTTATACACATTAACACGTCCCCAATCACTGTGCACATATATACACATCAAGTGTACGCCCTCATCCCGTCACGCCTCACCGGCTAGCAAACCGTGCTTACAGTGGTGCTAAAGACGGGTAGGTTGATGAGCTCTAGGCCATAATCATGCAGCCGGCTCTCCGGGCCGTTGTGCAGAACATCTTGGATCAGCTCATTCTGGAAGCGGTGAAACAGCGGCTACTGAAGCCGCTGCTATCAAGGCCAGTCACTCCGGTGCGCAAGCGGAAGCTGCAAAAACGCATTCCACTTCTGCAGGAGTTTCATCCTCTGCTATCTCAGAATGTAGAGGCGGGCTCCCGCAGTTTGTACTGCACAAATAAATCGCCAATCGGCTTCTGAGAGACTACAGCGCGGCAGCAGCTCCTAGCCATAAGCTGGAGGGAGATGGGCTGGCGCTCTTGGGAGCTATGGTGCCTAGCATTGAGGCACAGCTTCACGAGGAGTTGGTCAGACAACGATGTCTTAAGCATACGCAATTACTAACGGCCGAGCTGGAAAAGATGGTGCTAACCACCGGTCACGTATATGATGAAAACGCGGCTTCCAACACCACCACCATGAAAGCCTACTTCTTTATATTTTCTTAGGTACATAATATTAAATATACATCATTAGTATTCGTTTACTTTACTGTGTGTGCGTTATCTATGGACAATAAAGATTAACTTAATTACCGAAAAGTATTGACCAGTGCAAATATTGATATTGATGTTGCCAATACATTTATAAAGAACTGTTGGCATTGGCAATACATTTTCTAGTATTGTTAACAGCCCCGTATATTGGCACATTAATAATCATTAGCCTACATCTAAAAAGTGGTCGTTTTACACACCAATAATGTTTACTCATAGCAATTTCAATTGGGATCTAGATGTCAGTATACTTTTTCAGACATTTCAGCGGTGTTCCAGCTGCCACGTTTGCATAGTTTTATGGGCAAACGTTAGCACAGTTTGATATTCTAATTAGCTGCATTTGTGAAAACGTAAATCTGTGCCTGAGGATGTCAGTTCGCCTACCGATTGCGGCCCATTTAAGAGATTTTAATTTCGGCCTAGCACGCTCCGTAAATGGGGACCATCAATGACGAGGCACCCATTCGTACGGGCAGAGATGCTGAAGGATCTCAGCCGATTGTTTCGTTGAAAACTGATCATGATCGAGGCCAAAAGGTCGCCACAGATAAACTTTTACATATACATTTTCTTGTTCGCGTAGCCTTACAAAATTTAACATATAAAACTATTACCTAATGTACTGACCGAAATCAAGTGCACTAAGGTTTCCTCCAACAGAAACGTCATTTGTATGACGCATAACACTAATATGACAGCATACTCAAATGGGCTTCATATACACTACATCTATGCTTTTCATTGGACGTTGTTGTTGAGATCATAGAGGGACGAATGATGCCAAAACTATATGGACTTCATTTAAATCAGCCGACCGTTTTACGGTCCATGCTCACCCCTCATACTAGTGGATATTGCACTCGACCTATGGACATAGGGTTCTTGCTGAGTCCAGTACCCGAAGTTGTTTTACTCTCTGGCCTTCTCAGTATAAGGTCCAAAGCTTTGAAATTCACAGCCCATTTCAGTTAGTTCTGTCAATTCTATGACGTCATTCAGGTTTAAAATAAAGATGCGTCTCTTTCAACTACCTACCCACCGTACACCGCCTTCTGGTTTCTCTTACCTACCGGAATTCGACGCGGCTTATCCCGACTTTGGATTGCGGTATTATAACGGCGCTATGGACGTCTTTAGATTATATTAGAATGGGTTATATTAGAGTAGACTGCATTGAAATTGTAGACGGAAATTTGTATAACGTCTCTTCAAGAGAAACTATACTCAGAGACTGCATCTATTCACAACCTGACTTGCGCATCTTAAGTGCAACACGCACTATACACATACCAGTCACCAAACGTTACACATATTAGAAGTAATAATTAGTCAACCGCAGCCCTAGCTGCGAATTCATATAGCTCAGTAATTATCACAATACATCAAATGAAGTTTCCCATTTAAGCTCGTCTGCCAGCTTCATCACGAAGCTAAGATTATTACAGTGGCCTTTTAGAAATTTTCTTTTTCGATTTCATATGATTAGAAAGGCAGAATGTCAACTAATTCGTTTGGTTTCGAACTTGAAACGGTCGCAAGCAACTACGTCAAATACCGACCTACGTACCCTGAAGAAATGTATGAAAAGATCATCGAGTACCTTGATGAAGGCTCTGACGGAGTTAAGAGGAGAGGAGTTGCTGTGGACGTCGGCTGTGGTAGTTGTCAGAGTGCGTTGTTCTTCGCTAAAAGCTTTGTCAAAGTCATCGGAGTCGACTCCAGCGAAGCTCAGCTAAAAGAAGCGAAGAAAGCCACCGCCAGTTACAAGAACATCACCTACAGGTAATGTCATTGACACAATCCTCTAAATGTTTATTTATTTAAGCATTAATTTAATTTAGTCAGTTTAATTATTTTACTTAATTAATTAACTGTTCTCTAAATGCTACGACGTTTCGGGTCAAATCGTATCAGTTATTGCCAACTTCGCCTTCCATGAATGCTATTTGTGTATTGGCAGTTTTACTTTACCAACGCCTCAAAAACGTCTCGCCTGAAATTTGTCAAAATTTTCCCTACACGACTTTAAATATGTAAAAAAATTACTGAGGAGACTGAACATTGACACTGAGGCGGTTTCCCTGGTTCGGAGGGTACCTGAGGCATCGGCGACACTTGAGGCTTGGCTGAAATCTAATCCCCTTCGTCTAAATCCAAACAACACCCAATTTATCTGGCTTGGCAGTTCTGTCCAACTTTCCTAGATCGATAAGATGAGATTATCTTTTTCTTTTCCCATGTCTCCTTTTTATCTTCAGTACTCGACCTGGTAGTGACTCTGGACCAAGAGCTCACACTGCGGGAGCACATAAAGAACGTCTGTCGCTCTTGCTTTTATGAGCTACGCAAATTCGCACCATCCGACGCTCCCTCACGACCCAAGCCGCAACCACCCTGGTCCATGCATTCACCTGCTCGAGAACTGATTTTGGCAATGCCGTCCTCGTAAGCCTTGATCCTCCTACACTGCACAACTCCAGTCTGTCTTGAATGCCGCGGCTCGCCTGATTGGTGGCATCCCTAAGTTCGGCCACATTTCTTCATTTTTGCTGGAACAATTGCATTGGCTCCCAATACGGGAGCGTATCCCCTTCAAAATCTTGAACTGTCTTGTTGGCTGTGCTCCGATATAACTAAGGGAGCTCTGCGTCCCCGTCTTCTATTCATGGCCGGAGACTACAGCGTTCCTCGGTTCAGGGCGATCTTGCCGTCCCTCTAGCTCGAGCTGCCACCACTCATCGCCGCAGCTTTATTTTAGATGGCCCTGCTTCTTGGAATTACCTACCTGCCGACCTTCGATGGGAGCCGCTCTCCCTCTCCCCCTCCCTCTTCCGTAAGCGTTTGAAGACCGTATTATTCCCCAGTTCTGGAATGGGCCAGGAGCACCACTGATGAGGCTACCTTGAAGCGGCGCTTTACAAATATACGATTACGAATTAAACAATCGTTGCTTTCATATTTTCTTGTTAATCGTTACAGAACCTACAGGAACATCAGCTGTTCCATTGATAAGTAAAAGAAATGGCTCAAATAGTCCTTCACAACTACGCCTCGTTTGATGCTTTTGAAAATAATATACCATACCACCGTCGCGATTACTGGTTAGAGATTTCGGGGCTCGATAAACAATTGGTTGAATAGAATGTAACTGAATCAAATAGGAAAGAACCGAATCGAACAGAACAGGGCAGAATCTAACAGAATCGAATAGAATCTAATATAACAGAATAGACCCTCGCAATCATTTAAATCACATTTACAAACTAACAATTTTACTCTGGCATTTGTTTAACTCTATATGAACGCCTAGCGAATATGAATCCACGCCTCAGACTCAGATTTACTGAATGCGGATGTACGCAAGTTTCGCGTTTCGGTCAATCGGCTCAAGCCCACTGCGTCCTGTATTTGAATTTCCTCTAGGAACTATCTTCAGTTGTATGTAGGCCCTACATACCGTTGCATTTTACAGCTCGTCATACATTTTCAAACTGCCTTATGACGCACTTATTTAGAACACTAAGACAGCGATTTGTTCAACGATTTTGGGAGCTACTTAAGCGGCGCTATCAGGGGCGTAGCAATAGATTGTGCAGGTTGTGCAAGGCACAAGGGCCCAAGAGGCCAGTGGTCGGGGGTCCCCAATGGGCCAAGGCCCGGTTGCTCAATTACTTAAAACAATATAGTCAAAGTTCAGTTTGCACAAGGGCCCCCGAAAAGGTAGCTACTCCAATGGGCGCTATATTAAATTGTCTTCCTACATGCATGCATAGAACATTTATACATCGCCCCTTCCCAATATATATATATAATATATACACATATATATATACATATATACATATATATATATATCGAGATGAGACCCCAGCCCACCCCATCGACAAACAAAACATTGCTGAAGAGCTGATAAAATGGCGCTTCGGTTTCGAACCCAACTTCAAAGGTTCCGCATGTAAAATCAAGCCCACTGCTAAGGTTTATGGTGTTCAATATTGAAATGGCGAGAATGATAATGATAAGACGATGAGTCAGAATGGGATTTTTTAAAGTTGTATTTTCAGTTTTAAAAAACGGAATCAAATACATATTTGCAGGACCAAATAAGTGTTCTGACATGGAACTGTTTACCAATGTTTTTCTTTCGAGATGTTGTTCCAAAATCGTGGGACACGCCAAGAACTTAGCTGTCGCTCACCTAGAACTATCGCTAGCTAAGAATTTCAGTGTCTTACAAAATGTTAGCCCTTTGTAGAAGTCAGAGGAAACTCTTTGGCTGCATATGAAATTTAAATTGCTTTTACACCACTTTTATCCATATCACTGTCTGCTTGGTCTTCGCATATATTACTTTCAAGTGTACTTTGTTGTTTCAGGCAAGGCACAGCGGAAACTCTCAGCGCAATTGTTGATGAAGGAAGCGTTGATCTCGTAACAGTTGGAGGAGCTCTACACTGGTTCGATGCTGAGAAGTTCTACAGTGAATGTCTTAAGGTTCTTAAAGTAGGCGGAACCTTTGCTGCTTTCGCAGGCTGGCCTTGGATTTTCGACAATGAAGAAGCAACTGACATCATAGACAAGGTAATCAGCGGCCTTCAGAGGGAGAAAGTTAACAAAGCCACAAAACTTCTATCAACCTGAAAACCTTCTTATTACAATGCGTCTGAGAGGTTTCTAAAGCAGAATAGGAGTGTTAAATGACAACACAATGTAAAACAAAATGATACAATACAATGCAGAACAAAACCTGAATCATTCTATAAACAAGTATTGTTGCCGGAATCACAATAAATAGGCACCACTGTCATTAAATTAGACAATGTGTTCTCGACCAATTAACGAATTGGAAAAGTACTTGAAGACGGTTGTGTCTACATGCTATATTTTATCCTATAAGACTCCAGGCTTACCACCTAAATGTCCACGTTTCTCGTTGCAAAATTCATGCATGTTTTGAAATTGTTTCTTTTGATTAAAGGTTTTCAAAGTGACTTTCAAAGACTATTTTCCGGTTGTAGCCGAGCATGTTTTCAACAACTACCGAGAGCTTTACGCCCTTATGCCGAAGTACTTTCGACATTGTACACGGTGTGACTAAGTTTGATTGATTTCTACTGGTTTCAACGTAAACATCAACACTAATAAGTTTTACCAGTTTAGATAGTAGTTTCCCTTGCATAATTCTATATCATGGATTAATATTATATTGTAAAAGATATATGTATGCTCGTAACATAGAAGCAGATTTGTGAGTTTGTGCTGGGAAAACATCAGCACACATTGATGTGTCAAAATTCAACGGCTTTTACACATCTTAGTTTTGTCTTGAGTGTAGTCGTCTTCGACTTGAGGTTGTCTGAGCCATGAACCATCCGTCTCCAGATGTTTCTATCTTATGCTGTCCTCAGTGAATGACTTATATTTAATCCAGTCCAAGACCTTATGTTCTCAATTCAGGCAGTCCGTGGTCATCCACGTGCTCGCGATCCACGTGTTGTACCCTGCATCATATCCTTCTCCTAAAAGTCTCAATTTACGTCATACATTGCGAAAGTGTGTCAACGTTTTTGACTTCTATCAGACTGAAAATCTTTATTAGAAAAAGTTTGTAAAAATTCAAATGCATTTTCAAACACAAGTAACCTTAGTATATTCACCATGTGGACAGCACAACAAACGATGTAATATGTATGTATGTTCATACATGTATATTTTTTGAGTTTCACTCTAATTGGTGCGGAATACTTCAAAGCGATGGCTACTGTCTATCTGAATGATTCTTTCTTTAGGGATGACTCCATGAGTTATAACGTTGACTACAATTTCAAAGAATGGAAGGGATTTTTAATGTCGATACCGCACTTCCATTTGTACAAGGCAGACCATCCGGAAGAACCTGATCCATTAACTGTTACCATTGACAAGTAATTTTTACAATGGTCTATTTTGTTAAAGTGAAAGGGCCATGCTACTCGCAGAGAGTGACTGTAGTTTACACCTTTATTATATACCTGTTTAGTTAAGGCAAGATGAGACGATGGGAGAGAAGAATACGAATTAGGTTAGAGCCGTATTCTCAAACTGCAGTCCGCAAGCCTAAGCCAAATGGTCCGCGGTGGCGAGTACACCCTATTTTTCCGCAAATCTCGTCTTTGTATGCAACAACATAACACTGGGTGGTCTCAATTCGGTAAATAACTTTATAACTTGTTTTCCAATAATACATATATTATGCTGTTTGGTGACGTAGTTATTCCTGTTACAATGAACACAATTTTACCTTGACGGTCAAATTTGTCCACTTCTGATGAAAAATCGTTGGCCGTAGAACGTAGGTGTTATGCTACAAGTTTGACTCTGGTAAAGCGGTACCGGCGCGAAAAACCTTGAGAAACACTGCGTTAGAGGATTTGAAGAGAAGGGCGCCTACACGAAAACATACTTTAGAACTGGACAAACTCTCTTTAGTGGTTAGTTGGTTCCACGACCATTTGTCAATTTCACATAAGAGATCGGAATTCAAGACAAATGCCTTAGCAAATGAACTAACAATTTTTATGAACTATGATTTTGATAACTGAGACGCATTCAGTTTTGCAAAATGGCCACGTAAAATAGATCGTATGTTTGCGGAAAATGCTGTCGATCTATTCTACGTATCGACTTTCTTGTTTAACCGATGACCCATTGTGTGTCATCATTTACGATAAACTTTATTTTCTTCTTTGCTTTCCACCGCAAATTGCACCAATGCGTCGCAGTTTCTAATAAACGTTCACCACTCACGCTTGACATTAGCCATAGACAAACCTAGGCACACATGCTTCATACGATACTCTCTACAGTAAAAACTGGCGATAAAAGCACATTTGCCAAGGTCGCTGTAGTTAAGTTACCATAACGTTTTACTTTTAAATATCATAATAATTTATACATCCTCTTTTCCGCTACCAACACAGGGAATTAGTTAAGGTGGAATAACGTTCTCGAATTCTGCATGTTTTTCCACTAGGTCTTGGATGGGTAAAGACTCACTTTTGTATATAATATTAATTTGAACCCTAACCAGATAAGAAAAGCATCTGCACTACCAAAATATTAGCGCTCTGCCATTCTACCACGATATCTGTCTGAGATTATTCAGAAAATTATCACGCAGAATCGATGAATTCCCTATAACAGCGGAACACCATCAACATCGAAAGTATTCCAATCTTATGTAATTCAAGCGTTTGTAATTCAAGCGTTACATAACGATGCTCAGATTTTCATACTGAAGAAGTGACAGGATGGTTCGATGGTTAACTGGCTTTTTGTTTTGGGTTTCGACGTGTATGTTATAACTTTATTACGCCTACTAGTTTTTTTTTTACTTTTCAAAGTGTAAATCCTCCAACATTCTGTATGTCCTCATTGCTAGGAACTTAGAATGCATTTATGATACAGAAAGTGCGTTTTGTTTTAGACTTCAGGCTGCTTATGGTACGAAATCAATGGAAGACAGAGTGGCCAAATGTTCACATAAAATCATGCTACTGATGGGGAAAAAGTAGGCGAATAACTTGCATCTTACAAGTGCATCAGAATCGACCAGTATAGTTCTACAGACGCGGAAAACTATTAAACTCTTCCATATTTGATCTTCTTTACCTGAGGAGTAACAGGCTTATTAGTAATTTCTATTGTCTAACGATATGTTGTAGCTGCTTAGTCCGCTAATCTCCATATCCATCTTACCTTTATCGTTCAGCTTTTAAAATTGTATACGTTAGAACTGTTTTAGGTGGTATGAGAGAGCTTTATGAATTTTGTACGCTATTTGTCTGAACACTGCTTGTTGCGCTTTAATTGGTGTTTTAGAACGCCTCGGTTACTTACGTTAGGTTTTCTTACGTTAGTTACTTGATCCACTGTGTTTTTTGCTATTATGTTTACGCACCTGTAAACAAACTTCTTTGAAGTGTGGTTGTAACGTTAAGAAATTTCTCGGCTCTAGCATAAGCACGTTTAAAGCAAATCAGCAATAGTAATCCACGTCACGAATCGAACTATAGACAAGTAATTGGAAACCACATGTGTTACCAATCGATAGGCATGCAACAATATGGTCCCTCTGTGTCTGGCAAGCAACATGACTAATTCGTTTGTTTTGAAAACGTGGTTGCATATAATCCCCGTTTGACTTTATCAACAGCATAAGACAAATTTACGTCGAATAACAGCTTCATTCATTCTGCGTCAACCATTTATTTCAAAGTATCAGATAAACATGCGTCGAATAACAACTTCATGTATTCTGCATTAACCATTTATTTAAAAGCTACGCGGTTCTGCATATATAGGCCTACATGTTGCTTGTACTAAGTGGCTTGTTACTTAGCTGGAAATCTTCCCATTGTCTGAAAAGGTACGTGTACTCGAGCGTATTGAACAATGGCATCAGTTAGAACATGGATGTTGGCAGTCACCTTATTGGTTACAGCGTTTGTCTTCGTGGACAGTGAGGATGATGACGATGTTTTTACATTTAAACCCCGTCAAAACCGCATCTGTCCAGGTGTCTGTATTGTTATGAAATTACTATTCTTAACTACCTTATTTCAGCTAATCTATTGTGGTGACTTGTACAGCGCTGATATCACAATATGAAGGCAGAAACCATAATAGCAAGCCGTCTGACAAGTCTAGTCTGAATCCATAGATCATGGAGACAAGAAGGCCAGCTACGGCAAGTAAGCGATTTCAAATAGATGAATCTTAAGTCGAGATCTGAATGACATCATAGCACTCGCCGAACAGAAATTCATGCATACATGTGTGAGCGTGTGTATACATGTAAGTATGTATGTATGTATGTATGTATGTATGTATGTATGTATGTGTATGAATACATATATACATGTGCGTATGTATTTCAACATGTATGTGTTATGGTATTCCTGAAAACGAGTGATGAAAGTTTCACTCCAACATACTATGAAATTTTATTACCTGCAAAGAAGTTAAAGTATAAATACTTACAGGATGTAATAAAATCACTTTCGCTGTCATAACATTAGCCTCTTTTCCAGCCTGTGACACTTAGTTACTGAATAAAGAGATTCCTACCAACAGTTCAGGCATATAACATTTGACAACTCAATAGTGTGGTGCCGGACTTGGCGACTTTCTTATATGGGTCTTCACAGCCAGGTCGATTAGGCCTAATTAAGAGCTAGTGGTGGGTAGATATAACCGATATCGAATCGATATCGCGACTGGTTTGACCGATCCTGCCACGCTCTACGTCGTGACGTCAGGCGGCATGAGCTAAGGTATCGACGAACACGCGATCCTGCTGATCGTCTCGACTGGATCCAACATCTTAGCTTAATGCACCGAGAGTTTCGAGCTAAAGAAATGGCATACTGAGAGTCGTTGATACAGCGGGACATTAGCAATCCGCGTCGGCTCAGGTATTCGCTCTCCTTTGTCCTTGGCCGTTCTACCGCTTCTAACTCTCCGGCCCCGCCTCCGTTCACGGCAAACGACTACCTCGACTACATGCGCGGAAAAATCGACTCGATCCGCCAACCTACTGATGGTTCTCCTCCTCCTTCCTTTCCTCCTACGTCGTCTAGACTTTCATGTTGGAAGCATCTGCCTTTGGACGTCCTTCGTCGGCTCCTGCTGGAGTCACCTGCTAAGTACTGTGAACTGCTAAGTCCTGTGAACTGGACTTAATACCACCATTTTTAATCAAAGATTTTGTAGATGACTTAATTCCGTTCTCACATTTGTTTTGTAATATCTCCCTGGGTCAAGGTTCACTCCCGGCTTCACACAAACGTGCTGCGGTCCTTCCCTCCCTCAAGCGCCAAGGTCTTGACCCCAGTGATATCTCTAACTACCGACCCATCTCTAACCTTTCCTTCCTCTCTAAGCTTCTTGAAAGATGTGTGTCCGTCCAACTGGTTGACTACCTTGACTCTAACTCCCTCACGCCTCCTCTTCAATACGGATTTAGGAAGTTCCGCTCTACTGAATCACCTATTACACGTCTCCTGGCCGACATCTTTGTAGCTTTAGACCGTGGACAGGTTACTCTTCTTGATCTATATGATGTTAGCGCTGCTTTTGACACTGTGGGTCACTCTATGCTTTTGGAGCGTCTAGAAAAATATTTTGGCATTACTGATACTGTCCTTCTTTGGTTTCAATCATTCCTCTCACACCGCTCTCATTCTGTTATCTTTGGGCCTACACGTTCCGCCTGGTCCCTTATACCTGTTGGCCCTCCTCAGGGTTCTGTCCTGGCCCCTCTCCTTTACATTCTGTACACTGTCGACCTGGCACGGGTTCTCCTACCCATGGGTGTTGCTGTCCATCAGTATGCAGACGACACTCAGGCCTTCGCCCATAGTCCAGCGGAAGCGGCCCCCTCTCTGGTTGCGAGGATTCTTGACGCAATATCTGCCCCTAGTCTCTGGATGTCCTCTAATCGCCTCCGATTGAACTGTAGTAAGACCTAGTTCCTCTGGCTTGGTGGTCGTGCTCAGCTTGCTAAGATCGATACCCTATCCTTACGCCAGAGGTTTCCGGACATCCTATTCTCGTCCAAAGTCCGTGACCTCGGGGTTGTCCTGGCCCGGGAACTCTCCTTGATCGATCATGTTAACATTGTCTCCCGCTCATGCTTTTATCACCTTCGTCAGTTTCGTACAATCCGCCGTTCTCTCTCCTTTCACGCCGTTGTTACTCTAATTCACGTCCCCTTATCTGCACCAGGGTGGACTTTGGTAACGCTATCTTTGCAGGACTCTCACTTGCCAATATTTCCAAGCTTCAGTCTGTTCTCAATGCTGCTGCCCGTCTTATTGGAGGCGTCTCCAGGTATGGCCATATAACTTCCTTTATGTGGGACACTTTACGCTGGTTCCCCATTCAGCAGCGCATCCAGTTCAAGATCCTAACCCTTATGCGTAACTGTCTCGTTGGCTCTGCTCCACCATACCTTAGGGACTTCTGCATTTCGGTCTCCTTGAGTCCAGGCCGTAGCACTCTCCAGCCAGCCTCCCTACCTGTCCCTCGTATGCGCACTGCTAGAGCTCAGTCTATAAGCTTTGCCTATGCTAGACCTAATAGCTGGATTCGCCTTTCCCGAGAGCTCCGGCCTGAGTTCCTCAGTTTGTCCCTTCCGCAGTTTCGCAAGCGCCTGAAGTCTGTATTATTTCACAGTAGTCTCACTGGTTCGGGTCGGGAGCGCCTCTGATGAGTTTATTCTTGAAGTGGCGCTTTATAAATGTCAGATTACAATTATAATTACAATTATAATTCAGAAAAAAAGAAACCGCCACCGAAGTTGGTATTCTGAAAACTGAAGAAAAACACGACAAAACGTCCATGTTCTACTTGACTTGTGGCTGCAGTGGTTCGTATTGGTTGTGCAATAGTAGCCTCTTTTGCTTGTCCACCGTAGGCTGCCTCTCTTTCTCATAGGACTGACCTTCTGGATACTGGCCTTATTGCAGCTTGGCTTTTGTACCTCCCCGGTTGATGCCTTGTGCATTAGACACCAGCATATTAGGAGTTACTAACTGTTATTATTATTATTACTATTATTATTTTTTCTTACCCGAGGTGTATATGATCCCTCAAGATTTAGAAAAATTCTCTGGAGAATAAAAAATTATGGGACCGCTAGAAATCGTCAATATCTGGTGGAGCAAAAGTATCATGGAAGGCAACAGCGTTTAAGTGTTGAATTGTGATAGCAATACGTTGAAAACGATAACTGGTTTCTCTCGTGTCAGTGGTCATACAGGAGATAGCGCCCTAACTGTTACTGTTGTTTTTCTCATAATCATTATTGTAATTATTATCATTATTACCATTATTATTATTATTTTATTTCCCCTGAGGTACATATGATCTATCAGGATTAAACACTTAAACACTTGTTAGAGAAGGGGTAAAACATCTGCAAATATAATACTGATTACACTATCACACATAATTATTATTTTAATGATGCTATTTCAACCTAGCTGACCTGTAATCACGTCGAATAGCTTCAAGACGTCAAAAACTAATTCCGTGCATTCGTACCACTGTATATAACAACTGAATGCTGAATTGTTTATTACAGAAACTCAAGTATCAGTCCACGAATGTTACAGTTGCTGTGGTAAGATTCAACGCACTGTCCCAGGTAGGTTGCAAAATCCTTATTCAATTATTTATTTATTTATAATTATCATTATTACTGGTAGTGGTAGTAGTAATAGTAGTAATATCATCATCATCATCATCATCATCCTCATCATCATCACCGTCATTATGACCACCACTACCACCATCAAAGTCGGTATGTCGCCATTTCACATCACTATCAAAGAATGGAGTTTTTTAGAAAATAAACAAATGAATGATTACTTCTACTGCATTTTGAAAATATGATCTGAAATTGACGACTTTATTGTTGACGACATTTCAGAAGTTAAAAAAATAATGGACTGGACCACGAGAATATTGCAAAACTTGAGATGTTAGGAACCAAGTATGGGAATAAAGGAATATCTGCAATAATGCAAAGAAGAAGGCAATAGAGAGTTTTAAGCAGAAATTATTCAGCAATGTGAAGGAGGACAGCAAGAATTTTTACAAGTATGTTAGAAGCAAGAAGAAAAGGAAAGAAATGGTAAGCACGATGAAAAAGAAGAGGGAAATGAAGCAGTCATTGTGGATGCTGAGGAAGCTGCTGAAGGTTGCAGATCATTCAAAACCATATAGAGAAGTGGTTGATAAGAACGAAGCGGGGATAGTATCAGAGGATCCCAGAAGAATTG
The DNA here is from genome assembly GCA_964023275.1 of Norana najaformis. Lineage (NCBI taxonomy): Eukaryota > Metazoa > Annelida > Clitellata > Crassiclitellata > Hormogastridae > Norana > Norana najaformis. The sequence goes on from OZ029924.1 coordinate 1,048,889, forward strand.
TCCAATGCTCTAGGGACTGACTGATGCTTTATAATTTGGAGAAGTGTTAGGTGATGCATATTGGGATGAGAAGCAGAACTTTCTTATGTACTGATGGTGTGTGAGGATGAAAGGAACTTTGGAGTTGCTATGCGTAAGGTTGTAAAACCGTCAAAGAAATTTGCTGATGCAAAAAAGGTTAAGAAAAATCGTCACAGCATTTTGCTGAAGCAACAAGAGGCTGACTCAACACAGGCCAAGCAAAACCACAAACAAGCTTACAATACGGAGGTTGTACAAATCACTGGTCAGGCCACTGCTGGAATACTGCACAATTACGAAAAAATGCAGACAAAGGCCATGAAGGTCATACTGCAGATTGCCATGCAATTTACTTAGGAACCAGAGTAAAACTTATACACTAGACCGCAGAACTTCGGGCTATGGTAACATCCAGGCCATATTGTAAGGCAAAGTGAAGAACTCCGCGGCCAGCAATGGAAGAGACCGAGATGCATAGTTTCTTAATCTTCAGATAAGATAGTGCACAGTCTGCAAGACAATTATGCATACACATGATATGATGATGATGATGATGATGATGATGATAATAATGATGATGATGATGATGGAGATGATGATGACGACAACGACGATATTTGCGACATCCTTCTTTCAGATTACAATATCTTCACGCAGTGTACTTGGGCTTGCTTGGACCAATAAAACTGATACAATGGAAGCACTCGAATGTGTCGGCATTTATTGTACTTGATACATTCAGCTACACCACTTACTGGCCGCCTTACGGAACTGGTAACAAAGACCCGCGATTGCAACCTGCAATTCGGAAAATACGCTAACTTCTGAACAAGTATATTTATAAGCACCTTTGTCATATTTCTCGAACACTGACAATAAAAGATGGAAGCATGCGTCGTTGTTATTGCCAATTATCATTTGAATAGCATCATCGTTTTTTCTGACATTTGGATTCATAATTTTGTTTTACTAAATAGTTATTGCACTTGTCGGTAAATCTAATGGTGAGGCGAGAAACAAGTGTGTGCGAACTTGTAAGCGTTGGTATATGGGGTCTCCTCATTAGGCTCGAACCCGCAATACCTGGATTTCAAACCTATCGTGTTACCATATACGGCACCATATACCGCGCTACCCATCATGCAAACTCATTGACGCTCCACCGCTTGCAATTTCTGCTTCGGCCTTTCACTCAAAACATTCCTCTTTCACAGATCGTACCCTGACACCCCTTCTTCCGCTTATCTCTCTCCTCTCCAACCCCAAACACCACCACCCCCGTAGCCGCCACACTGTCTATCCGTCTGACTTTTGGATCTTGACCTGGAACCGAACCCTTTTGCCTATCGATTTTGTTTTCACTGAACGCCTGTGAATAAGCTGGTCCCCGCGGCGCGGCTCTCGTTGGGCGCTGTAGAAATCTCGGGATTACGATTACGATTACCCCACTCCTTGGGAATAAACTCCCACCAGAATTATGACAATTATCTGACCCATCATATGAACTCACCAAAACTTCACCTCTTGCAATTTATGTGCAGGTCTTTCACTCAAAACTGAAAACACTTCTCTTCCACATATCCTATCCTTAGGCCTATTAGGCCTATTCTTCCTCATCCCCTTATCTCACTTTCCGGTTCAGTTCCAAGCTCTCTTCCTGCCTGACTCTCGGATCTTGACATGGAACTGAACCCTTTCTGCCTACTGATTTTGTTTTGACTGAATGCCTGTGAATAAGCTGGTGCCCGTGACTTAGCTTCTGTTGGTGGCTGTATTAATCTCGAGCTTACAGTTACGACCACCGGCCGCACAAAAGACCATCGTTGCATGACAGGTTGAATTGTGCAATAAAAATCATCATCGCAATAGCTGACACTGTTTGCACATAAGCAGTACACAGATGGAAGATTCTATGGTCCAACTGCATGACTTCATCCTTTGTAATTATGTTCAACAAATGGCCAGCCACCTTTGCAACATAATTAAATAGAAAAACATACATGTATCATAACTGGAGATGTACCGAATACCAATTTTTAAGTATTCGGCCGAATAAGAATATTCAGCACTTTGGTGGTCGAATATAAAAACGAATACGAAATGCCCATAACTTAAAATTTGAAACATTGTAGAAAATCGAACACTAAACATTTAGTACTAAAATATTAAATACTTGCAATGACCCACCGGTAAAAGTCATGAAGCTGAAGTTTGCAAATCTTCAATTTTCTAATGAATTGCCATATGTTACTTGAGTCTGACTGCTCCTGGTACTCTTGAGGTTGACTGTTACTCGCATATAGTTAAATTCTCCGGGAAGCTTGAACTTCAGATAGTTTAATAGCGGCGATGGTGTAAATAGCTTTGCCTTGGTTGTAGAGCCACGTCACGTTCGATCACCGTGTTACAGAAATTGCAAATGTCTTTTGACTCGTCAAAATCAGAAATTTTGAAAAAATTCCAAACTCCGTTGCGCTTATCCGTATTTCTTCGTTAAAGTTTAAAGAGTATAGATTATTATCAAGATTACTAAAATAAATAAACTCTTCCGATAGGTAAGCATACTAGCGTCCGTGACTAAGATATTAAATCGCCGCTAGCGTTGGGCGATCTTGAAAAATTATTCGTCTAATTATTAGTTTTTACTTATCGAGTTTTTTCGATTACGAATATTCAAATTTGTCATTTTTAGCCGAATACGAATTTGATTCGAATATTCGGTTCATCCCTAATTATAACCAACAAATGTTTTTAAACAACCAACACATATTCAAAACTAGTTTCAATATCGGCAAAGGATATTATGTCATTCGAAAAATAACAATAATCGTAATCGTATACATGAAATACTAAAAAGCTACTTTTAAAAGCTAAGCGCAGAGCACCAGCTTATTCAAGGTCTGCGCGTCAAGTAATAATAATTAGCAACTTCTAATGCGCCAGTGTCTAATGCGCGTCAAGTACGTTGGGTTGTTCAAAGATGTCATGTCAAGAACCAAGTCCGGTTGCCAGGAGACCAGAGAGAGGAGAAGAGAGAAGAGGAGAGCACAGAACAGCACAGCAGAGCAGAGGATACAACTGTTGTCCTCATAAATGTGGTGCAGAGGTTTAATTGTGATTGGCAACACTACTTGACAGAAAGTGAAAGAAAACAAATCACCTAACCTCACTTGTGTTACTTGTACTGTTGTGGAAACGTTTTGTTAGTTTCACAGTAATTTGGATTCCAGGTAATCAATATATGTCTTGCATTACTACGGTCCAACAAAAGTCCTTGGACATGATATGATTAGATGTTTACGTCCTAACGTGCGATTTTTGTAGTTGTCGTTTTCGCCAGATAGCGCAAGTTGGGCGCATCTGTTCTTCTTTAATGTCTCCAATATACATAGGCAATGGTCGCTAGGCGATATTGTGGGAGTGTGTCTATTGTTTTAAAAAGAATTGTAAACGTAAAATATAAATGTATGTATATGTGTTTTATTTTGAGTGCCCACGTGTTAATGAATATATAAAATTTTACCACCGACGCTTTGTATAGATGCAGAATAGTTTACGTGCGCGAAAGGTCCGACTAAAACCCGTTATAACTAAGCCCTGCACTTCACTGCATTGGCTTTATATTAGATTTATTATTAATATTTCTGTATTTAGTAAGCGCCACTATCTAGTGACTAAGCATCAATCGATGGAGCTGAGCAATCGTGAGTGATGGATTTGCTCAAGGGCCGTACATAGAAGTGGGAGTGACCCTGAACCAGAAGCTTACTTTGCTGGAGCATGTGAAGAATATTTGTCGAACGTGCTTTTACCATCTGCCTCAGATGCGCACTATACGCCGTTCCCTCACGACCCAGGCTGCAACTATCATAATCCAGGCATTTATTGGCTCTACGATTGACTATGATAATACTGTTCTTGCAGGATTGGGACTCTCCTGCATCTTGCAGTTTCAGTCTGTTCTAAATGCTGATGCCTCTTTGATTGGAGATATCCATAGTTTTGGCCTCATCTCTGCCCTTATATTTCAGGATTTGCACTGGCTGCCCATTTGGGAGCATATTGAATTCAAAATTCTTGTTCTTGCACGTAACTGTCTCACTGGATGTGCGCCACTCTGTGTAAGGGAGCTTTGTGTTCTAACCTCCTCCATACGCAGCCGCAGATTGCTCAGTTCGGTGGTCCAGGGTGACCTGCTTGTCTCATTGGTCCGACAGCCACGCCCAGCACAAAAGTTTTACTGAAGTTGGCCCTACATCTTGGAATGGTTTGCTTGGTGTCCTGCGACATGAGCTTCTCTGCCTTCTTTTCTCTCTTTTCCCCAAATGCTTGAAGACCATTTTGTTCCCCGGTGGCTCTCGATTGTCCGGCCAGGAGCACCTCTGATGAGTCTACCTTGAAGTGGTGCTTTATAAATTCTTGATTACAATGGAAGTTGTCTCAGAGGAGGCTCAAACCCATACTCGCCAGGTTACATACTTCATTTAGTGCCATGGTACGTATAAAAGGAGAGATTTTGTTCTAAAATATTGTAGTCTAGACAGGATTGACATTGACGGTTAGAGATTTATAAATTAGAGCATACGATGATAGCACAAGAGTGGAAGTTAGATGCAGTAACATTTTAAAATACCTTTCATAACAAACTTTGCTCAGAAGTAAACCCGATCAACCTGGCTCCCCTAAGTCTTGCTTTAACAGAGCTTCAGTTAATAAACTTGTTGTTGGATTTAGGTTTTTTGGGCATTGAAGAAAGTAGTGCTTATGATTTCATTATGTTGATAATTATAGCATAGGGTTCCTTAAAGTCCTAACCCTTTTAACCCACTATCCAGTTTGAAGTATATATCACAGAACTACACAAGGTAATTCACAAGCGTAGTGGTCAGTCTGTTTCCTCTGTCAACCATCAGACTCACGAGTTACATTTTTCTCTGGGAATGCCGTGACTCACTTTGTTTTACCCCCAAGAAAGCTTTGTACTGTGTACCTCAGCTGCCAGTCTGAGTTTCTAGGATTTGCTGCCTGTGTCAGTCCACTCTGCAAGTTCTGTCTTTTGTTCAAGGTCTGACTGAAGTCTTATTTTTTCAGGTTGTTTGGTCTGTGGACGTTTGTGGATTTCAGCTGGTCCTGTCAGAGGCTGCGATTCTGAATGCAGATGTTAGTAGAACTGATCAGTGAAAGTTTCTAGACAATTACGACAATATATGTCATAATTATCGCAATAAACTTTCACAGATATACCGATCAGATTATGAGAAACCAGTATCAACAACTGAAAAAATTACTGTAAAAAGTGTGCTGTATCATTCAGTGTAGAAAAAGAGCAGTTGTTAAAATGTGTTGACAAAAGCATTAACCACTACCTACCATACTGATTAGACCGTAAATACTTGATTTTGTTTTACCTGCTTTGCAGACGATGTCAGTGGCTTCTAATGGGACCAGCTGTCGTCAGTCCAGTGATGAAGATGGACAACATGATGTCTGTTTATCGCAGTCAGTAATCGATGCATGTAAAGAGCCTCTCATCGGTAAAAAACTGAAATATATTAACAATAGATAAATAATAAATATAATAATAATAATACTTATAATTATGAATAATGATAATAATAATAATCATCATCATCATCATTTCTGCACTTATTAAGGACCACTATTTTGTGTATTTAGTGACTAAGCAGCAGTCAGTGGCACTGAACAATTGTGAGTGAAGGACTAGCTGAAGGTCCCCACGCAACAACCAACTCAGAGGAAGCTCAAACATGCACTCTACGCGTTACAAGCTGAGCGCTCTGACCAATAGGGTACCGCGCCCCAATTACATTAGTAATTCATTTATAATTAGCTTTGTTTTTGGGTCTTTCTTCTTGTAGGTTTACAGTATGTAACCGAGTTTCAGCAGAAGCTGAACAGCGCTGCAACTCTTTGTGTCTGTAACCTGTGTGAGGTTAAATTCTCATTCAAACTCCTTGTCAGCCACGTAACGGCCATGAAGCACCGTCTCCACTACATGGTTTGTATTAAAAAGTAAAGTATCCCATATCTCACAAGTGAGACATCGGGGAGCCACTCATCTCCTTTGCTTTAAGCCCTTGAGCCGGCAATGGACGAAACCCAATGTACTGGACAAGGGGCCAGTGCATAACAGGACATGCCATTTACATCCCAGCTTATGCCCTTACCTCCGGTTTGGTGACAGAGGCATGGTGTGTGAAAAAAATAACTGGCCCTGGATTTTTACATGTGTGCACTCAGTATATTTGGACACTTTTGACTTGAAGCGACCATTGACTGATGCTTTGTGCATTATGATAATCACGCTGTAGAAATCATTGGATTGGATTAGTTTAAAAAACATTTATAACTCAACCAACAGGCTAGCATGGTCCGTACTTGGGGACTTTAAATGGTGTGGTGCCCATTCAAATGGGCAGGGGTAGTGCAGGGGTAGTGCAGGGGTAGTGCAGGGGTAGTGCAGGGGTAGTGCAGGGGTAGTGCAGGGGTAGTGCAGGGGTAGTGCAGGGGTAGTGCAGGGGTAGTGCAGGGGTAGTGAAGGTCTGACGTGATAAATTCACTGAAACAAATGAGCATGGTTGAGGCCATATGTTCGCTATAGAAATTGTGTACATCTGCATTTACATTTAACAGATAACAACATAATTAGTAAGTATCCATGGTTAATGATTTTGAGTTTCTTGGATGTTTCCAGAAAGAGAGGTTCATGAACTACCACACGATGATCTACCAGCAGGCGAAGAACAATGCTGACAAAGCTGCTTTGGCAATCGAATATGCCCAATGCATCGAGGAAGAGGAAGGACGTCAGAAGGTTAAGGTGAAGGTCGTTGACTCGACTTTGACAGAAAATGCATCTACCATGTCCAAAAAGCGACCTGCAGAGAGCCAGGATGATCTGCCGTGTGAGTTGCATCGATTCCACATTGCATGTCCAACCGTGATTAATATATTTGAGGCATGGTAGGCGATTGGTCAGAGCACTCAGCTTGTGTTAGACTTTCTTGATCTCTTTCCAGGTTCTCGGATCTTGGCTGGATTCGTGGAATGGAAAAGATCTAGGCGGGATTTGTTTAATGAATAAGATCTTGGCTGGATCTGTGGAATGGAAAAGATCTAGGCTGGATTTGTTTAGTCAATAAGTTCTTGGCTGGATCTGTGGAATGGAAAAGATCTAGGCTGGATTTGTTAATTAATAAGATCTTGATTGAATCTGTGGAATGGAAAAGATCTAGGCTGGATTTGTTTAATGAGTAAGATCTTGTCTGGATCTGTGGAATGGATAAGATCTAGGCTGGATTTGTTTAGTCAATAAGTTCTTGGCTGGATCTGTGGAATGGAAAAGATCTAGGCTGGATTTGTTAATTAATAAGATCTTGGTTGGATCTGTGGAATGGAAAAGATCTAGGCTGGATTTGTTTAATGAGTAAGATCTTGTCTGGATCTGTGGAATGGAAAAGATCTAGGCTGGATTTGTTAATGAATAAGATCTTGGCTGGATCTGTGGAATGGAAAAGATCTAGGCTGGATTTGTTTAATGAATAAGATCTTGGCTGGATCTGTGGAATGGATAAGATTTAAACTGGATCTGTGTATTGGATTAGATCTTAACTGAATCTATCTAATAAAGTATGTTTCAATTCAATTGACAGTGTAAACAACCCTGGAAGTAACTCAGACCTTACAGTGTTATATAAATTGTAATTTTTACCATTACACTTGCAGTTCAGAATGACCATCAAGTGATATGACAATAGGTTACAGCATCTCTAAGTATCTTAGTAACAAATGACCATCATCAACAGTTATCAATTTTAAGGTTCTAACTGGCTGTGCAATTTGTAGAACTCAATCACGTATGTACCACTTAAGCAATTAAGCAGTTTTATCAATTTAATCAGTCCTTAAATCTTTAACTGTAAATCTCTTGGATATGGTCAGTTGTAATTGTAATCATAAATTTGTATAGTGTCTCTTCAAGGGAAACTCACCAATCAATCATTCAGTCAATCAATGAAACAATCAGTCCATTGATCTGTTTTTTTCTGTTTTGCCAGCCAAAATAAGAAAGGTGACTGATGCAGAAGCTTCGATCATAGCCAGAGGACCCTCCCTGACCAGTGAACCAACTGTTGCAAAACCTGCCAGGCCTCTGGGACTGACATCTCTTGGAAGGCCTCCACTTTTTGCGACTCCTAGAGATCCATTTAACAACGTCAGACAAGTGTCACCTCGAACAACTGCTTTGAAGTCCATGTTACCACTTCTGACCATCACATCAGGTGGGTGAAAAAGCAGATTTTTCATTGAAAATGTCTGTATATGGATTTTATGCAGCACTTTTCAATCACCTTTATTCTGTATATATATATATATAAAGTTAAGCACCACAGTCTAATGACTAAGCATCAGTCAGTGGTGTTGAACAGTTGTTGAGCAGTTGTATGTGAAGGATTTGCTTAAAGTCCCTACACAAACCAGATCCAGTTCTGAGTTGTCCTTGTTTCAATAAGATTACATGTTATGACTATTTCTATATTGGTGTCTTGTTTGCTTCAGGGCCTCCTTCTCGGCATTCGTCTCCTTGTCAACCACTTTCAAATAAAATTCTGTATGGAGCACCCGCTAATCGCATCAACTTTGTTGGCAGGACTACATCAGCAAAGGATATGAAGACAGCTGAGTCAGACACGCTGCATTTGAACAAACATAGAAACGTATCAGCTTCTTCACCCAAATCATCTGCAGAAAACTGTGAAACAAACCTGAAACCAGGGTCACCTCCACATAGTGCCCAGTGGAGTTCTTCAGCTGTGCCAAAAAAGTCGTGTCTAAAGTCCTCTACCATTGTGTCGACGTTGAATTCTTCTCAATTATCGTCTGCTGCTGGACAAACAGTTGAGGCTTCTCCAGCAACGAGCTCTTCAAATCAACGTCTTTCCACAGATGTTCATGTTAAACTCGAACCTTGTGAAGACATTAAGCTAGAACAATGCTCATCTATATCTTCTCATCCAGAACTGCCAGATGTGAAACCATCGGCCTTACCTCCACCACCTCCCTCACCTCCGCCCTTACCACCTTCACCACCACCACCACCTCTACCGTCGTCTCCTACATCTCCTCCTCCACCCCTTTCCGACAATAACTCCACTCCATCACCAAAGTCACCATCTTCAGTATCAACTTTACACTTGCACCCGGGTTTTGCCAAGCTCCTGGCAATGATCAAATCGCCTCAAAATTCTCAGCAAGGTGATGGCAGTCCATCTCCTGCCAGTGAGTCATCTCAACCAAAGGACTCGTATACAGGCCTAAAGCAAGTTTCCTGTGGTGCTAGCTTACAACTGCTTCCGCCTGTCACATCCCATCCTCTGGTACCCGATTCTGCGCCTTCATCAAGCGTTTGTCTTTCTTCAAGGCCTCTGCTTACTTCCCGAAATCAGTCACCTTCAGCACCACTACCCTACCCTTCACATTCTTCATCTCTTCCTTCAAGGACTCTGCCTATTCCCCAAGGTCCGTCACTTATTCCACCACCACCGCCTCCATCCGTCTCCAGTGGCCGCTTACCTCAAACACAGCCCCAACTACATCCGGGGCTGAAATCTGTTCTGAGTGGAACGGTTGCATATATTCAACGGCTGCGTCCGCGACTTGTTGGACAAGATCTTGCTTCTAAAGATGGTTCTTCGCTGGGAGCTTTTACTGAAGGCACTGTGAGACCCGTTGCTAGCCGTATCGTTCTTCAGTCCAATACTAATCTTGCTTCTGGTTCTGTTAGACCAATTACTGGCAGTGCCACTCCTCAGTCAAATGATAATTCTTGTAGTGGAACCATGCGACCAATTGCCTGTGGCACTGTTCCTCAGTCCAGTGCTTCTGTCAGTCACTCCGCTGCATTTTCTTCTGTCGAAGATCTAAATGCCAGGCGGATGAGAGCCCCGTTTTCAGGCAGCACTTCTTGGAGTAGCACGAGGCCACAGAGTAACAAAAGTCCAGGTCAATGTGATGGCAACCCAAGGCCAGTCAACTCAAGTCAGTTTCCACGTCCCTCAAATAACAATCAGCACCTGACACAGTTTCCCTCAGCGCCTGGAACACGTTTTATTCCTCCTCCTCGTGGAATAATCTCTGGCGTGCATCCTGTAAATCATGTTCATCCCCCTAGTTACCATATACCTCCTGGCAGGGCCGTGCAAACGCCAGCTGGCTCAGTCTACAGAGCAGGTTATCGAACTAGGTTTCCTAGTAATGCAACTCAATTTTCTCACGAGGGCATAAGCACAGACGGTGCTTTAAATACGACTCATCTGCTTCAGCAATATTCAGGAGCGGCTGGAACATTGTTTGATAAAGGAAATCCCTTACCAGTTGAAACCCAACCACAGTTGACACCATTTGAAGTCTCCCACCCTATGGTAAGGTCGTCGTTAGAACAGCCACATTCCGCCTTTGGAGTCAATTCACTTCCAGGTAAAAGGCCTTTCCAAAACGCCCAGCCAACTGTAACAATGCCCCATAGATTACCGTATCCACTCCCTGCCACATCCAATTCAACCCAAGAACAGGGACCTCTACGATGTCCCAGACCACTTGCCAGACATCCAATTTCCAGCGTTCATCAGCAACCAGAACCTTTCAGACATACCAAACCACTTGAGAGTCTACCGCAAGCATCACCTAATGAAAACACTATCCATAGAGCAGTCGACCCTCGTCAAATGCCGCAAAGATATCGTATGAGCAGAACCTACTGTGAGAAAAATTTGCAACAGCATGTGGCTCAAAATCCAATGCCTACGATAAACGTCATCAGAAGTCAGGAGTTTGAATCAATGAGAACTAATCCTTCTGCGGCTGTGACGTCTTCAGTTCCAACTATTCTGCCTTCATCAATTAGTAGCACAGTGGTAAGACTGTTTTGTCAGAGTTTCATATCTTTATAATTCAATAGTTTTATGTTTTAATATTTCCATAATTTTATGTGTCCATATTTCTCTGGCTTTATATTTTGATATTTCCATATAAATTTAATTTAATTCACATATGCATATTTTCCTATTTCAAAGCCCTGATCTTTGGAAGTAGAAATGATGGTTCTAATGTGTTCAGTAAAGTTTATATAACACTATAGAAAAATGTGTACATTTACATTTACATGTGCTCTGCTTGACTAGGGTCACCTATTAAATACAAGGATAGCCGCTATAAGGATGGCCGAATCTGGATACACTGAGGCATGGAGGCAGAATCACACAATATACAGTAGAGAGACTTATTTGGCTTTTCAATGAGGGGACACCTTTTCACTGGGACAGCACAGATCTCATGGATTGTAATTGTTTGATTGTCGTTTTGCTACAAAGCAACCATCAGTTGATGCCCTGGGAGTTACAATATCGATGCTGCAGTAGAAAATTCCTGATTAGGTTACACATATCGACAGTTTTATTGTCAATCCTGCATGACTGTCTTGGGGGTTTGAACCGCTGTACACGGAAGTCAAATACAGTGCCAGCAAAGGTCAGTTACAGTTAAATTCATTTGTTTTGTAATTGACAGCAGAATGTCGAACCAGAGTCACCACCACGTTCTAAAAATCAGTTATCGAGTGCATCTGCGATGTCAAGTGCTCTGGCAAAGGCTCTCGTTGAGTACAGGCTCGAGCAAAAGAAAAATGACAAGAAAACTACACATAAAGAACAAAGAACTGGTGACTTTGAGTTGAAGACGGAGTGACCGACGGTTAATTAGCCTTTTATCATTGTCTGATGGTCTAAATCCTGCAATAATAAAAGTAAAACTAATATTTTCTATTTTGGGCCTTGTAGTCTGTACAGAATTATGACAATTGTTTACAATTTTTATTAATTTAATAATCAGATGAATGGTCAGTAAATCTGAATCTTACATGCAAGACAAGTGCGTGAACAACTTGTCCAGGGCAGTTACATGGAATCCACTAACACACTCGAACCCACAATTGTAGGATTACATGCCCAGTGCACTACCAAACACAGCCCCATGCACACATGGTTATCTGTTCAGTAGTCACTGAACCTGTGACTATGATAACTTGTGTGCAGGTCATGACCTCTGGAACCCAAGAATATGGCTTCCTGCTCACTAAAACAAACAAGATGATCCAACTAATCTGCGTTCACTTTTTTGTGGACAATTTCAGATTAAGCAGTTTTGTCTTCAGTTTGTGGCTCTGACAGATTTGACCCAAAATGTCAAGAACTGTAATCTAATCCAAGGCATCAATCGGTGGTCACTTCAAGTGAAATTGTAATCAAAAACAATAATTCATGTCAAACTTCGAAGATGATCAGATAGACCAGAAGTTGTTTATACCTGGAACGACTAAACCCAACATGTTTTTTCAATCAATCAATCAGGCAACTCTTATTGATCCCAAATACAACATATCAAGTTTTACAGGTGATGTACAATTTTCCGGGATACAAAAAGACAGACCCAACAAGGACCTGAGTCCTGCTTGATAAGGGTAACCTGTTCAATACAAAGATAATTCACATAAAAATGTTCGAAGACTACACTCTTGAAGCATTTGCTGTGAACATTAATAATGTGCGGTTTGAAGCTTCAAGTCACATTTATTTTCTGGCTAGCAAACTCATACAACACCACATATGTAGTGTGCTGCTCCTGCACATACTGACCAACAACATTAGTCCATCATCATCAGGTGGAAAACACAATGACCAAGAGGGGAGGAAGAGGTAACCCGAAATGGCGGACAAGAGGAGGAGGATTATCTCCAATGCGGACGTATGCATTTAAATTTGGTACATAGGATTTTAGTACAGTCTGTGCCGTAGGGAACTACTTTAGTGCAACACCAGACAGTTTGTACTGGGGCAGTGTCAAACTACAGCACCCCATAGCACAGTAAGCCTTGCAAGATCAGCAGGGTAGCACAATCTAGGCCTTAGCATTCAGTTGCAGTGTGGACGTTTGCAAAGGGACAGGGATAGTAGTGCCAAAATGTGAGCAAAAGAGGTTGGGGTTCAAATCCCCAAATGTGTCCGTGGCTTACTTGTAATGTTAACCATTCGAGAAACTGTTTATTGTGGCTGTATGGCACAGTGGCTGTGATTTGCTATCAGACACTTGGTGTCTTGTTGGCTTTCTGGCCACACTATTATTCAATATACAACACAACACCCTAAATGCTTTCCATGAAAAATAAAAGCAACTTTGTTGACATTTACCAGTGACAATGGACGTCACTGGATGAGTCCCCAAAGTCGTCTTGCTTACATTTTTACTTGATTCTTCTATCAATCATTGCAACTAAGTATATTAAGTATTTCCTCAAGGTTCTTAAACAGCCACCCACTGTCACTGGGTTGGCTTGAAGGCTGTGGCCGTCTAAGCTATGCACGTACCATCCACACGGCCACAACATTGCCAGTGGCCAACTTATTGCCAGTTAAATCAGAACTGTGACATAGATGCTTTCTAAAGAATTATGAAGACAAAACAAGACTAGACAAACTATTGCTCGCCAATTTAAAAACCTCTAAAATTTCTAAACAATACCAAAACAAGAAGTGGAATACCTATTCCAGTGATATGTTGCCACTGACCATGACCCTTCCCTGCCTTTATAAATACACACCTATTCTGACTCTACTCTGAAACGTTGGAAAACAATCCCTTAATAAGGTTACTCTATCCAAAAGAATATACAAAACATTCAGGGTCATCCATAAAGGACGTCTGCAAAAATTATCTACTTCTGACCCTACCCCATCCGCACTTTGCATTACCCTCCCTCCCATCAACAGAGCAGTTAAGACCTACATCTATCTGCTGTCAGACTGAAGCTGTTGTTTAAGATACAGGCTTTAGTGACTATTACCAACTCTGGATGCAGACGTCAGCCTGGGGGGCATAACCCACTGGCCCCTTGTCTGCATTTGGATGACCCCTCCCTCTTTGTGGATGTCCTTCAAGGATGACCTCTTCTGACATATAAGGAGTCCAAATATGTAGAAAATTCCATAACAACACACGACTGGAATCAAATAACTGTAGCTACTCAATTGTACGAGAAAAACACTAACACAAGTAGCAGAAACAATGACATCCTTGGCCGATGGATATGTGTGCAGACACCATAGCTCACCCATTACCCATTAACTGCTTCAATCTATGTGCAGACTGTCATTTTAATATTCAAATTCATCCTAAAGTGCATCAAAAAATAAAAACCAATTCAAAAACATTGGCACATTAACTGCAAATATAACTTGACAAACAAACACCATGTCTTGTGTGAAAATCAAAAAAATATTGAGCGAAAATTATGGAAAGCAATGGAAATGTGTAGGCATTGGAATATTACAATGATTCATAACATGGACACCATCGTTCTTTCAAAAACACGAACTTTCAGTAAACTGCAATGTTACAGTTACAGCTTATCTTAACTAAAAGTCCGTTTACATCCATCCGAGAGTAATGGATACGACACAAACGCATGTTGGTCTCATACAAATTTCCGATTACAATTACAACAAAAACTTAAATACCCACGACAGGCACTAAATAACGGTCATCACATCAGAGTCGTGCCTCAGAAAGGCACTCAAGAGTTACACAAATTTCCTGACATTACACCTATATAATTACAGGCACTGACAAGTGTGTGCACATTCAAAACATATACCAATACTAATGCACAAAATGCACTATCTCTAAATGTAACATTTACAAACCCAAGAAAAGCATTAGATCCTGAAATATTTTGTCAAACATCGTTTACCACATATCAGCACCAAACAAACATTTCACCACACATGTCAAAAGCAAGCATTTGCTTACTTTAATCTACCACAATGCATCAACAATATTGCTTTAACCTCAATCCATCAATGTAGAAACACAGGCCCTTCAGGGTAACAGGAACTTTACACCAAGATTTTGCTAAGACCTGTCATCCAGCAATGCACTGCTAGCCTGCATTTTATTTTAAATACAAATAACATCAATAAGTTATAAAACTGAGACAATAGTAACAGTTTAAATGGTGCAATATGTCTGTCTTGTGGCAATCACTGACCAAACATTCCGATCAAAATCAGCTTTTCCCACTGATCATTTACTATTAACGCTACTCCTCAAAAGTCTAGTAGTGGTTTTCAAAGTCCTCTCAGGTGACCTTTCCACTAGGCTCAACAATGCACTGTCGATTTTACTCGTTGGGTTATTGAGTTTAACGGTAGATTGTCAGTTTCAACCACTGGTTTACAGAACTTGAAAAAAGAATTGTCAATTTAATAAAAAAATGACAACTTTTATCTAATAAATCCTATAGCGCACAGCCACTGACTGGGCCCATAGAAGGCCTCAATTGTGCCATTGGCGGCCAACTATGGGTCCAACGAATGTAACTGTCGAGGAATAAATACAGCTAAAGTGATATCTGAACAATTGTGATATGCATTTAACACAGCCTACAAATCAGCCCTTAAACTAAAATTTACTCTGCTGCCAGTATTTTACCATGTACTGTATGCATATTCTAAAACCCACCATATATACATACATCACGTCAAAATATCAGATAAACAAAACTTCCACGTAACTGACATTTTGTTCAGTCTATTTCTAATTAAATTAAAAACCGATATAGCGCCATTAAAAGTTGATGAGGCATTAAACCATTGCTTATGCTGTAACTGTCTCAGAGTTGAACATGCGACAGAGCAATACTCAACAGCTCTCAACTAATCAGCCCATGCATCACACTCTTTAGCTTTATATTCCACGGGAAGTCCAGTGAAACATCAATACATAGAGTAAAGCAAGGTGACTGATAGTACTTCACGTGTATGAACACTCTAGTTCTCAAAGGTGTAACATTTGGCTAAATCTTACAGATTATTTTTGGCAAAGCATGAACACAACATGAATCCAACAACTTTGCGTTTTCTTGATTGCATGGCTGTACAGTGACTTGTATTTCAACTGAAGCACAAGGAACCAAATGCATGTGTAAAGAAGCCAAAGACGGATATAACAGAAGTCTGCCATCACATACTGAGCACCATTATAGCACATATTCTGCCATGCAAGATAATCTGTATTTTCAATAGTCTATCAGTGCATTATTACTATTATCATTATCATTATTATTATTATTATCATCAATATTTATTCTTGTTGATGATAAACAATGAGTTACTCAATATTGGAAAACGGTTCCACGTCTTGTATAAGCTGTTTAACTGGTTCAATACTGTTGTTGAGACAATGTTACACGCACAACAGATATGTTACAATATCATATACACTATCAAAAGCTTAACATTGTGTCTCCGCATTTAGATAGCATAACATGAAACAAGCTCCATATATAATTCAGCCCTAGAATGCAAGACTGCTGTAATATTATAAAATGTGGCCCTTAACATGGAACCTAAAGGCAGCATTGTATTGAGCTTTGGGTGTATTCCCACTTTTCCAGACCACAACATAAATTAACATGAAATTTTAAAGTAGCCATTTCAGTTGAAGAAATCTATACAGCATATCCAATTACTCAGGTCATTTTTTGTGAACATTCTGTGTCTCTGTGAGGTTCTTTAAAGGCACTGTATAAATAGCCAGAAACATACAAACATGAATGCATTTTATGCTTACAAAACCTCCAAAGCAGACACGCTGAACAATTTTACTTCCAACTTGTAAAGCCACACCAAAGAAATTTCCACAACTACCGAACCTGGTGTAACACCTTGTCATGCACAAAGAACATAAAACCTCAATGCAAAAGGCCTCCTTTAGCACCAGGCAATAACCTCACTTCATGTAAGGCCACCACATATAAAAGCCCTGACAATACAGGTTTTGATTTGCAACATTCGGAGCCACTTGCTAGCTGAATATGAACGTGTAATCCTGCAAAATATGCTCAATCAGTTGGCCGCGTTGAACCAAAGAAACGGCCAGATCCCACATCTCCGATTCCTCTGGCCACATCAGCGTCGGACCAAAGACGATGGCAACGTTCTGTGCCTGCATTCGGTTCTCACGACTGTGCTGGATTACACTGACAAAAACAAGTAAATAAGAAAATTGCCTTATAAGAATCTAGAATACATACATTGGTTCTCAGCACATAATTACACACATACAAATGTACATGTTTTTCTGTAGCGACTGTATGGCCTCGACCCTGCTCGTTCTTCAAAGAATTAATTGGACGAGATCCTTCACCACTGCTGCCCACGTGACTTAAGGTCCCCGTGTATGGACCGTGCTAGCCCGAGATTCAAATCTCTGCAAAATAAGCCACGACTTAATATTGTTCAGACAGGCAGCACTTTTTAAGGTACTTGAATGGTGCTGTAGTCAGTGTCTAGATACATACATACACACACATGCACAAATATACATGCATACATAGACAAGTATATACACACATATATACATACACACATACATACATCGATGTACATACATAGATGTACATACATAAATACACACTATAAATGCATCCATACATACATACATGAATATACAAAGCACTATCAAATATCCAGATGCATGGCCCATAAGAACAATTAATTAAGCTGCAGCCAATGTCTTAGTGCATCCTTCAACACAGGAACATGCCTCTTGGGACTAATAAACACTCATAAAAACGTGTAATAAAATTATTAGAATTATTCTGCAGACTTACAGCACAAGGTGCCTGAAGAGTTCCTTTAGAGTGTCATGATTTGCAGTTGGTATCAGGAGAATCAGTTCTCGGAGCTCTTTCGATTTGGCTGTATGGTCTGTTATTTCTGAAATAATGAAATTAATATAGTATTTAAGGTTAAGAGAAATGTGCTAACAAATTAAAAGCCTATATATAATACATATTTTTCAAATTTATTCATTTAAAGCACGTATTATGCAAGCAGTAGTGGATCTGAACCTGAGGTGTGGATGTATGTTCGCTAGGGACCAACACGGAATCATGAAAATGCCAGAGTAAAACAGTGGGTCATGACAAGTGATTTAAAAGATTATAGTAAGATGGGAAGTCGGACATTGTGTGGTAGACAATTTCAAATACAAGGGGCACAGCAGCTGAAAACACACGATCCTACAGTTTTCCTGAACCTTGGCTCTAGCAGCAATTCCCAGGAGCACAGCGGGTGTCCTGAACCTAGGCTCTAGCAACAATTCCCAGGAGCACAGCGGCTGTCCTGAACCTAGGCTCTAGCAGCAATTCCCAGGAGCACAGCAGCTGTCCTGAACCTATGCTCTATCAACAATTCCCAGGAGCACAGCGGCTGTCCTGAACCTAGGCTCTAGCATCAATCCAGTATCAGAAGAAAGCAACAGTCCAGGAAAGCAGTATGGAGTTAGTAAAGTATATTTTGCTCTTTATTGTCTCTCCAGTGTTCATATAGCACAAATATAATTAAATATATAACCCCTGGAAACTTCTCATAATGCTACATTAGGGAGCTTTAAGTAATCGAGTAGATGTCCTGTAGATTGATATTATAATTGAACTTGAACACACGATCTAGTTTCTCAGTGCCCAACAAAAGCTGAGTTGTGGGAACCAGCTTATTCACAGAAGCTCAGTCAAAACAAAATCCTTAGGTCGACAATTAAAAGTCTCATTAACAATATTAGCAATCTGCCACTGTGATGACCAAATGTAATGTGGATCAGAAGGTAGGAAATTGCAAGACTACACTTAAAGACTCCATTTAACAAAAAGAGAAAAACCTGTTCAAATGGCAAATCTAGGTTCTTTAGTTAATCGAGGTTTCACTGCATATACTCACTAAAGGTATCAAGAAATTTCTTGAAAAATCGAAAGGGAAAGAGAGGCTCCATCAGCTCTCGAAAAAACAACTTCAAGGCACCAGTGACGACATGAATGTCCAAGTCTGGATCCATCAGATTGTAGTCATCATCTGCAATGTACCAACATACTTGTAACAGCATGTAGTGATTTCAGCTGTCAAAATTTCATGCATTTTCAGCAAGTTGCCTGTCTTATTTCTCTCTATCCTAACCAGAATATGGTCACTGAACTCATTTGTCTTTTTTCATATAAATTCTAAGACCACGAACCAGCATAAGAAATGCAATTTAATACGTAAAAACTTAAAACTTACCTTTTCAGATTGCTTATACACCATAGGCTGCCTCTGTCTTTTAGACTGATCTTCTGGATACTGACCTGACTGCGGCTTGGCTTTGGGGCGCCATCAGCTGATGCCTTATGCATTAGACATCAGCGCATTAGAAGTTACTTAATTATATTATCATTATTATTTCATTCTAAAACTGACAATACCTAAAGCATCTTACTAGGATCAATGAAGAACAATTACCTGATCTCATCTAAATGCCTAAAACCAACAAACAGCTGACAACAGTAATCACACTTCTTCTCAGAGCTATTCAAAAGAATTAAACTAATTTTCTGCAAACATTATTCAGTTACACACTGCATATTATAATTTATTTATGTACCTACTATTTTACTCTGGCCTTTCCGTGACTCCATCTCGGCCCAAGAAACCATCCATCACTGCCTTAAATTCAGATTTACTGACTTTTCATGCATAAAATGTCCTTTTAAGTATGTAAATTATTACATAAAAATGTCATATATCAATTGGTACTTGCTTTGGTTCACCACAAACCGGAGTTTCTGAATTTCCGCCATGTTTCCGCTAAGTCTGTAGATGCCGTCCGTAGTTAAACCTAAACAATGAATAACAGCAGAAACAATCATTTGACCACTCAGACAAAAAGGTAATATAAATCTACATACCACCAAAGAAAGATATCATGGGGTAATGTAATATAAATCCACATACCACCTATTGGGAAAGTTTTCAGCTACATGTTTAAGAATTTGAAATGCTGCGAGGAAATGTTCAGTTGCATAATGTAACTCAGGTTGACAATCATTTGTCAACGTCTTAACAGTGGTTTAAAAAATATAAGATTTAAAAAAGTACAAGCTAAGGTACAAAAATAATCGTAAGTTTAGCTGCAAAAAGTACATACTAACAACAAAACAGGATTTAACATCAACCTCTAAGTAGGTTCAACGGGGCACCAATGCCTTTCACATATCTTAATATCCAACTATCCACATAACATGAAAAAATATCCCCTTAATACGCAACTACCTAATAGCATACATAAACACATACATGCATGCACAAACACACATTAAAGCCTTATATTGAATATACAGTAAGATGTTTCTGTGAAGATGTAACACACCTCTAGCCTCAACTGCATTAATACAGTCCTGAACGAATTTCGGTATGGTCAAGTTTTCTTTCTCGCAAATTGTCAAGAGATGAGAACCAAAGATTCCCTCTGCAAAAACAAGTCTTGAGGTGAATACGATGAATGAATGTTGAGGAAACAAGAATCGATATTTTCCAATTCATTGATCACCAAAAGTATCCTTATCAACTGCATTCGTAATCATAAGTGCACATTTATATAGCACCTCTGAAAAAAACTCCTCAGAGATGTGAGACAGTAGTACTCTTTTTCAATTGAACATAGACTTTAAATCAAAAGGAAATGCAATAAAAGCAGAAAGCAGGAAATCAGAAAACAACTTGGATCACCAATGACCTGAAACAGATATTGTGTAGGAGCAGAACTTCTGAAATAGAGTCTGGGTTTTTTGGGTACATGGCTCAGATACCTGAAGACAAGAACCACTGAAAAGCCCACTGGACCACAGCGAACAAGCCCTGGAAATGTTGGAGACGACCATGTGGCCGTCATACAATGACATTAGCTAGAGTCAGGAAGAAGGATCTGTTATCTCTAAATTTTGGCATTCATTCAGAAGTCTTGGGGCAGAAGAGCTTGGCATCACATCACAGACAAGGCTACATTCATCACCACAGAGAGACAGAGAACACTGGTCCACACCAGGCCTGGGAAGAGTTTACGCTGAAATCATATACAGTTCTGTTCTTGACCAGTCCACTGGGTTTAAATCAGATTACCTTTGTAGATGCCTTTTGCACGAAGACTGTCTCTCGATGGACGTCGGTTGAGCCAGAACCTCAGCTTTTCTTTCAGCCGCGTCTTCTCAGCCGATGACTGCACTGTCTCTTGCTGGGCTGTGGCTATTTCTACACACAACATTAGACCAACATTCTCACGCAACACATAAGGCCTTCAGTTGCCTTCCTACCTTCACTGTTTGTAAATCATAGTTTCTGAAATCTAATCTAATCTCAAGACTTCTACAGCGCCATTATGAAAATGCACAAGGCAAAAATGGTCACTTCAAGTGAAACCAAAGAAAAATTGCAATAAATTGGAGAAGCCTGGTAAAAAAATTCAACAGGTCAGGGGAAATGAAGTTCCTCAAGCATTATGAAATAGGAACAACTGAGACCTTTCTTTGACGGTTTTTGTTTCTCTTTACTTTTCTTCTGAATCCCAGGAGACGCTGGGTCTAGTGTGCTGGCATTTGGAGATTTCTCCAGTTCGCTATTCAGAGACTGTGAACTTCCTGCTTTTTCGGTTTTCAACGTACTCATCAGCTTTGTCTAAATGACACAACAGTTGCCGTCACAACAATGAAGTACTCCAAACTGGCCAAAGTTTCACACACCTCTTCATTACAAACCTACAACTGTTCATTTCATATATCTGTTCACCATGTATCTATAACAGCACATGTCATGTCTACAAAGTGTTCATTACAGACATCAACAACTGTTCATTTCCTATCTCCAACAGTTCATCTCATATCTACAACAGTTCATCTCATATCTACAACAGTTCATCTCATATCTACAACTGTCCATTTTATATCTACAATTTATATCCATTTCATACTAGCAAACTGTTCACCTAGTAGTTCCTATGGCTCACAATACTACTGCACAGTGTCGCAGCTTCGCCGTTGTTGGCCCAGCCTCATGGAACAACCTGCCTGGTGACCTTAGGCGGGAATTCCTCTCTCTTCCTCCCTCTCTTTTCCGCAAGCGTTTGAAGACCGTGTTATTCCCCATTAGTCATGGGAAATCGGGCCGGGAGCGCCTCTGATGAGTTTTATCTTGAAGTGGCGTTTTATAAGTTTTTGATTATGATTACTTCAAAAAACTACACCTGTTCATTTACCCTTAACCCCTTCCCAGCTACTTGATCTATTGAATGAACCTCACAGGATGATGACAGCTGCCTTTCCCTTTTCAGCAACTACTTCAAAGATTTGCAATTACCCTGTTTACCTTTTTTAATCCGCTCTTTACGATCTATCTGTTCACCTTTAATTGAATCCATTCACAATTACACAAGCAAAAACAAGGCCTTGTCTCAACTTACCAGGAGCGAGATATTCTTGGACAAGGCTTCATACCATTCTTCGATAACATCGACCTCTTCGTGGTGTAACAGATACTCTGTGCCGTTCGGGGTTGTCAGCTAACAGGTAAACAGAAACAAATGTAACATACATGTGTAGAGAACTCCTCAGAAGACGAGGTCAAAGGTCCTCAGGTCAACCGTTTATTTTGTTGAGGTGCAAACACAACCAGATAACAAGACAAAACAAAAAAATTGAAACAAGAAAATTAACTTCACAACACGGTACACTTGGTAAGAGTACAACCCACCATTTAAACAATCAGCCACCGATGGACATATGGCGTGTTAACAAATGCATTACTTACTTACCTATTTACACAGTGTCAACAAAATGATTAATAAGGACAACTAGCCACTCTGGGACAGAACGT
Organism: Norana najaformis; assembly: GCA_964023275.1. Lineage (NCBI taxonomy): Eukaryota > Metazoa > Annelida > Clitellata > Crassiclitellata > Hormogastridae > Norana > Norana najaformis. The sequence continues at coordinate 1,071,718 of OZ029924.1, forward strand.
CTGCATGCTAGTTCAGCAAAATGTCCTATATGGACAGCAAATCCTCTGTCACTCCCTGTTTCTCCCCTGCCTTCTCTCTTAATGTTTTCATATTATTTTCCAAATAGCCGGACCACAAACACACACACACATCTAAGCCTTTTATTATATACATAATTAACAAGTAAAAATAATAATAACCTGAATGAGGTTTTTCCGACTGCTGCGGATGGTGCTACCCATCTGAATAGTTGCCAAACGAAGATCTAGAAATCCCTCCGGTTTGCTCATATTCACCTTCTGTCATACAACAAGAAATAATTCAAATTAATTACTTTATTTACTTTCAAAAATACATTGGAATTTCAATTTTACTATGAAACCCATAGCCCACTTATCCAACATAACAAATACCTTTTCTCACAATAAACATTTAAAGCAATAAAAACTTGAATTCAAAGTTAGCATTAATTGCTGCCAGAAATTATGAAAATCATGAGGCATCTTAACATTACATATTCACAAAATTTTAACAGTAAAGATTCACTCTTACATTAAAACTTGCACAATTTTCACATCAAACCTCAAATAATTCTACCATTGAAAAGTCAGTTTCAACCCTAGAAACTCACAAAATTATATCGTTAAACTCACATCAAATCAACATTAAAAGCTCACAAAATTTCAATTCACTCTTCGATTCCAAACCCTGTCAAGCCGTTTCACCCATCACGAACGGCTGTCCTGAGGCTGAAATGTTGCTGTCCTTCACCCCAAAGGAAAACTGCACTGCACACAATCATTCATCGAGGCAAATAACAAATGAGTTATTTCTTTACCTTATCTTTCCTTCTCAAGTTCAATCTTACGCTATTCGTTGCCTTTTGTTCTTTATGAAAGTAGAGCATTGATCCACAGAGGACGACATACGAATGTGACCAGCTTTTCCTGCAGGAAAAAACACAAGCAACACTCATTAATACAGTAAACGTGAGAAGATGCAGAGCTGGGGGATTTGGAGGAGATAGAGGAAGGGAAGGAGAATGATGAGAACGAAACAGCAACACGAGGACGAGGGGAAAGGAACGACATAAAAGCTAATGACTAATGACTCTTCATGTTACTCACAATTGTGTTTTACCTACCAGCCTTCAGACTTTGGTGCATACAGTTTTCACTGTTTACTAGGTTTCCAGGATGTTTGTTCAGCACAGCTACCCCAGGGACATCTCCTCATTATGTCAACTTCAGTCAAGTCTACTCGAGTTCCCAGCACTCATTAACACAATATCACATTTCAATTGGCACGTACATGTACATGCTGGCCTGGTTAGATACATTAGTTAAGGTGTCTCTGTGCTTAAGGATGCCGGTTCAAGTCTCGGTCGTGGCGTATTTCAGAGATTTCATTCTCAGGCTAGCATGATCTGTACATCGAGACCTTAAACTGCGTGGCTCCCATTCAAAATGGGCAGCAGTGGTGAAGGATCCCATCCAATAAATTCATTGCAAAAAGAGCAGGGTCACTATATAGATAACGTGTACATTTACATTTACTAATATACCAGAAAAATTTGCAGAGTAATTCAACAATCTTTCCAAAGCAATTCTCAAATAATAAGTTATTTGGTACACTAGTATTACAGTGGAGAAATAACTAACCACATTATCCAAAATTAAGAGAAATTTCACCTACTTGATCTTCTTTCCGTTGTCTGACAACTTTGCTTTGTACAAAAGTCCAGCTTTGTCGGAAAACTACCAAATAAAGAAATGCATAATGGTATCTAAACGCCAAACGGCACCTTTTAAAACCCCTCAAATGTGTTGAGGCACATCTGTCCAACAGACCTACTGAGGCGCTACTGAATATAAGCTGAAAAATGTTTCTTGAGTTGTCTGCACTGGTAAAGTTTGGAATTTTAGTGGAAGATGGTTCAAGAAGGAAATAATGGTACACAGTTTTGATGCCAGATGATTTTACATTTGCCCAGACAAGATTCAAGTAAGGACAAAAAGTGCATCTGATGTCCTTGGCCAAACAAGGAAGTGCAGATGTAATATGCTCAGGCCATTTCTGAATTTGCTGCCCAATGTGGGGTAGTGAGGTTGCAAACAGGACAACTGGTTTACCCAGATATCCAACAAGGCATAGAAGCATAAAAGCCTTATTTCTCTGTAAATAAGTCCACAGCAAACAGAGTGGGCTCTCAAAACTAACATTTACCAGTAGTCATTTGGGACATAAGAGCAAATTATTTTGCTCTCATCTGGACTTATTTTGTGTTTCAACCTGAAAGGCCAACAACATCACCAGCCACAAATGGCCAAAATGAAAATCTTCAGGCACATGCAGCTCTGTTGCAAATAATCAAAAACGGAGACTCTACGGTCAATCAGAATGGTATTGCAAGCTGTGACAACATGCGGCATCGTCTCAGACGCTCCAACCTATGATATTCTGTCCCCCAATATGCTTGAAGCTTTTCTTTTGCAAGGCCAAAGACACTTCAAACGTTGGGCTATACAAGCCACGAGAAGAACCCTAGTTTGGCACCATATTGCAGACATACATTGCTGCAGCACTTTGCCAGGTACCAAAAGGTGCTATTTTAAGCATCTAAATAAATACAGAGAAAAGTAAGTTGATGAAGTGATTATAGATAGCATGATGTCACAGACACTGGTACTCAATTTTTTTCTCCAAAACCAGTATAGACTGTTGGTCTGTTAAGCACTCGGTGGTAACCACATATTCTGGCACTGGCGACGCTTAAATTCATAACATCTGATTCAATTACAATACCAGTTGATTGAATTAGAAGTCATTAGATTTTAATGTCCCAGGCATAGCACAGTGTGGGAAACGACTGTCAAGCTTCAAACACAGTCAATTATGTGAAATTAAGTGGAATACTATATCCGGCTTGAAATGCAACATATGGACAGGATCATTTGAGATCATCAAGTCAGAACAGCTGATCTCACATGCTTGTAAACTGAGTCAATGCTGGTTATGAGTGTAACATACGACGCATCTGGTGTTGTGGTGAACTGGACAAGAAAACCAAACCATTTCTACCAATATTGAAGGCACATTATCTTTCACTTGCCAATATCTACTCTATCATCAGCTGCTTACTTTGTTCTCAGTCACTTTCCCTCTTCCTAAAAACTAACAAACACATGCACGCACGCGCACAAACACACACACAATAACCCTCTACTTCTTCTCCTTCTTCTCAACCATAACCCCAACCCTATGGTTACTAAACAGACAATTAAACTTTTCAATGCATCTGGCAATTCTGAACACAGGGCCCACCAGAAGTAGCTTTCTGACATTTTCTAACCAAATCATTCAGTATCTTACACCTTTATCTAAACCTAACAAAATCCTCTTCCACTGCTTATTCTTCACGGGACAAGAAAACCAAACCATTTTTACCCATTTTCCTACAGTTATTCTAACTCTAGAGTTACTAAATAGACAATTAAATTTTTCGATCCAACCGGTGATCTGAACCTAGAGCCCACCTCTAGTAGATTCCTAACGATTTCTAACCTCATCTCTGATGCCACATATCTAAATCTAACCTTCTTCCTCCGCTTCTTCTTAACTGGTAGTTTCCCATAACTTTCTAACCAAATCACTGAATATCCGATGCCCTGTCAAAATCCTAATCCTCTTCTTCTGCATCTTCGTAAACGTAACCTTAACCCTACGGTTGCTAAACAGACAATCATTTTCTAACCAAATCATCGAATATCAGAATACCTAACCCTCCTCTTCTTCTGCTTCTTCTTAACTGCTACTAAATCGACAATATAATTTTTCAAACTCACCTGATAGATACTTTGGTCTGAGTCATCACCGAATTTTCGTCCATCAATGGTATCACACTGAAAAAATTCAATGGTGTAAAACTGAAAGAGATTCAATGGAGTAAAATGTAAAACATTCAATCGAAGGATATTGAATGAATATCCGATGCCCAGTCATGGTGTAAATAAGAAAGACATTCAATTACATAAAACTGAGACTTTCGACATTCAACGGTGTAAACTGGAAAGAAGTAATTCTTTCCACCTCTGGTCATTCAATAATAACAGTAACATAAAAAATTCTAGTAATTCCACAAAAACTCTCAATAATTTTTGTAATACCATTTAAAAATAATAATTAGTAACAAGTATTATTTTTATGTGAGGTAGAAACTTTGGATTTATTAAAACTACAAAGAAAATAAAAATTCTGGAATAGCTACTTTACAACCATTATATCCTTTTTTATTTTTTAAAAATTTTTTCCCAAGGCTTGTTATGTATAAAGGATTGCGGTTCACTTTGCAGTTTGCTTAGACATGACCAGTGGCGGATGCCTTATGCATTACAATAACAACACTACGGAAGTTTCCAGATTAGATTAGAAAGAGGTACTACCTCTGGCAATTCCCACTGGGATTCCTGAGAATCTTCATTGAAGTAGTAGTACTCCCTACGTTGCTCATCAAACAATCGAACCCACTGCAAATTTTCAAACATTCACAGTTTATTCAATATGAAATGCTAATTTTTTACTAGTATCTCCACTTGAGGAAGGACATAATTATTTATCATCATTTCTGCGTTTATTAAGCACCAATATCAAATGACTAGGCATCAATCAACAGCACTGAGTAATTATGAGTTGATTGTGATAAAGACTTAGCCCAGTTGAAGCCCTACATAGTAACCAGTCTTCCCCTTAACAGTTATAACGTTCCTATTACCTCTCAGCAGCCAATATTCTCTTTGTTTGTTGAGACTCATTTATTAAAATCCTGTGGGCAGCCATATTCCCAGCACTTTATAGGGGTTCCTAAAATGTGCTTTATAAAAGTACAGATACATAAAATACAATATAATGCAGTATAATAAAACAGTAAAATGCAGTGCAATAAAATACAATACAATGCAATACAATACGATACAATACTGCACTTCAACTGCCCCACTTACACCTATACTGATAAACAGCACATTACATAGTCAGTTGGTAAGAGAATTCAAACAAGTGCATCCAATGCCCACGCCTTAAAAGTCACCTAAAGTGTGAACAAATCATATTAGTTATATATTTCATTTATTTCTGCATTCATTAAGTGCCACAATCTAATGACTAAGAATCAATTGATGGCGCTGAGCAACTGTGGACGAAAGATTTGCTCAGGGTCCCTACACAGTAACCACTTCAGAGGAGGCTCAAACCCATACCCTCTGCGTTACAAATCGAGCATTCTAACCAATCAGCCCCTGCTATCTAGCTACGTCACAAAAGCACTGCCTCTGACATAACCAAAACAACATCGAACCCATTAAGAACAAAATGTTCATAAGTAAGTAAGCAGAGCACAGATAACCAGAAGAATCCCCAATGGCACACATTCCAAGCCCAATCAACAGAAACCCATCCAGAGCTGATCTTAAAATAACTGAGCATCTGTTATCAAAGCTATGAGTATCTTTATAATGTTCAACATGAAAATCAACAATCATCTGACTGGATTAAATTTGCATGTATCTCACCCTGTCACCATTTATCCGATTTACGAAGACAGTTTCTCCACTGGAGTTCAGTTCTTCCTTCCAAACTGAAGGATCTGCATTCAAGCCATTCTTTGCATCTTCCTGTATTCAAAACAAATTCCCAGGCATTATTTCTATTTCAAAAGCCACTCAAAATCCCACTGCTTCGGGTACTGCACAGATGTCCTGATGTACGTAAGTAAGTATGTACGTATGTATGTACATATGTATGTATGTCTGTATGTATGTATATTTGCATGCATGATGGCTAATGATGGCACAGCTAATATTGTATGAATGGTCAATTCACTGCCATCACATCATCACCTATTCATAGCCATCATAACCTAGCCATCATCTGATAGCCATCATAACCCAGCCATAATCCACTTACAGCCATCATAGCCTAGCCATAATCCACTCATAGCCATCATAACCATAGCCATAACTATTATTTACTCATCTACTCGTATCCATCAACTTACCTCTTTCAGTCTCTTTATGGTTCTTAAAGTTTCTTTTGCACAGCTTCATTGTGCATTTATGAACTTTGTAAGCCGTGCAATATCAAATGTATAAGTATTCACTTGTATTGCATCAACAGTCTGGTGTCAAATCACACCCAATGTCATAACCAGACAGTTTTGTCTAATTATCTTAAAGGAACACAATAATATCTAGCTACAGGTCACAACAAATACTGATTGTTTAGCGTTTGCGGTACATTTCCGTCTGTGCTTTTCTGACTTCAAGAGTTTGTTGGAAACAAGACAATCTTGCAAAAGTATTTATGCTGAATACAACTTTTAGGTAGTGTAAGGTTGGTGAACTTATGGTTACACAGCATTACAGCAAATCTGAGAAATTCTTAAAAATAATGTTATACATAGATGCGTGTGTATAGTAACTTGACTGCAACTGCCAGAATAACATCATGCTTTGTGCCATAAGTTGATGCCTTGTGCATTAGACACCGGCACATTAGAAGTTACTAATTATTACTATCAACAACACCAAGCCACCATACTGTTAATCAATCAATGGGCACTGCGACTCTTGCTGTGCCCTGTACCCGAACTGCATTGGGCTCTCGGGCCTTCTCAGTTACTGGTCCACGGCTTTGGAATTTGCTCCTAAGTTCTGTTCGTTCCGTCAATTCTGTGATGTCATTCAGGTCTAAACTCAAAACTCATCTGTTTCAACTTGCTTACCCATCATAGCCTAACTTCTGGTTACTGGGACCTATCAAAATTCAACCCAGCTTCTCCAACTGATTATGATTTTGCATTGCAATTTTGACTTAGAAGTGACCTTCGATTGATGCCTTAGGCATTATGATAACAGGTCTACAGAAGTCATTAGATTAAACATCCTGAATGCATTCTGAAAAGACCTGACCTCGGATGCTGCATTTTCCTTTGCAGACTGTGAAACCTTGCGAGGCAAGGTCCAGCTCCTCTCTTGCGTCAGACGATTGTAGTAATAGGTCCGGCCAGACTCGCTATCGCAGTAACTCTCGTAACCACCATCAAACGTTTTCAGTGGCACAGCACCATCTTGGGGCCACGGAGGAAAACCAGACTGCTTGCTTTGTGCATGTAGTGATTCTGCGTTTACGTAAAGCTGTTCAGAAGCTTCTGCTGGTGACTAAGACACAAAGTCATGCAATGCAAGACAAGTTATAGTTCTAAGACAATATAAACACTGTGCGTGTATATATGTATGTATGTATGTATGTAGACTTTCAAAAACTTTAATTTGAAACACCTCTCAAAAGCACTGCTTTTCTACAGAAAAGCTGTTTGAAAAGCAATTTACAGAGTTTACAAATTTCATACAATTTAATACAGTTTAATGCAGAGCATAAAGCGTAAATAACCTTTCTTGCCTTTCCAACCCCTCCCATCTATCAATTTTGTTTTGACTGAGCACCTTCAAATAAGCTGGTTCCCACGATTTAGTTTTCGTTGGGCGCTGTAGAAATCTCGAGCTTATGATTACAATTACGAAAGACAATTTACACAGCAGTTGAGCAGCAAAGCAGTTTCAAGGACACCTTCTAGTTCTGTAATTTTAATGCAACATTATTTAAGCAGAGGTTTTGAAATACTGACCATAATAAAAGTCTACTAGAAAGATCTGTATGACTCAATATGATGAGATACATCATTTATGTATATTAAAGATCATAGGAATCTCGTTATTATGAGCCCTGTCTTTCTGAGCCGTGTCTAGAACCACCTTATCACTATTCTTGATATGGCTTCACGCTGTCCTGGACCATCATCTAGGAACAGTCATCTGCTGCACAGAAATTTGTTACATTTGACTCTGTTTAACAAACATTTTCAAAATGTCTTTAAAGCACTTGTTTAGGTAAGTTAGATGGTTATGCATGCAGCACTTTTGGGCAATTTTAAAGAAACAAACATACATACATGCAAACATACATACATACATACATACATATACACATACATACATACATACACACACAAGCTGAGCACGCACACACATAAAAAAGCTGGTCAAGTTTATGGACGCACAATTGTTATGAACCACCTATGGTAAATGCACCACCGAAATGAAAGCAGGACAAAACTTTTCCCACTCTCTGACAGACTACTTTCACACCCTATGTAGTATGCATAATCAGTAGTTTGCTCACCTTGTCATTTGACGATGCCTCACAGTCGTCAAGAAATTCAATGTCAAGACTCTGCATGCTACCCTTATGTCCATGCCTCATTGCACTCCCACTGTTCACTTCAAAGACGTCTCGTCCATCACTCGACCGCCTTTTAACCTCCACGTTTACATCCATTTGACCTTCCCTCTCCAACTCGCTCTCGTCGCTGCTTTTATATCCTGCTTCACTGTCTTGGCTTTTCGACTTTCCGTTGCTTTGCGATATTAGAATATTGAACAGCTCAATGTGTTCTTCATCCGTTATGGGTGGAAATGATTTATTTGCTTCCAATGGAAGCTCACGTTTAGCAGTAAGGTTTTTAGGCTTAAGCGGTTTCGGCGGTGGCTCCCTCTTTCCGGGATAACCACCAGTGACATCTAGGGGTTTTCCGTGTGGGATTTCCTCGACGTAGCACACAGGAACGTAGAGCAGCTGGCGGTCTTGTTCTGTTCGGGTCACTGACCACCAGTTCTCGGATACCTTTTCCACAAGATGAAACTTCTCCCCGGCCTTGAGGCTGACCAAGAAGTTGTTAGCTGGGTGGGTGTATACGTGGTCATGCAAAAGATGCACCAGAGATGTGTTTGCACTTTTAGAGGAGGCCATGGTTTCTAATCTGAAATAACTAGCACAGATAAACATAACTTCATCTAATCTGATAAGGAAACATCTACAGCGCCTTTAAAATTAAGTGAAAGGGCCAAACATCACGAAAACATAAAATTCCTACAGGGCAGAAATGAAAGCCATCCCGCTAGTCACAATATACTAGAGTGGGTTTAGTAGTTTGGGCAATTTTGAAGGGCGATAATCGAGTAACAAAATCGCATATATAATGTATTTCAGAGATGGCGAAATGCGCAAATAGTTTTCAAGGCGAGGATTTCTTACCTTAAAATACCCAAGTTACAAATCTTATTAGAAAATTAAACGGAAGAAAGATCCACTATATCTATGACGGCAACAGTCTGGTGGCTGTTGATTTTCTCAATTACCAAAATGAACGAACGATTTTTATGTTATCAACAAATACCGCAAATCTCACCATGGCAGAATAACAACACAGTTCTCGCAGTACGTTAAAACGTTTTGTGTTCAAACGAAGCTAGGCATTAGTACCCGGTTAAAATACTCCATACAATAACAGAAAATATTGCATTACTTGAGAATAAGGAAGCGATAAACCTGGTATCTTTCAAACACCCATAGAACTGTACTTTAGAACTGTGTTTGCAAGTTAAACCCTTAGCGACATCTGAACAACTGAGGAAGTAACAATATTAGTGACACTAATCCTATTAATTATAATTTTAATTAACATTTGAAAGAGAACAAGTGAGTAAGCATGCATTACTTGCTTAATTTGAGTGTAGCTGTTATGTGGACATATATCTTTGAACTCGCTTACCAACCATATTCAGACTTCTGGTTTCTCTGACCTATCGGAATTCTACCCGGCTTCTGCAACGGTTTGTGATTTTTGGCTGCGATCTTGACTTGAAGCGACCATCGACTGATGTCTTGGGCATTATAATAACGGCGCTATAGAAGTTTAAGAATAGACGACATGTGCCTTTTTGCTGTCGCAGTGCGTTAGTGGTGAGTTGTCAATTATTTTGGTTTACTGCCTGCATGCCTCACTCTTGGATCTTGACTCGGAACTGTTTCTGACATTCATGCCTAACGATTTTCTTTTGACTGAGCGCTTGAGAATAAGCTTGTTTCCGCGACTTAACTTCCGTTGAGCGCGGTAGAAATCTCGAGCTTACTACTACGATTACCTGCACAGGTCTGGTCCTGCCAACATTAGACAGGCAGTTGTGAGTATGTTGTGGCTACCTTTCACTCATATGCCCTTTTCTTTCAACAGCAGAGCTTGCGGCCTTTTAGCCCAACCCAAACTTAGGTAATTGTCCGGGGGCAAAACCACCCAGGTAAATGTGCATTTTCCCACCTCTTTGAATGGAACATGCTTCCCTGCACGACTCTGAGCCTTCCAAGCTTTATCAAAGCTTATGCTGTCTATAGCGTGATCAGCTTTTTGTCAGTTTTTTTTAAGGAGACAGTGACTAAAAGATTATGATTAAGATCAGCCTTATACTGTTTGCCTATAATATGAATATTGTAACAGGTGGGCCTTAAATCTAGAGGGAGCATGACTGGTTTAGAGGCTTGCATCTTGCAGGTCAACATTCTAGGCCACCAAACACCCTGAGTGGTATGAGCAGGCCAACCCTCTACTACATATTGAAGCAGGCACGTAAAGAGACTACACGAATGAATCGAGGGAATATAGGTTAACTCCTTTTTACTCAGATTTTATTCCAGCTTCATATACACTTATCTTGTTCGTGCTCTCACTAAAACCCCCAAAGACTGCAATTGGGAGCAAGCTTAAGAACAGAGCTTGTGGCTGTCACTGATTCATGGTTAGTAATGTCCTGTACCAAATCAAGAGCGTTTTGAAATGATGCCGAAATTCCAGAAATGAGAGAAGCTTCCTGAAGACGGGAAGCGGCAAAGAACTGCATCTTCCATTACTGACCGATTAGTGCTTCATTGTGCCAGTAAGAGATGGACAAGTTGACGATCCTGGCATCTGACAGTTGCCCTTGCAATGACTTGACTCGGCACCCAATGTTGTTTTCGGGTGGTGAACTCTGAGTTGTGTTCGAACCAGCATGGCAAAGGCCAGTTGCAGCTCCGGTCTGGCACTCAATAATATCTCTTAATATCTCGGTGTAAGCTCTGCTAGGAGCCCGCCAAACTTGGGCCTTGTGTGGTGTAATCAAGGTGATTGGAGCCCATTGTACTTTGTGCCATTGGGGCCTCATCGGTATTTACACTGAATGTTAAAAGCGCCTCCAGTTTGAATCATCAGAACTGTAGCACCAGTTGGCGCTTAAAACATGTATGTCTGGATTCTTACCTGCCCCATCTGTTGATTGGCAGTGTCTTTTTGGCTTTCATTCGACCTCTGACAAGCGTTAGCCACACTATAAAGACCTTCCTTCTTCATCACACATGCAACTTGAAAGATGTGCTTCAAATATGTCAACAAATGTGTCTTTCTCTGGAGTATTAATGTGATGGCAACAGTGTTCCATAAATTCCTTTTCCATTTCAAAAATGTCATCACAGATTCCACAACCAAAATGTCTCAAAATGAAATGATTTTTATCAGCATTAATTGTTGAACGATCTTTAGAATGTTGCTTTTCAGTTGGATTTGGATTCTTACTCTCCCTAGGTGAAAGTTCTCGCAAGGTTTCTGTTCTAGACAACACCTTCCCAACATCAAAGTTGTCATTGTCAGTAAGTATACTGAATCTCTGATGTGCATCATTACTTCTGTGGCAATTCTCTGTCATATTTGATACAACGCTTTGACATAATTCAACCTGGTCAATGTTTTCTCTGCTGTGAGTTTTTACATGGTACACCAGCTTACATTTCTTTGCAAACGCTTTCTCACATAATGCACATTTGTGAGGCTTTTCACCAGTATGTGACCTCATGTGCCGATTGAGATCGCCACTCCTTGCAAAGGCTTTATGACACAAGTTGCACTTGCACGGGTTTTCTCCAGTGTGGCTTCTTGAATGCACACGAAGATGACTGAGGTAGACAAACATTTTGTTGCATATCTGGCAAATGTATGTTTGTTTCTCAATGTGTGTTTTTGTATGGTCTTCGAGACTATCCATATCTGCAAATGCTTTGGGACATATATTGCACTTGTATGGTTTATCTCCACTGTGGGTTCTTGTATGATATTCTAGATGAGCTTTCAGTGCAAATGCTTTTTCACATAAGCCACACTTGTATGGCTTTTCGCCAGTGTGTGTTCTGCTGTGCCTCTTAAGATCGCCACTCTGTGAAAATCCTTTTGGACATAAATTACATATGTATGGTTTTTCCCCAGTGTGGGTTCTAGCATGGCACTTGAGACTTCCACTGTGTGTAAATGTTTTGTTACAAACTTCACATTTGTATTGTCCTGCTTCATTGAAGTTTCTTCCTTGCATCTTCATATCTGCAACAAAAGTAAAAATGTTCACCTTTAAGAAGAGTTATCTTAAATGGTAATGGACTACGTAGAGACTCCATTTTACAAATCATTATATCCTCTTCTTCCCCTTATCTATTCTCCAGATCCAATTCCAAACACCACCTATCATAGCCGTCTGACTGCCTACCTGCCTGACTCTTGGATCTTGACCTGGAACCGAAACCTTCTTGCCTATCGATTTTGTTTTGACTGAGCGTCTGTGAATAAGCTGGTTCCCGCGACTTAGTTTTCGTTCGGCGCTGTACAAATCTCGAGTTTACGATTACGGTTACGATACGAAGAATGGCAGCATTTCATGATATCGTAATTTCTAAACCTAAGTCATCATCTATTGAAGCTCGTGCCTCAGGTTTCAAGACAAAACGGTTCCACAGTGAGATGCCAACTACTGCGATGCTACCATGATACACTGCGAAGTACGGGACGGGGAACAAGCAGCACATCCAGTGTTGCAGATGGAAGAGTTCTGCGTCCAGATACTAAATTACAAAGCTTCCTAATATAGGGTGGAGCGCAACTGGCCGGGCAGTTACGCATCAGCATAAGGATCTTACGCTCATTGCATTTTGGCACAGGCAACCAAAGCAGCTCATCCTACAATAATCTAATCTAACCTAATCTTAGAACTTCTACATAGCCTTTAAAATAATGCACTAGACATCAATCGATGGCAATCCAAAACTGATTTACTTATCAGTATGAGTAATACTCAGATAAGAGTACTGATCTGGCCATCACATTATAGCAATGTGCTTAAACTGTGAATAAAAGAAAACGGCGAATATAACGTTTCCTTTGTCAAGCTCATAAAAATGGCGTTAAGTGAAAGATAATGCTACAAGTAGAAGGTAGATAGTCGATACGCCTGTCCTCTAGCGAGTGCACACAACTTCACGTCCCTTTTGCAGTGAACTGTTGAAGTGACAATGATTTAAGCAAGGGCAACTAGGCGGATTTTTCTAGCTATTGTAACTGAGAAAGCCGATTTATTTTCCTATATTTATTAAGCTGAAACTTACTTTCTTAGATATGGTCTTGTACAGCTTTCAAAAGAAGCAAACTAGTGTTTAATTTACAGTTTCAATTGTCAAGTTGAATGCTAGCAGTCAAATGATGTGCTTCTTTCACAAAACATGGGATTCTACAATGCATCTATGGATAACAAATGGTGCAAAACAACTTCATTCAGCACACAAAATACTAGAACGAGCTATATGTATACAAGAATTATCAGAGATCCCGTTACACCATGTTAGTGTGTTACTTACTTATGGTTCGTAACAGCAGTATTTAATATATGTCATGCAGTCCCAATGTTACGCTTGAACTCGATCGGCCGATGACTAAGTGACTGGTGAAAAACTGACCTGTTAGTAATACAGTTCTATCTGTGAAACAGTCAACCCTGTTATGATATTGACATAATTACTCATACCAGGTTAGCATCATAATCAACTTGAACAATAATACTACTGTTTGTTGTGTTCACGGAAAGTAACTTAGGAGGCGCATTTCAAACAGATCAAGAAATGTATCTCTCTGTGGAGCATTGCAGTAATGTCGATGGCAGTGCTCTGCAAATTCCTTTTCGATTTTGAACATTTCATCGCAGACTCCACAGCCGTATGGTATTAAAACGAAATGACCAGTACCATCAATTGTCAAAAGACCTTCAGATAGTTGTTTTAGATCTGTACTGGTGTCATTATTCTGATTAGACGAAAGTTCTTGCACAGTGTCTCGTGTTGAGAACCCTTTTCCATTAACAAATTTGTCATCGTCAGTACTTGCACTACTTCCATGGCATATCTCTGACAAGCTCGTAAAAGCAGTTTGATGCAATAGTTTTTCTCTAGCGTGAGTTCCTATATGGCACTTGAGACTACCACTCCGCGTAAAGGCTTTGTCACACAATTTACACTTATATCGCTTTTCCCCAGTGTGTGTTTGTGTATGGTCGGCCAGATAACTGTTCCGTGCAAATGCTTTGTCACATATATTGCATTTGTATGGCTTTTCCCCAGTGTGTGTTTTCATGTGCCTTTTGAGATCGAGTCTCCATGCATATGCTTTCTCACACATATTGCATTTGTATGGTTTTTCTCCAGTGTGTGTTCTTGTATGAGTTTCCAGATGACTCTTGCGTGCAAATGCTTTGTCACATAATTTGCACTTATATGGTTTTTCCCCAGTATGTATTTTCATGTGCCTCTTGAGATCAAAACCTGATACAAATGCTTTTTGACATATATTGCATTTGTATGGCTTTTCTCCAGTGTGGGTTCTTGTATGATGTTCCAGAGTACTCTTTCTTACGTATGCTTTGTCACATAATTTGCACTTATATGACTCTTCTCCAGTGTGTATTCTCGTGTGTATTTTGAGATCGAGTCCCCATGCAAATGCTTTCTCACACATATTGCATTTATATGGTTTTTCTCCAGTGTGTGTTCTTGTATGAGTTTTCAGATGGCTCTTACATGCAAATGATTTAAGACATAATTTGCACTTATATGGCTTTTCCCCAGTGTGTATTTTCATGTGTCTTTTGAGATCAAATCCCCAAGCAAACGCTTTCTGACATATATTGCATTTGTATGGTGTTTCTCCAGTGTGTGTTCTTGTATGATGTTCCAGATGACTCTTCCATGCAAATGATTTATGACATAATTCGCACTTGTATGGTGTTTCTCCGGTGTGTCTTCTCGTGTGCCTTTTGAGAGTGGGACCCCATCCAAATGCTTTCTGACAAAAATTACACTTGTATGGTTTTTCTACAGTGTGGGATCGTGAATGGTAATCCAGTTGACACTTCTGTGCAAAAGCTTTGTCACAGAATGCACATTTATATGGCTTTTCCCCAGTGTGTGTTTCCAGGTGTGTTTCCAGACTGCCACTCCATTCAAACTCTATCTCACATAAACTGCACTTGTACGTTTTTTCCCCAGTGTGGATTTTTTTATAGACTTCCAAATTACACTTCTCTGAAAATGCTTTATCACATACATTGCAATTGTACAGCTTTTCATCAGTGCGGGATAATTGAAAAGCATACTGTTTTTCTCCAGAGTGTGTTCTAGTGTGGCATTCCAGATGACTCTTACACGCAAATGTTTTGTGACATAAACTGCACTTGTATGGTTTATCTGCAGTGTGGATTCTTTTATGGACTTCAAGATTACTCTTCTGTGTAAATGCCTTGTTACACAATTCACAAAGATATGGCTTTTCTCCAGTGTGGGATCTTCTGTGGCATTCTAGATAATAATTTTGTGAAAATGCTTTGTGACATAAATTGCACTTGAATGGCTTTTCTCCAGTGTGGGTTCTTTCATGGCATTTGAGACTACCAGCACGTGTAAATGCTTTCTTACATAATTCACATTTGTATGGTTTTTCTCCAGTGTGTATTCTTACATGAATTTTAAGATGGGAATTCTGTGCAAATGTTTTGCTACAAATTTCGCATTTGTGTCGGTTTTCTTCGTTACAGATTCCCGGCTGCATCTTCAGATCTTCAACAGAGTCAAACAACATGACAAAATGGGCATTAGTTCTGGTTTTCTGGTTTTCCAAAGTTAAAAATGGCATTTGTAGCTAAAATACTACCAATAGTTCAAACATTTCTTATTGTTAAGTTTCCAAGAAATTAGTAATTTCTGATAGAGATTAACCAATTTTAGTTACATGTCATGTATATGCTGTTGAATGCAGTGAGTTAGCTATACTCCAGTAAGACTGTTAAATGCCATTTCAGATCTATAACTGGAAGCATGCTGTTAAATCTTGCATAGATCTGTAAAGTTCTTTTGCAGCCTCATGGGTTCTGAAATGTCTTTCCAGCTCAGTAAGCAGTGCAAAACTTTCCTTACAGAATGTGCATTTGTGAATTTTTTCTCAAGTGTGGATATTAGTATGACCTATCAGGTTGCTATACCATACACAGGCTTTGTCACAAAACTTGCATTTGTAAACTTTTTTCTCCAGTGTGAGTTCTTGCATGCTTTGTGACAGTACTAGATAATGTAAACATTTTTTGGGGCAAATTTCACATGAGTATGGCTTGCCTCCAGTGTGGGTTCTTGTATGGCATTCCAGATTAAGTGCAAATGTTTTGGGACACAAATTGCACTTTTATGGTTTTCTCCAGTGTGGATTTGTGTATGCTGACAAAGGGTGGTAAGTTGTGAAAATGCTTTGTTTCATAAATTACATAAGTAAGTAAGTAAGTAAGTATTCTTTTATTAGCATGAGTCAAACGCCCACACTTTACAACATGTGTACGGCTTTTCTCCAGTGCGTATAATGTATGTGCCGTTATCTTGGAACGGCTTACAAATGTTTTCACACATAATTCGCATGTGATATATTTGTGTGGCTTTTCTCCAATATGGATTCTTGAATGCATTACTAGATCTAAATTACATGCAAAAGCTGCATTACACAAATCGCATTTAAAGCGATGTAGTGCATCATCGTGTACTGTAAGATGAATATTTAGATCACTAAAAGTGAGAAAATCTCTGTTAGAAAGTTGACAAATATAGGGTAATTTGCACGATTAGAAGCAAGATAAGATAGTTTGAAGTATGGTTTTCTGTCTGTAGCGGAACGGCCGAAGAAGGAATGCAACAGGAAGACTCTAAGAACAGGAAGATTCTAAACTAGATAGGTATCCAATGGCTACATGATAAATAAACCTAAATCATGATAAAACTCACCTCTAGCAGCACAATTAAGGAATCTCTGATCTGATCCTTTTGTGCAGCTCTCTAAAATGGCGTTGCATTAAAAAAAAATGGTAACGGCCACAAAGTTCGGTCACTACATATTCCGCCATCTATCGAGTGAAAACTTCAATGGTAAGCAAGTAATTTCTGACAAAAGCAGCGTATTAATGAATAAAATTATATAAGTCGAAGAAAATTGTATTGCGGTGAAATAGCTGCAAAATGTAAGCGTGAATAGATTCTGGAATAACAAAGACCATGATTTTTAAGCCAATACTTGCATGGCTGGGTCGTAAGAAACTATTTCCTCTGCCGATTGAATAATAATAATGACAATTTATTTTGTTTGCTTTGACAAATTATTTATTAGTAATAAAATTCCTAGTGAGGAGTAATGGACATCTGCAAAAAATGACCTACTTTGGACAACTCTCTTTCTCTCCTTGTCCGCATTTGTTATTACCCTCTCCATCTCCCTTTGCGCACGTCCGCACTCCTGCGGAGTTGAGGCCTAGAGGCCTGTTGGTCTTGCAGGGTTAACTAGGCAAAGGGTTGGGTATTTTGATGCTGCCGCGTCTTGCAAAGGGACTCGGGTCACAATATTTGGGTGGTTTAGGGCACACTATTTGGGGAAAATATTAGAAAGGCGAGGTGTGGTGTAAACTGTACTGTTTGATTGATTTGACATGGAGTCACCCACTTATATTCAAGTGTAGATTTCATTATTTTTGCCCTAATGTCAATAACACATAAAGAGCAGCATAGATGAAAAACAAAAGCAGACAAAGAATTAGTCTAAACCACATGACTAATGTCAAAACAAACTCCAAACTAAATTTCAAATGTTACTGGTTCCCATCTTCAACACAATTTAAACAATTGATTCAAAAGATGTGCTTCAAACAGCTCACCAAGTATTTCTTTTAGTGAAGCAGTACATTTGTGACAGTGATCCACAAAGTCCTTTTCAAATTCAAACATATCATCACAGATCCCACAGCCATAAGGTCTCTCAGTGAAAGACATTATATTGACGTTAAAAACAGTTTGACTTGTAAAATGTCCACATTCAGCTGGATTAAACATTTCGATTTGCCTAGATTCCACCTCAGATGGTTCTTTTCTGTCAACGTAGTTGCCATCAGCAAATCTATTATATGAAATATTTTCATAGCATTTTTTCGTGTTACTTGCAGTTGCAGTGCAGATTTTATTTGAAAGTAGTTTGACTTCTTGCAAAGGCTGCTCAGTACTATTCACAATGAGCATGCTCAAATCCATCTTTTCTTCTGCATGGGTTCTTCTACACTCTTTTAGATGACAGGCATATTGAAATCCTTTGTCACAAAACTGGCAAATCTGCTGCTTTTCCCCAGATTGTACTGTTCCATGCTTTTTCAGATCACTAAGGTAGTTAAAGGCTTTGTTACATAGGTCATATCTGGATGGATCTTCTCCAGTGTGAGTTCTGTTCAACTTAGCAACTTGTGAAAAAGCTTTGTTATTAAATCTGTACTCGTGAGACTTTTTCTTAGTATGGGTACTGAAATGGACATTCAAATGAGTGACCTGTGCAAAAGTTTTGCAATAAAATCTGTTAGGCTTTTCTCCAGTGTGTGTTCTCAAATGTGCATTCAGATCATAAAGTGATCCCAATCTTTTGTGACACATGTTACAACTGTATTTCTCTCCAGTGTGGATTTTCAAGTGGTTTTCCAGGTTATCAATTTGTGCGTAAGCATTTGGACAAAACTCGCATATGTATGGTCTTTCCTTTGTGTGTTTCATGACATGTTTGTTCAATTGAGTAACTTGTGCAAAACCTTCGTTACAGAATTTGCATTTGAATGGTTTTTCTCCCGTATGAGTTCTAATATGATTATTCAAATTAGTAACTTGTGCAAAAGCTTTGTTGCAAAATTTGCATTTGAATGGTTTTTCTCCTGTATGAGTTCTAATATGATTATTCAAATTAGTAATTTGTGCAAAAGCTTTGTTACAAAACTTGCAGTTGTGTGGCATTTCTCCAGTGTGCATTCTGATATGATTATCAAAATTAGTAACATTTGCAAACATTTTGTGACAAAATTTGCATTTCTGCAGCTTTCTTCTTGCATGGATTTTTGAGCGCATCTTTGAATCATCAAAACGATCAAAAACTTTCATTACCAAGCTTGCATTTGATCCACACGTGTTAACATACATGTGAGTCAGTAGAACACCATAATTTCTGTCAGTCAAACTTCAGATATTGGACTCAGAACTGTTCGAGAGCATCATATCTGAGTTCCATTCCTCTGCCTGTTACAGTTTTAACTTTGTAGGTAAACTTTTTTGGTGAATCATGTAATAATTATGTGCTATGTCCTGTAGAGTTTAGTCTAGTGTTCCATTGTTTGGATTATATGAATTTCAGTTGTTACATAAGAACTAAGGAATTTTCCTCTTTGTCTTTTTTTGAACTTGATCGCCTCTTTCTGTAAATGAACAGCAGCAGCATTTGAAGCATTACGATTGCGACTAATCACTTTAATAACACATTGCCTTACTGTACTTTAAACTGTGCTAGTTTTCAATGCATTATTTGAGCACTCCAATGTTAAAGTTGGTCATACGCCAACTGTATTTCTTAAAATACTTTTGGTAATGCGAGTGCTCAGTTATCATGTTCACAATTTCTAAACAAATACAGATCTATTTCATTAAACTGCGTTTGTCTCGGCGAAATCTGAAAAAGGCTAATATTATATAAAAAGGAGGTTGCTCTGTATGCCAGTGTATGGTGTAGTGCACTTCTTTGTCAGAACATACATTTCGGCATTTTAGTGCAGACATAAATAAGTAACATTAAGTACAGGAAAAATAATACTCAGGGCAAAAGATCAAATCCAGTAACTTTACGCTTGTTTGCGGTCCAGAGACAAACCTGTCAATCCCAACTTGTATATGCGAAATATAAAGACCAATGCATGAATAGGAAACAAGTTGCAAGGGTTAATAAAAGATATTCGAACGTGATTCTTTTATCTTTTGTTCATTCGAATTGAGTCGCGAAATGAAAAGTGACTCGCATAGACATTATAAATTTTAATATTCATGACTCGCAGCCCAAAGCGGTACAACTAAAATTGGAGTTGGATACTGATACACTTGCCCCTCTGTCGATTGGATGCTTGACGTTGGTATGTGTATATTTGATGATTTGTTTTAAAGAGCTTCTTCTCAATCTGTGCTATTTCACAGTTGTAGAAAGATCGACCTATAAGTCGGGATTATTTCTTCAGTTGTTTCTGATGCAACAGTTTGGATTTTCACCTGAAAACTTTTCCAGAAGGACAGTCTAAAGCCCGAGAAGGCGCGATGCGTCCGATTCAAGCGGCATCGACTTAATGGAAAATTAATTATATCTTGCAGCGTCAGGTAAGACGTTAAAGTCGAAATAATATCATTACTAACAGCAGCTTATTTGTGACGCTCATAATTTTTCAATTTATGTTGCATATTACCTTACAGCATGCATGTAACTTTATATTAATGTCTGTGTATCCCAAAAGTGCGGGTCTAACAAAATACAACGAAGAAAAATTACAATAAATTTATTTAGCGCATTCTTGTGCGAAACTTGAATCCAAACTAACGGAAAACCAGCAATATTTCTTCCGTTTATTCATACACAACACAAATCTAACTGAAAACCAAAACAGTCTCGATTTTAAATATGCCAATTCGAGAACTACCAATGTCAGGTCATGTCACATCAAGGCCATGGCGTTCACCTCACACGAGCGACGACCCATTATGAATCAGCTAAACAGAAAGACAGATTATTTTTAGAACTTTATATTATTACTAACCCGTATACTACATCTAGGGCTATTAAATACACAATTAATTTTTCAAGCCAACAGGTGACTGAACATAAGGCCCACCATTAGTAGTTACCTACCCTTTTCTAACCAAATCGCCGAATATCTCAAGCTGTAGGCCTATATCTAACTCTCTTCCTCTGTGTACTCTCAGCCGTAACCCTAACCACAGGGTTACTAAATTAACAACGAAATGTTTCGATCCAACCGGTGATTCTATACCTAAGGCCCACCGGTGGTAGTTTCCAATAATTTTCTTACCAAATCGCTGAATATCAGATGCCTAGTAGTAGTTTCCTGTCTTTTTCTAAAGTAATCACCAAAAATCTTATGATTTTTTCCTAATCCTAACCCTCTTCCCCTTCCTCTGCTTCGTCCTAACCGTTAAATAAAGGTGTAATGCGAACCACTGAAGCCAGCAGACGACGGCATTTACAACGAAATATGACATAAGCCTTGGGAGATTCGTAATCGTAATCATAAACTTCAAAATGTGTTAAAGCACTACACAGCAGATAAGCGCACTAGCTTATTCACGATCGCGATGCATTCAAGTCAAAGGAGTTTTGCAGAATTATCTTGCATACAGTGCTCACTTAATAAGTAAAGGGTTATCAAGAAAGCGGACAAATAGAAAAATATGTCAAGTAACAAGGAAAGATTAGCCATTTAAAACGGGGCACTTTAAATAGTCACAAAAGAACTGTGAAATTTACTCAGAAATGTTGGCAGTAGGAAAACCCGATGACTGAAACTAAAATATATATGTGCGTAACTAAACACCCTCCTTTTTTCTGCATACATTTGATGCTGCCCAACATGCATTAAAACCTACATTCAGTCATGGTTTAGATTGGTTAGACTGCCATGTGTGAGATCATCAACAGGCGCTATATGTAGGAATGTATATATGTAGGAATGTAGGCCTATATATGTAGGAATGTATGTGCATATGTACGCATAAACACATGCATGCATACATAAATACATTCCTACATACATACATTCATACATGCATACATACATACATATGATGTGCCGAGACTCGACTCCCGGACGCAATGTGAGCAACTGTAATTGTAATCGAAAGTGCTTATTTCAAGAGGCGCTACTTAGCATTGCATACTAACATTCTCTCCAGCAGATGTAAGGCAGACGACGTCCAGTTCTTGTTCTTCGAAAGCAGAATCCTTGCCAGCGACCTCGTTTCTCCGGGAGGCCTACCTCGTTGCCATAGAAATCGTTGTCATGGCGACTACTCTGCTGTTAGCGAAAACAAAAGAAACATAACAATAGATAATAGCTAATTAAGACATCTACACACCTCATTCAATAACCGACAACAGTCTTCATAGGCCTTGTTCTTACAGTCAAGAAAATCTTCTCTTTTTCTTTTCTCTCGTCCGTCAGGCTATAGCCGACGATGAGATCTGAACGAAAATCTAATCTGATCTAATGACGTTATCATAATGCCCGAGGCATTATCGAGATCGTGAATGCGATTACGATTACGAATCTCCCAAGTCTCATGCCATATTTAATTGTAAATGCCATCCGTTGATAGTACTTCAATTCAAAATCACAATCCAAAATCATAATCCGTCGGAGAAGCCGGGTCGAATTCCGATAGGCCAGAAAAACCAGAAGCCAGGCTACAGTTGTTAAGCAAGTCGAAACAGATGAGCTTTAAGAAAAAGCAAAAGCAGAAGCTTTCTGATAACTGTGTAGGGTCTCGGAGGAGTTTCACTTGAAAACGCGCTATATAAATTTGTCACTACAATTTAAAAGTACAACACGGTAGTTTTTTTTTCTTTTAATCCCTGATAGAGGGGCAAAAGGCTGACGCATTAGCTGTCTGCTACTGTGCAGCCAATGGGCTCAATATCCTCCCAAAAGATGTGCAACCAGCAAATGAATTTAAATGTATGTGTTTTTCTAGAGCGACCGCTGACCTCAATCCAGTTCATTTTTTCATTGAATTAATATGCTTGATCCTTTACCACCTCTGCCCGTTTGAATGGGAACCACGCCATTTAAGGCCCCTATGTACGGACAGTGCTAGCACGAGATTCAAATATCAGAAAGAATAGCTCTACTATTGGTATGCGAACCGCATCCTGTCGCACAGAGGCGCGTCGACGTTCGCTTCAACCAATGCAGCTAACCAAATCAATGGACTCAATACCCTTTGAAATGATTTTTCTCACTGAAGACAGCTTAAGCGTGTACCGGAATGTTTATTTGGGAAAAGAGGCTAACGAGATGAACTAACTAGGCTGCTGATGTTGGATGCGGAAACATCATCTTTCCGCTACACCTACCATTGCCAAATTACTTAGCGGCATAGGATCGACGTAGGCTATGCAGATATGTTTGGTTGCTAATAAATAGGCAATGAATATTAATGCGGTGATTAATAATAATTGTGGCAGAATGTTGGTAATAAATAAACATCGCAATGAATATTAATGTGATGATTAATAATAACTAATCTGCTGTCGAGATATAATATTAAATTGCATCAGTACCTAAACCAAGTACTAATGAATGACGGCTGCTGCTTGGCCCTGGGGATATGGTGTTGGAAAGCACAGGATATTTAATCAACGTTAACGTCGTTTAGTAAATTATTGATCGGCCATCCACATGAAACACTAGGTCATCTAAGCCAACTCAGCCCACCATCCTCTCGAGTTGATTCATTAGTATCGAAAGGTAAAAAATGGCTTGCAGGTGGGTAACTATGGTCGTGTTTGCGCTTCGATCACTAAGGCCACAGACTGTGCGACACGGTGGCCTATCTTTAACGCGTTTGGTCAGTGATCATGCGGTTGTAAGTTCGACTCCGTGTAACGACCCTGGGCAAGTTGTTTGCGCACTCAGTGCCTCTGTCACCCAGCAGTACAAATTTGGTACCGGCGTTAGCTGGGAAGTAAACGGCAAGTCCTGAGATGAGCTGGCCAGGTGTCTAGGACCTTGGGATTCATCCATTGCCGGCTCCAGGTTCTTAAGAAAACGAAATGAGTGCCTTCCCTACGTCTCACTTGTGGGATATGAGATACTTTACTTGCCACGCTTCTGAGAAGAGTTGCTACAAAGACGTGCAGCAAATGTGTTACCTTGACCTTTGCTCTAAAGGGTCTGTAGACTCCGTAAAAGACTCACCTGTCGTATGATGTTCTGGAGCAGCAACTGTCTGAGGTCCGAACGAATTCGGTCGACAGAGGGAGTATCGTCATCTTCTATTTCTATGACATCACCATTCTGCAACAAACAACACCAACTACTACGGAGTCGATGTAACACGAAAGCTTCTATTGGCATTTATGAGAAGTAAAATAGAAACAAAACCGAGAGAGAGAGAGAAAGGGGGGGGAGAGAGAGAATGAGATAGAAAGGAAGAAAACAGACAGAGATATAGAGAGAGAGATCACGAATAGGAAGGCGAAGGAAAACAAGAACCAACGACGAGAACATCGTGAACAAGAACATGGGCAGAAATAAACAAGAACAAAGCAACTTATTTGAGGGCAAGTAACAATAAACAGGCGAAAAAAAGAAAGTACAAGACCAAGGAAATCAGAAAAAGAACAATAGCAATAAAGAACAAGTAAGAAGCCCTAAGAGAAACCAAAATGGACGAAAGCAATCAATATGCCATGGACAGTTATGGCTTTAGAAGTTTCATCAGTTATTGTACCTACATTAGTATTTTATACTTGGGAGTCTGTGTGACCTTTCCATGACCTCTCATAGGCTTTGACGACTTTGACCGTCCGTAGAACAACTGGGGCGAGAAGAACGAGTAAAAAACAAGTGTCAGTTGGAATTGTACATGTTTCTCTATAGCGACAGTATGGCCTCGACCCTGTTCATTTTTCAATGAATTTATCGGGTGAGCCATGATCGGGTTGCGAACGAGCTTCCTCACGCACAGAGGAGGCTTATCTTACGGTTTAACCAATGTAGCTAACTAGGCCAGTAGTAGTCCTACTGTAAATAATCATAGAAACTGAGCGATAGTGCAAACTATGTATGTAAAATACTTTACCAATGTTCATTTGTAACTGTTCTTTGCTGTTAAATAAATATTGCAAAAATTATTAAAATACTAGTGGTTTAATATTTAGCATTTTTGATATTTATTTTCAATATTATTGAATATGGTAAACTCCTCATATTGATGTCTGTCTGGGCTTGTACTGATGAGCTATTATGACGATGTATGACGGCCATTAATCAAAGAATCAGCCAACGTTTTCATTTTTCGCATCTGCAGTTTTGCTGCACCTGCAGATGCTCCCATATAGACATTGAACTGAATATGAATCCGACCTGTAATTGATAATCCGTCGGAGGTTCATTGTCATAGAAGTCCCACGAGGCGCAGACGATCGGCGCTAGAACCAGCGATAGAATCAACAGCAAAACTGGCGTCATTCTGCCGGCGTCCATCTTGGCTTCTGTCGTCTGTGGTCTCTGGAGGCGAATTGGTAGCTTGGTCAACCGGTCGACTACGCAGCACCTTTAATAATTAAACACGGAGCCAGTAGAGACAGAGATAGAGACATACAGAAATAACGAGACAGAGAGACAGACACGGAGACGGAGACAGACTAGAAGGCAGACTAAGAGGCAGAGGGTCGATATATATCGTGTACACAAGCGGCTGGCGCACCTGCGGACTGGACCATAGGCAGTAATTATACACAAGTATGTTATGCGTTCCAATGCGCGGTCAGGAGATGACGATAATCACTCGCATCAGCAGCCACAACAATAGCAGCATCGCACTGCCATCATCATCAGCGTCATCAGCGTCATCATCATCCCACCACCACCACCGTCATCATCACAATCAACAACAACTGAGATGGAATGACGTTGTTCCAGTGTGCTCATGCAAAGGTGAACGTTTAACACAGCTGTTGACGCATATCTGTAGAAACTTCTCCGAGGTGAGGTCCCTGAGTCCGGCCCATCTGCAAACAAGATCGCATCAACTATAATCTAATCTGTTGACCTCAGTAGCACTTTCACCACGATGTATAATGATGGTCGCGTCAAGATAATTCGTAATTAAAATCCCTAATCCGTTGGAGAAGTTTAGTAGATATCCGATTATTCTGGGAACTATAAACAACTTAAGACCAGCAACACAACAGCAGAACACCTTATCAATTCTGTGCTTGCCAGTGTCTCTTCCACAGCGCCAAAACGTCTGCACTGTGTTAACTTTTCACAGTGTCTTCGTGTATGTCTGTGTGAGTGTGCTTGTAGCTCTGTGGGTGCTTGTATACATGTGTACGGGTAGATATTTTGGTCGGATAATGGGTTGGGTATACAGGTAGTGCCAATCAATCACCATAATAATGATTAATTATTGAAAGCCGACTGCTGTACATGCATACAATCATTTGCCAAGGATTCCAATAGAACATAGCGTCGTAAACCCACAAGAAACAGAAGATCCTTCACTCTAGACGAAGATATTCACCATCGCCGCTTTAGAAACGCAGCCATCCGACAATCGCCTACAATGGGTGCGTATTTTGCCTTTCAAATGCTATGCGAGGCATTGTGTTCATTTAATCAGTGGATGTTGGGGAGGGCTTTTGCATCAGGTGAAAGAATCCCTTTGTGACCTAATCTATGCATGCCCACATATAAGAATTCATACA
This sequence comes from Norana najaformis, assembly GCA_964023275.1. Classification (NCBI taxonomy): domain Eukaryota; kingdom Metazoa; phylum Annelida; class Clitellata; order Crassiclitellata; family Hormogastridae; genus Norana; species Norana najaformis. Next base: position 1,098,303 of record OZ029924.1, read on the forward strand.
TACATACACGCATATATACATACATGCATATATACATACATGCATGTATACATACATACATACATAGATACATACACCATTACATACATACATATTACATACATACACTCATATATACATGCACATCCATACATACATGTATATACATACATCCATACATGCATACCTCGTTACATGCATACATACATAATGCTTGCATAATGCATACATACATATATTCACATCCACAAATACATGTATATACATACATACATGCACACATACCTAACTACATACATACATAACTACATGCCTGCATATATGCATACTTACATACATGCATACCAGGCATTACATGATGTATGTTAGCCTGAACGAGGTTGCAAAAGAAGTTTTGTTCTAGAGACTCAATGAAAATTGTAATAAGTGAATATTTTAGATAGGTATAATTAGGATAATCTGATTACATGACTACGTGAATAAACATGACGAATACATGAATAAATTAATGACTACTGAGGCCGTCGTTGGCACAGATATAAGTCACGATGTTGTTGTTATTCTTCGGGATCCATTCATTATGCAGCACATCTCCTGGAGTCAGAGGCTGGCATCATCGCCGTGACTGGTGATGCAGCAGAGCTCATGGCTGCAGGCTGCAGATGCTTTTCCGGATCCTGAAGACACTGACTGATTGCAGAATGACGCTTTGACGGAGCCATATTGTCTTCGGACAGGTGATGACTGACCCGGTGATTGATAGTGCGCCCATATTTCTTCGGTCCGCTTTGTTTCATCAGCCTGGGCCAATATAATAAAGGCGGTCGGCGAGTGGGGAATGCGCCTGCCAGCCCACTGCGGTCGTGACAGGACGGATGATAAATGAGCTCGTATTAATCCTTCTGTAAAAGCCCAGTTTGGTACAGAGTCAATTCCAAGCACTATCCACCAAAGCCATCTGCCTGCCTGATTCATGGATCTTGACCTGGAACCGAACCCTTCCTGCCTGTCGATTTTGTTTTGACTGTGAATAAACTGGTTCCCGCGAAATAGTTTTCGTTGGACGCTGTAGATTTGGGCAGAGGAATTTGAAACCCAGATATGAAGGTGAAAGGTAAACGCGTTTCGCAGTCTGCCACCGTATCACTCACGTAGGGCGGAAATCTTGTACTCATGGTCAAGATCGGTTCTAAAGGTCCACAACTGAGGTCATAATAAGCCACTTTCGGTCATGTTTCGATCTACTTAGTAATTTCTGTGCAGTGATCATTCAGATCGAGTGTCGATTCCGCACGCAACCAACAGTGTCTCCCGCTCATGCTTTTACCACCTTCGTCAGCTTCGTACCATCCGCCGCTCCCTCTCCTTTCATGCCGTTACTACTCTAATTCATGCCCTTATCTGCACCAGAGTGGACTTTGTTAACGCTATCTTTCCTGGACTCTCACTTGCCAATATTTCCAAGCTTCAGTCTGTTCTCAATGCTTCTGCCCGTCTTATTGGAGGCGTCCCCAGGTATGGCCATATAACTTCCTTTATATGGGACACTCTACACTAGCTTCCCATTCAGCAGCGTATCCAGTTCAAGATCCTAACGCTTATGCGTAATTGTCTCGTTGGCTCTGCACCATCATATCTTAGGGACTTCTGCATTTCGGTATCCTTGGTTCCAGGCCGTAGCACTCTCCAGTCGGCCTCCCTTGGACTTCTGACTGTCCCTCGTATGCTCACTGCTACAGCGCAGTCTAGAAGCTTTGCCTATGTTGGACCCAATAGCTGGCATCGCCTTTCCCGAGAGCTCCGGCTAGTATTCCTCAGTTTGTCTCTTCCGGAGTTTCGCAAGCGCCTGAATTCTGTATTATTTGCCAGTGGTCTCACTGGTTCGGGTCGGGAGCGCTTCTGATGAGTCTATTCTTGAAGTGGCGCTTTGTAAATGTCAGATTTCAATTACAATTACAACCGATGAAACCTTAATACGACTTTCACATGAAAAGTTCATTTGGCTTCATCTTGCCGTAGATCTTAACGCAGACAGCTGAGAAACGCAAACATTCAGTCTACAGATCATTCAGTCCATCAGGGCCGGATTTAGACATGGTGGGACCCTAAGCTATGGGAAGCTGTAGATGCTCTATTTGGCAATTGTGAGCAGATTACAACAATTGAACTTAGCAGGAATTGAGTCCAATTTGTTAATGTTAATTGTTGTTAATTAGGTTATGTTAATTAGGTGAAATCATTACTTAAATATGATTTATAATAAAACAGTAACAAATGAAAAAATTCTGAGTTTCTTAAGATGCCCATTCAGACAGTGAGGCCCTAAGCTGTAGCTTGTTTAGTTTATTCTTCATACGGCCCTGAGATCCATGACCACTGCGCTGAAGAGTAAGAGATGTGCAGTAAACAAACGATCATCTCACCACGCTGCTCCATAAAATCTAACTACAACACTAGATTGGTGCAAGCGGCATTTGATCCATGAAATCTAACTACAACACTAGATCCTTAAAATCTAACTACAACACTAGATTGGTGCAAGCGGCATTTGATCCATGAAATCTAACTACAACACTAGATCCTTAAAATCTAACTACAACACTAGATTGGTGCAAGCGGCATTTGATCCATGAAATCTAACTACAACAATAGATCCGTGAAATCTAACTACAACTCTAGATTGGTGCGAGCGCCATTTGATCCATGAAATCTGACTACTGTATGAGTTTGGTGAAGAGCGCCATTTGAAGCGGCTGTTTTCCCGAGCTCCATTTTCTTCAGACGTTTCTACGGCATCGTCTTAAGAGAGACGGCCATATGGCGCCATTTGCTGGAGACGGAACAGGTGCGTGGAGGGGATACGGCTGCCGTCCGGCGATTAACTCGTTTGGTGGATTCTGATGCGCTGAGACTGTTGACTAAATCTCTCTTCATTTCTCACTCGCAGGCGAAATCCTTTCGCTCATTATCTATGCAAGAGCTACGCTTAATCCCCCGCCAACACAAAAACACCACATTTGCCATACAGTAAGGCATCATCTGCAAGCAGCAGACACTAGTGTAGCTAAGATACTGACATGCATCAGTTAATCTATTCATTCGGAGCAATTATACAGGCTTAGTTTAAGATACCTACTCCTGATTTAAGCTTGTCTGGCGATCATTTAGGGTTATTGATACGACATTGAAACAGTGATGTCTAAAGCTGCAGTTGTATGTAACTACATTTTGTGTTGCATTTATCTGTCATCAGTAAATCCAGAAATTACTCAATTTAATTAAAGCCATATCAGCCCAGCTCCGGCCAAGAAATCAGTTTTCAAGTGTTGATAACAGATTCTTGGCATAAGATGAAGCCAAACCATATGAAGGCCTTCTGGCAAATGCAAATGTTCCAACAAATGAGCTCGGGCCAAAGACAAGATGCAATATCGTGTAATTTGTTGGAGTAACATATGTGTATTCATAGTTTTTCTATAGCGACCGTAAAGTCTCGACTCTGTTCACGTTTCAACAAATTTATTAGATGAGTTAATTGTTCTTCATCACCGCTGGCCGTTCGAATAGGCGGCCCGCTGTGTTGGGTCCCATCGTAATAAAGTAGGCCTACTATATTCCGATTGTAGAAATTAAAATAATTATTGCCACGATCGGAATGTTAACCGGCTTCCCCTACATAGAGGTACCGTGGCGTAGGGCTCTCGGCGAATGAGCGAACCGGGCCAGTGTGTCGCCTAGCTGTCTTGTGGAATTCTACAGTACAGAATGGCTGTGTGTGTTTTGAATCGCGCAGTAGAATATGGTTTTCGATTTTAAAGGTATCTCGAAAAAGCCATTGTTTGATTATCATTGATGCCAAGGTCCATTTGTCGTGTCCAGCAAGCGAACGACAGAGATAGCAACACAACTGCATTTGCCTGCGAGGAAACGGAGTCATTAGAGCTAATGGAAAGCCTTGTCTTCTGCTTCTGCGTGGAAGCAAGATCTATAAAAGCCTTCCGATGACCGTCTCTATCTCTACCAAAGGCAGCCCCCAGGACACAGGCAAGACAGCGCCACAATGCGCTAAAGAAACCGACACTTTAGAGTAGTTTGCAAGATTGCATAGCTAACGAATAGTATGTAGACCGGAAACTCATGCACGCATTTCTGTATTATGACATACGGACCTGAAATGCAATATTGAGTCAATATAATGACATTCGGCCGGGTATCGTCTATAACCCTATATTCTCTGAGACCCGATGTTGTGAGAAGTGAATGTAAACTCGTGGACACTTGACCACTACTTCCAGGTTCATATTCCAGTGCATGGAATTGACAGTTCTTTGTTGAGATGAGCTCAGGAAGTTTAGGGAGATTATCGAACTTCCTTTGCTCCTCTTTGAAACCGTTTCAACTTTGTTGAAGTGTTTGCTATTCACGATCTATTAATACAGAAAACCGTTATTCAATGAGTGAATGAAGACACCAGCAAACAAATAAATGCGAAACTGCATCGAAAAAAGTATTCATGATATTCGGAGTAGCATCGATCATCCATTACGAAGGTTTTCTTCGTTTCTCGACTGTACAAAACGGCTATTTACGAATGTTCTAGCTTGCACGACCGTCTGGTGCCATATATAGAGCGCGTTATACTATCAACTTCGGGAGTATCATTCGGTGAGCGTACCAATGTTTGCGAACGCTTCATTCGGTTTATGGTCACTTAAGGCCTTCAGCGCAGCGTAGACCAAAAACTATGAATGTGTCATCAATCAATCTTCGATGTTTAGTTCAATATGTGTGCGAAAAATCACCACAAATGACCTCTCCTGCTATTTGAACATATTCGCCTGATGATAAATGTGTCGTTCTTATTAAAATATAACATCATATATGCTGTATAGTAGGCGCTATATAAATGATACCCATACATACATACATACATATACATGCACACCTACATACATATACATACCTACATGCATTCATACATACATACAACACATACGCACATATATATGAATATATGCATACATATACATACGTGTACCTACATACATACACGTAATCATGCATTCATATATATACACCTACATACATACATGCAAACATACTTAAATGTATGGATACATACATACATACATGCATGCAGCGATGCATATTTGTATCTCTCAAAAGGTAGAGGAATATTGCGTCGGAACAAATAGAAAAGCTTTTAATCGCCCATCAATAGACGTATTCCCGCAGTTGGTCTGCATACAGAGATGACGCTTTATATTCTCAATTATCGTTCACTAATATGCGTGGTATTTCCATATTCATATTACCACTTACTGGTTTTATCGCCTAGAACATAAATGATATTTTATAGTCTTTGGGCGGCTAATATGGCGCCCATCCAGGATGCGATATATTCACAGAAGGGCCTTTATGACTGTTTGATATATGGCTTGGCAGCCAAATTGGTGCTAAATAAATATAAAACGAGCTCTTGTCAAGTCTTCCTGGAGGAACTCAAATTCCCATGTGCACGTGAATTACTGCGGAGCGTCTAAGGGTATTATGAAAATTTCGCATATTGATTTTAAGATTAAGGTTTGGTAAAACTATCGTCACTGCGCATATCGTGTCATCGAGGACTTTCGGCTTCATGATGACCACAGCATCACGATCAGACGTTTTGCTACCTAGCCACAAAATATCCACCTAACTTTATAAATATTAGTTTATATATTTAATAAATTTAAAAAATCAAATCGATATTCTAAATATATCCAAGCATTGCGAATAGACAATGGTTGGTCCGGTTTGTGCTGGCAATAAGCTAATGGTGCGTTTATATCGATCGATATGGTGATTTAGTGTTTAGGCAAACATCAGGTATTCCATCATACAGGGGCGACAACCTTTGTTCTAAACACCCAGAAGCATTCTGCTTTGTTCTAGGCATCCAGAAGCATTGTTCTTTGCACCGAACGCCGCCGAACACACCGAGGACAATGTTCTCCATTACACATAGAAATACTAGGATTTCAAGTACAATGCTGGGTGGGATGTTGCGTTGAAAAAAAAAACAACCAGTCATGCTGGTATAACATGCGTCTGATTTTATCTCTCTTTGTCTTGGACGCCGCGTCGCACACTATGCGACCTGGAAATCATTATACATTTCTGATTTATTCAGTCGTTAGCATGCACACGGATTTACCTTTATCAAATTACTTATTCATCACAGTCTGCTTCTCATGTACTGACCCGTTGAATGTTGACATGCCTGCAGCTTGGCTTCTGTGCGCTATCGTTTGGTGCCTTGTGCATTAGATGCCGGCGCTATAGAAGTTCCTAATTAATAATAAGTAAAGTTGGTAAAGCTCCCATGTCCCACGAGGAACGTAGGGAGGCGCTCATTTCAATTGGTTTAGGCCCTTGAGCCAGCAACGGACAAATCACAACTTTCTGGACACGGGGCCAGTGCATCGCAGGACTTGCCGTTTACTTCCTAGCTTACGCCGGTACCAAATTACACTGCTTGGTGACAGAGGCAAGGTGTGCACAAACAACTTGCCTATAATTAGCAATGATTATAATAATAATCAATAATAATATCTCTTATTACTTTCACAATTTATCGCTTCTCTTCCCTCTTCTTCCCTTCCTTCATTCCTCTCTCTGGCAGAAGATATGGAGGTTGAAAGCGCTGGATGCCTTGTATGGAGTTCGGGAAGATTCTATTTAGCAAACAACGATTTGCTGTTTATAATTATAATCAGAGACCGATTATCAAAAGCCAAATGAATGCTGTTCAAGAGAGGCTTATGCAACACCAACACACATACGCACAGATAGATCTAGTCTAATCAAATCGGAAGCTTATGTTTCTTTAAAGTCTTCTCTGCTACAGAAGCACGCTTTTAACAGCTCGCCTTCAATATCCTACCTAAGTCTAAAAA
>OZ029924.1:1110219-1207719 GCA_964023275.1 Norana najaformis
ATAAAACACCCCTATTAGAGTACTTGCATATTGTGTAGGCTCTGAAGAATGTCCGTGAGAAGGTGCTAGATAAATTTGAGATTAAAATTGCAGTTACGTTCAGGCAAATCGTTTCAATGCAGCGGTCTACTAAGCTTATTCTTCTTGTCCTCTGTCATGCTTATCTATCCTGCAGATTCAATTCCATATACCACCCACTGTAGCCGTCTGATTGTCTGCCTGCCGGACTCTTGAATCTTGACCTGGAACCCTTCTTGCCTATCGATTTTGTTTTGACTGAGCGAGTGTAAATAAGCTGGTTCCCGCGACTTAACTTCGCTGGATACTGTAGAAATCTCAAGTTTACAAATACGATTACGATAAGCGACAAGGTAACGGATATCGACAGGTGCGCAATAAATGTTGTGATTTGCGAAGCGCGGAAAGGATAATGGAAACACGCATGGATTTAAATGAAATTTGCATTTGTGTGCTACCATTTCCGATGTATTGTCAATCTCTGACAGTGGTTTTTCCATTTGAATTCCGAGATTGAACTGCGAGACCAGTCACTGACTGACATGCAATGCACGGACTGTTTGTTCTAACTTGCTTTGTCATGTACGTGATAAATGCAACACAGTCATTTACCGCAAATCACGGCAGTCTTTGTAAGTTTGTAGACCTTGTTATAAAAATTGAATATTAATCATTGCAGTCTGTGCTGACAATCACTCTGAATGGATGAATAGGTTAACGTTTTTGCTGATTGCTAAAGCGACTGTTTGTATGTATGTATGTATGTATGTATGTACATCACATATGCATGTATATATGTATTTATGTATTTAAGTATGTATGCTAAAGCGAATGTTTTTCAACTCTGTTCTCGGGGTTCGAATCAGGGCGCTTTTTCAAGGCGGTCTATTGGTATAAACTTAAAGAACTGCGCTTCTTTTATACCTAGAATAAAGCAGTAATTGCAGGTCCTAGTTCCAGCCAAGGCGTTTACTCCACTGCCATTCATTTTGCATGTAAACCATTGTCCACCTGCATCAAATATTTCTTATATAACTCAGCTAAAATATCAAAGTACTTTCGTTATTGAAACAGATGTTAAGTTTATTAGCAAGTTCGTATATGTGGCTTGATTTTTTTGCGTATGCCTAAGCTTTCGTGAAAGCTTGGATAATTGGACTGAGCATATGAGAATCATTGGCTGCAGAGTACCGTGCAGATTGTAAATGGATTTCCTGGTGTACGACTAATGGCTTTGAAACGGAAGCCGAAAGGATCGCTGCTAATTTGCAAAAGTTTCACTAGGCTTGTAACGTTTCCCCCCAATTTTAAGCATGAGAAAATTCCGTGTAATGGCCACCCGTGTCGAAAAAACACTCAAAAATTGGTCCGTGAGACAGATAGACCAACGACAGATGTTCAAATAGGCAACCGCACTCAGGTATCCGATAAATAATTCAATGTTTCGTTGCGATTGTAGATATCACATGAAATATTTGTATCATTGTATCTATGAATTACTTTATGGTTTCCTGGGTAGAAAATGTCACAAAAGGATAGGAGAAATGCTGATGTCCGATGGCTTAGATTGCTGTTGCTATGCCTATCGAATCGTTTCGATCGATATATTCGTCGCATAACAGACTAACATGAACGTTAACATGTAAACATTTACACAATGCGTTTTATAAACCTCTCAAAACGTCTCTATGGAATTTATTAGAACAAACTAAATTCGTTCAGAGCTTGTTGTAGTTGCTGAAGTTCCGTATATGGTCTTTTCAAAGCTCACTAGGGCGCCATATAAATTAACCGGCTTGTTTTACCCTTTCTATTACTTTACAGTTATATTAGAAGTAAAGATAAGGTAAAATAAGCTACGGTAAGGTAAGTTAAAGTAAGATAAGGTAAATACAAAAAAAGTTAAAAATACATTAAGGCATAATCTGATTTAAAGACTTCTATAGTTACGTTATCTAAATGCATAAAACTTCAATCAATGGTCTCGTCAACGGGATTCATAGTCAGCTCATAGTAAGGTTATGTAAAGAAGGAGCCTAAAGAAGAGGAAAGCAGCGCCTCTCCTACGTCTCACTTGTGGGATATGGGATACTTTACTTACTATACATGTGCATTTTAGGACACTTAATATAACGCGTGTGAAGTACCTCGCTTCACGCTAAATAAGTCCGCTGTAAGAGAGCTTGAAAATGTTTACTGCTCAGAGTCTAATGCAACACTACGTAAGTGCACTGGACGAATTTCCCAAGAGGACGGTATTGCAGATTGGTTGTGCGGCACGCCATCCAATTGGTTTGAGAGTTCGGCTTGTAACGTGGACAGTACGAATTCCAGCCTCTCCTGAGACGGTTACTGCGTAGGGACCTTGAGCAAATGCTTCACTCACAATTGTTCAGCGCCATCAATTGATTGCTCAGTCATTAAATAGTGGCGCTTAATAAATGCAAATTTAAAAATAATAATATTAATATCGATGATGATGATGATGATGATGATGACATAAGAAACGAGAAAGCTCGAGTTGACAGAAAGGTACTTATTCAGTCTCTCTTAAGTCACACCTAGGTAGCCATGCTAAGCGCCATTGTAAGGTGGAAAAAGTATTACACAAATAGCCATATACATACATACATATATACAAACATACACACATACAAACGTGTATGATGCACATATGCAAACAAACATACACACATACACATACGTACATACGTACATATATAAGCCTATACTTAAATACATATCACGTGCAATGTTAAAGTATATTATTTTCCGTCAAAAGCTTATTCCATAAGCGCGGCACTTGCATATATCTCCTCGTGCAGAACAACAACGCAGCTAACTAACTAACTAAGCAAATAACTGCATAGACGTAACACTATGCCCTGGAACCCAGACATTGGCTACAAGTGGAGGAGCGCGGCAGACTGCGATCGATTGAGAGTGATATCATCGTCGTAGCTGAATGGCTGATGAGAGACCGTATAAATAGAGCAGCTTTTACGAGAGGAGCCGCCGTCTCAACACGGAAAGGAAATCAAGAGAGAAAGAAGACGACCGACCACAGCACGCAAATACGTCCATCTAAGATGCATTCATTTCCGAGCCACACACTGAATTTATATGGCGCATTTACGATCGCATCTCCTTCAGGAGTGATATCTTCAGGGAACTCACGGTGAGAAACTTGAACAGACACAACTGCTGTTCGTGAATCGTAGAGTACCGGGTTCACGTCAATGTGTCGATGCTCATGAATCGCCTTTTCAAGGAATCCAACCCTGACCCATCGAATCAGCTGCCTCGCATTTCTCTCAACGTAAACACAACCCACCCTGAAACAGCTCCTCTCCCCTCTCTCTGGTCTTCTGGCAATCGGACTTGGTTCTGGACAACCCCACTTATTTGACGCAGTGCTCGCGAATAAGCTGGTGCTGTGCGCTTAGCTTTAAGTGGCGTCCTGTGGACCATTCCATTCGATAACATGAGCTTATGAGGCGCTAGGTTATGCAAGAGATACTCAGTGATTTCGCTAGAAAATGTCAGGAAACTATGTAGAGCTCGGGGGACATAGGTTCATCAATCACATTTGATTGTCCATTATGGAACCCGATGAAGTAGATTCACGGTTAAGAAGAAGCAGAGGAACAAGCTTAGTGTTAGGTAGATAGCAAGAGATACTCCTTGATTTGGTTAGAAAATGTCAGGAAACAATTCCTGGTGGCCAATAGGTTAAAAAATCACCGGTCAGATCGGAAAAATAATTTGTCTATTTAGTAGCACTAAGGTTATTACCTGCCTTCAAGAAAAAGCAGAGGAAGAGGATTGGGGAATATACATGGTAAGAGATATTCGGTGATTTGGTTAGAAAATGATAGGAAACTACTACTGCTGGGCTCTATGTTCGGAATTGGCAGTTGTATCGAATCATTTATTTGTCTGTTTAGTAACCCTCTGGTTAGGCTTATGGTTAATGAGAGGCAGAGGAAGAAGAAGAGGGTTAGATATATAGCACCAAATATTCGTTGATTTTGTTAGAAGATGTTAGGAAACTATTACTGATGGACCATAGGTTGAGAATCACCGGTTCGATTGAAAAAATGATTATCTATTTAGCAACCCCCTTTACGCTTAGGGTAACGTTTTGAAAGAAGCAGAGGGAGAGGATGGTGGTTAGATATATAACAAGAGATACAGTATTGATGATTTTGTATCGTTAAGCAGCGTTTCTTTTCATTTTAGAAATCCTTTCTTAAAGTATTTTCTATTTGTGTAACACACTGAGAGGAATGGTGGAGGTTGAGTAACATGCATAGGCGTTACGTTCAGTAACTGGAATATCTGAAGCAGCTTAATTCATTCTAGTTCTTGCTGATGGTATTTCAGTAAGCAAGTCAATCGATAGACTAGAAATAGTGTAACGTATATAATTTTATGTAATAGTATTGAACATTTTTTTATGGATGCGTTTTGTTTTCGTTGACGTTGCGCATAATTTTTGTTGCATGCAACAAGTTAACTAATCAACCTGCTTGTATGCTGCTGTGTATGTTTGATTTTATGACTTTCTACACTTTTGTGTCTGTCTCTCTGTCTGTTTATTTGTATGCTTTTCTGTCTTTTTGTGTTTCTGTATGTTTGCCTGTCCATCTGTCTGTCTGCCTGTTTGCACGCCAGTCTATCTTTCTCTGTTTGTCTGTCTATGTATCTGTCAATCTGCCCGTCTGCCGTTTGTTCTTGTGCACCTGCGTACCATAAATTCAGTCCTTCTGCTTGTACGTGTTCCTGTCCGTCAGAATTCTTGTCTCTCTCTCTCTCTCTCTCTCTCTCTCTCTCTCTCTCTCTCTCTCTCTCTCTTTCGGCATGACGCACATACAAATACCTTGACACAATTCTTGCTAAGATTAGTTCATACATTTGTTATCTGGCGCCAAGCAGCACAACCAGCAGAATCCGTGCCCCCTATTGATTTTCCGAGTCTGGCCGGCAGATGGTGGGACACGTACAAACAGCGCCGTTCTTCGGCGGATGCCCCTCCCGAGAGGTCCGCACTGAAGCACCGTAATTTGCCGGAAAGCAGAGAGATCGACCCCAATAACAAACGGTCACCGATCACGCTATCATCACCTCACACTGCATTATGGATTCCAGCCCAAGTTATAATACATATAGATGTCGGCGTTTTGCATCCAAAGGCTGTTATAGAGGAGTCCGCGGACGTCTGCAAAATTGGATGAGAAATTGAGGAAGCTCAGCTGGTGAAAGATTATTGGCTAAACTCTACATTCTGTTAGATTTAATCTATTCTCTTTCATTCAGTTCAATTCCGTTCCGTTCTATTCTGTTCTTTTCTGTTCTATTATGTTCTGTTCCGTTCTGTTCTATTCTTTTCTGTTCTGTTCCGTTCTGTTCTGTTCTGTTCGCAAATCAGCAATACCTATTCATTTTTACATTATAGCCTATTTCCGTCATATGTACGGTTTCCTATTCTAGTCGTGTCTAGGCTAAGCTAGTATAATACTTGTAAGTTTAGCCTATTCCATTCTGATGTCGATTTCCAGACTGGTTTCCTTAGGTTTGTTCTAACATTAAATGTTAGATCAAACCGAAGACAGAAGCCAGTTAGATAGAAGTTCAGTTTAAACCAATCTAGCGAACTAGATAAAGTCCTATGGTTCTTATCTCAAAAGATCGATGGCGCACCAAGGAAACATCGTCGAAGTATGCACTGAATTTTGAGTCCAGTACCATCCGCTAGATTTCCATGCACACTTAACAATGCATATGCCTCGTCAGGTACACAGACCTCATCGGTGACGGGACAATTTTCGAAGCCTAACTCCCCCGGCCTTGTCTCATTTAGTGCCGCTGGGACAAAAAACTACCAGGGAGTGTCAGCTTCTGTGGTAATGAGTGTTTGGAGAATTCTGGGACTCGCCTTCGACCGGATGAAAAACAAGCTGTTCATTAGTACCTAACGAAATCAACATATGACCAGTCAGTCATGACCACGCGTATGCACATGCACAATGCACATGCAAAGAAATATACGCAGAAACGGTATTATATATATATATATATATATATATATATATCCATATGCCTATCTATCTATTTGTCTATATACATAGCTTATATCAACTATAAGCGAGAAACTATATATATATATATATTACATATATATATTATGTATATATACACTACACAAAGCGATATATACGGGTAGAATCACGTAGCAATAAAGCATGTTTGTCAGTCATCTGTTTGACTTGACAGTTCGTCGTGTCCTCTATGAATAGTAGATTATACATAGACTTGCATATTTATTCCTGCTGTCTCATTCAACATATTGGCTATCATACATTATATATATATATATATATATGAGAGAGAGAGATAAATATATTCAATATATGTAGACGAGACGGCAGCTGAATAAACGAACAGATGCTACTGACAACATGACGGTTTCTTATTAAACTGACCAGACTGACGAATCAGAATATGATCCTCTGAATCGGTTTTGCGAAATTGCAAACCAGTATTAAGGTTGACTTGCATTGAACGCAGGATTTCACTGTATTATAGAAGTGATGTCTTCTTAGAGGAAACACTAACTAGTGTCAAAAGAAACATGTGCAGCATAACTGTCTGGTGTTGTAGTGCATGCTACAAGTCAACTTCGTATAAGTACTTCAGAAGGCCACAGTAATGTGAGCCATTAGGTGGTGACTGTTTTATTCTTTGGTTGTTGACATCTGTGAATGTTTCCAGCTCCATTAGTCCCTGTCTTTTGCAGATATTGCTGCAAAGCATTAATGTTTGAAATTGCTTTATCTTCTCCAAACCCCTCTAACAGACTTGTGAATCGACTGACGGGGTGATAATGTTGAAGAGATCTCCCCTTGAAAAAGATTGCGAACCATCCGATTGCCACTTCTCGCACTAATGTATATTGCACTCGATCAATGGACACTGTGACTCTTGCTGTGCCCCGTACCCCGAACAATGTTTGGCTCTCAGGCCTTCTTCGTAGTTTAGGCCCCCAATTCAGGAAAAATGGTGTCCTTCAAATTAACTGCCCGTTTCAGTTCGTTCTGTCAATTCTTAGATGTCGTTCAGGTCTAAACTAAAGACGCATCTCTTTCAACTTGCTTGCTGACTTGAGGCGACCATCGACTGATGCCTTGGACATTATGATTTCGGCGCTATAAAAATCTTTACATTAGATTAGATACCAGTAACACTTCCACCTGAACCATATGCATGCAGAGTAATTACAATGCAATGATGCCTAACATACAATAGAATACATAGCTATTCATTCCAATTCAGTGGAATGAAATATAAAACAATACAGCAGAATACAATACAACACAATGCAATGCACTAGAACAGCGGTTCTCAAACTTTTTTGTCTCATGACCTCTTTACACTCTTCAAAATATAGTGGACTCTATGTGATTTATTTCTATCGATATTTACCGTATTAGAAATTAAAACTGAGAAATCAGTGTGTTAATTCATAACATGTCAACATAATGTAACGTAATTATATTTTCCAAAGCAAAAATATAACGTCATAGTATTTAATGAAAATAGTTTAGACCTCGGGGACTCCCTGAAATAGTCTTGGCGATCCCCGGGTGTCCCGGGAACACACTATGAGAACCTCTGCATTAGAGTACACTACAGTGTAATGCTATCAATATAGTGCATTTTAATGCAGTGCAGTGAATCACACACTATAATGCAATGCACTTCAACGCAGTCCTATGCAATACGACACAATACGATACATTAGAAAACAATGCAAGCCCCTACCATAAAATACAAGACGATACAATACGATTCGATATAATACTTTACTTTTATATTACAGTATGTGTCAGTTTCAATGTACAGCTGCCACCGTACGTTAATTCCACTCCATTTGCCGACATTTGCGGACGTTAATTTTTGTCTACGTCTTTCACAGGACGGAATTATCTTTGACGCAATCGGTTCTAATCAAGTAGAACTCCGGTGGTAATCAGATCAGCCGTCGTTCGAATGACCCAGTGCAGAGTCTTAGCCACATGATCCTCTCTGAATATACCAACGAATGAACGAACGAACGATCGTCTACATCGTATTAGACGATGCAGTTCAAGTCACTTGGAGATCGACGACTCAAACGACACAACGGCTGCGATGTGTTTTCCTGATAAGGAGGAATTTATTTCAGTGTGTTCTGTTCTATTCTGTTCTGTTATGTTCTATTCTGCTATGTTCTATTCTGCTATATTCTATTCTATATTATTCTACTATGTTCTTTTCTTTTCTGTTCTGTTTCGATTATATTCCGTTCTATTCTATTTTGAATTTTGCCGGTGTAGTGCTTCGTGGACTTCCTCAAGCAAATTTATTGAACTTAAATTAACCTCCCAACTTGTCGCGGTACTTAAATTAATGTATTTGCATTCTATTTTTCTTTTATATACTATATTATACTCTACTATACTGCAGTGTAAGCTTGTCTACAAGACGCCTAGATAACTAGAATTGATCAGACTTGACTTCACTACACTAGACTAGACTAGACTAGATCATACTAGACTAAACTAGAGCATACTAGACTAAAAAACTATACTAACCTAGTCTAGTAGTTTTAGTAGACTAAAGTGGACTAGACGAGACCAATCTACATGAGACTAGACTGTTTTGCCTTTGTGCTTGTGCTAGTACGTATGTGCTTGCGTTGATGTGTATGCGTATTTTTGAGATAGACAGAGGCAGAGATAGATGCAGAGGTAATAACAGAGAAAAACAGAGACAGAGGCAGTGCTAAGGAGCAATATAAGAAGAGATGCAGTAGTATGAGACCTAACCCGTCTAATATCGAGGCTAAGCTGCTGACCATTAAGCCAGTCAGTCGAAGACCAAATCTGCTTAGAGCGACCTCTGGAACCCAGATGATGAATTGTTCGAGAAGTCACTGCCCACACATTGTATCACACATCACACATACGCGCTTCAATAACCAACACCATCCGCCGCATATGTGTAATCTAAACTCGTAGGAGCAAATATCTAGCGACAGCACATACTATTTCAGCCACATTCGTTTATGGTTAAATTAAGATTCGCTTAATTTCACAGTAAAAACCATTGAAGATCAGAAAAGGACTCGTTGAAGGTCATGTTGAAGGTCATGTTGAAGGTAACCTTGAAGGTCAAGATAAGACTTTTCTTCTTAAACAAAATTTTCGTGTTAAACGCAAGAGGCGAGAATGAAAGAATTGGCGGTATGTTCCAGAACAATTGGGGAGATCTAGATATGTTCCAGGATTATTGCATTGATTTACAGTCAGAATATTCGCATAGATCTAGAGCTGTTCCCAAACATTTTTGTAGATCTAGAGATGTTTTGCAAAGTGTTCCCGATTACTGCATACATGTAAATCTAGAGATGTTTCGGAATAATTGCATAGATCTAAATATGTTTGGTGATATGTTCCAGATAAATTGAATATATCCAGAAATTTTCCGGAATAGAGATATACGATGCAAAGGCAGGGCCGTTTTAAGGTCGTCGTAGGCCCTAGGCACTCTCGCATTCGTAGGCCCCCAACTGCCAACTCTGCATTAGAGCTAAACACATTCACGTTATTTCTTTATGTCTATCTTCCCTTGCACTACTTTCAATGGAAAACGACGCCTTTATGCGGGAAATGGCATTTGAGGACATTATATGTGACTTTTGCTAATGCAAAGAGCCGCAAAGTTAACAATGTAGCACAGCTTAACTTAAACTGTTTCAGTACAAACTTCAAGGTTATTAAATTTGTATTTCCTTTTTCTGTTTTCGGGTCAATCAATAATTTTTTTTCAATATCTCATTTTTGACTTTCGTAGGCCCCTATAAAGTTCGTAGGCCCTAGGCACAGTGCCTACTGTGCCTAATGGATAAGACGGCCCTGTTCAAAGGTCACTCAAAACAGATGGAAAGAATTAAGCAATGGCAACCGAATCACTAGAAAAGAAAATAATGCCTACACTAGAATGCGCTAACACCCAATCAATTAACCATAAAATCAGTCATTTTATTACTTTCGACTACAAGCGAGTTGCCTGACACTGATTGGCACCAAGAGACAGATTTCAGGTGCAGTGACATCCCAGGGACCTCTACCAATAACTATCAGCACAGTTCGCAGGTCAGTGGGTGCAATGAAACACGAACGGCCAAACTAAACGAAGACATAGTGCGTCGAAAATTGAATCAATATTGTACTCGCTGGATTATTGGCAGTTTGTCATTTGAAACAGTCAAGATCATAGAGTATTGTACACGGCATGTCTCAACCTACCTCATAGCTGGGTAAGAGATGCATCCATTTATGCATCAACATTGATATGAAGCTCAACATTGATATGAAGCTGCTTGGAGAAACGTTGAAAGTGTAACTGACTATTATCCAAAATAATAGTGATAGGAAGAAAGCTGTCCATACTCATGATCTCTTAACATTTTGCAGAGACTATATTTCCAGAAACATTTCTAGATCTATAAAACCATGCAACTAGTGGCGCTAGTGTGCAGTGCAAATTGCTGTGAGAGACCTTTCTTTCGACTGAAAAAATATTAAAGCTTAACCAAAGGTCACTGCTAACAGAGGGACATAAAACTGGAAAACTTCCAATAAGTGCATCCTGTGTTGAAGCAGACATAGATTGCTAATAAGAGAAAAGCAATGCTAGATATCTTACTATCACCCTCAACATTAGTTGAAGATATAAATATGTGGTACTTGACTCTCAAGTAGGCATATAGCATAATATTCTTTGTCATCATATGTTCAGCCTAATTTTTTAATAACGAACAAATGTTTTAGGCCCCCAATTTAGGAAAATGGTGTCGTGGACTTTGGTCCGAAAGGTTTGGATACCCCGGTATCAAAAATGTGTTAATTTCCGTGTAATTTTCAACATCGTGCTGCTGATCCGATTTCATGTTAGTCCCCGTTCTATTTTGTCCGCTGATCGGATAGACGAATCCTGTGGAGTTATTATCGCTAACTGTAAATCTAATTTAGCTGTAGGAGACTATAAATACAATCTTGGAACAGGAATAGCTGGTGTAAATTATCTACGCAGACCTAGTTTGCCTCTGAGCCAGCTTTGAGTTATTCCCCTTTCACTTTCGCTGATTTCAACAGTCTGTCTCGCCCATTTTTTTGTCAGCAACAGAATTGTCTCCTACCCTAGAGAGCACATCCTGTTCTATCATCGCATGCCACTGACTGGCCGGTTGAAACGCTGGTTGCAAGAGGTTGGGGAGGAGACTGCTCGACCAACTGTAATTTTTTTTCAAATTTCATTAGGTCTGTGTCAAATGTCCCTGACTGGCTGCCCAATATGCATGGATTATAAATCATTCGCCTGAAGCAAAAACATTAATCTAACATTTGGACCAGATACCCTTCGAGTTGCACGACGACTCGGTAACTAATGCATGTATGCGGAAAGTTCTGTGAAATCGAAGCATTTTATTAGTTTAGGAATAGTTCTGAGAAGTTCAAAATCAAGAGCTTTTATCGTAATCGTAATCGTAATCCCAAGATTTCTACAGCGCCCAACGAAAGCCGCGCCGCGGGGACCAGCTTATTCACAGGCGCTCAGTCAAAACAAAATCGATAGGCAAAAGGGTTCGGTTCAGGGTCAAGATCCAAGAGTCAGGCAGAGAGACAGCGTGGCAGCTACGGTGGGTGGTGTTTGGGGCTGGAGAGCAGAGGCAGATAAGAGGAAGAAGGGGTGTCAGGATAGGATCTGTGGAAGAGGAATGTTTTCAGTTTTGAGTGAAAGGCCGAAGCAGAAATTGCAAGCGGTGGAGCATCGGTGAGTTTGTATGATGGGTCCAGGCCCTCAGGTGTTGTATGTAAGTGATAGGACTTTGTACTCGATTCTTTCAGGTATTTTAAGCCAGTGTAGTGATTTAATAACAGGAGTGATGTGATGGTGTTTGGGGGTTTTGGTAACAGCACGAGCAAGAGCATTCTGTATGGCTTGAAGGCGGCTTATTTGGGTGGAGCCTATGTTCAGGAACAGTGAATTGCAATAGTCTAATTTAGCATGGACTATGAATGTGGCGATGGTTGATGCAGTTTTGAAGTCAAGCATAGAGCGGATTCTGCGAAGGTCACGGATATGCATCAAGCAAGAGCGGGAGAGATAGGTGATATGATCAGAAAAAGTAAGGTTCTGGTCGAAAATAACACCTAGATTCCGGACAGAAGAGTTAGTATTAAAGGTGTGGGTTGAGACCAAGTCCAGGCTGAGGGAGATAGAGGGGTCAAGAATTTTTTTGAGTTGGTCACGTAGGCTTATAAGTATGCATTCAGTGTTAGATGGGTTTAGGCATAAGAGATTAGATGTCATCCAAGAGGAGATTTGTTTAACCACACAAAGAAGATGATCCGTAGACTCAATGAAGCAGTTTGGAGAGAAAGAGATGAATAGTTGGGTGTCATCAGCATAGAGGTGATAGTCAACGGAGGATGCTTTAATGAGTGAACTGAGTGGGGTAGTGTAGAGGATAAACAGAAGAGGTCCAAGAACGGAGCCTTGTGGAACTCCGCAAGTGAGAGGGCATGACTGAGAAGAGGCTTCCGAAGTTTTAACAGAGAAAGAGCGGGAGGAGAATTAAGACTGTATCCACAGGAGAGATTACGTTTTATTAGTAAATCTAGTCATTTTAAGTTTGAATCCTATCAATAGAAAGTATCTAGTATGCACTTCAAAAACGAACTTGAACAATACGTAGAGATGCCTACGTATCTCACATTACCTTACTTTTTACCTTATCTTACCTTATCTTGTATTAACTTGTCTTATCTAAGCTTATTTTATCTCGCGCTACATTCACTATAACCTTACCTCACTTTATACAATAATTCACTATATGAAATTATAGTTTAGGTCTGAATACTATATACCATAAACAGGTTACCGCAGGGTAGCTATCTTTGGGCGCTGTAGAAATCTGGAGATTACTATTACGCTACGAAATACATAGTAATTCTTCCGCGATACGGGGGCTCCTTGCATGAAACGAAAGTTTGTACAGCGCCACTCTGCGAAAATTCCTCTATGTTTACCATACCTTACGAGCGTGTTGGCGTTCACTCGAAGTCGAGGAGATATTGATTCGCCCATTAGCAGACCCTGTTGGGCCGACATACCTGCGATTCCTTTGTCCAGTCGCCTAAGCCAGTAATGGTCGGTTGCGAAGCGTGTTGCCAGCGAGCGCCGAATGCCCAGCGCCTTGAGCCTTGCGTTGATGGATCCTGCTGCCGCCAGCGACCGACCGAGAGGGAAGAGATCGTTGGACGGCGCGGTCGGTCGGTCGACCCTTTTATACGGCTCCGTCCTAAAGCCAGAAGCTGGCTTAAGCGTCTAGTAGTCAATGCACCTACAGCGACGATCTGCTTACAATCTACAACGCCGTAACAGAATGAACGGATTGGAGAAGAAAAGGATAGGTGGGGAGACATGGAGGGAAGAGAGGGGAAAGGAGGGGAGAGACGGATGGACAGTCGGATAATGGAAGGAAGAAAGAAATTGTAATCGTAGACTCGAAATTTCTAAAGCGCTACTCGAAAGTCCTGCGCGGGGTACCAGCATTACGTTTTGCAGTTGTTCTGAATAGATGTCTTTTGTCCGAACTTTAAACAAGAAGTTTAACTAAATGAGTTTAATAAATATCTTGAAGATTAGGCATGCTTCTACCTTTTTTCTTGTCTCAACGAAACTGACAAACAAAGAATATTTCAATTTATTTATTTTACTAAACAGTGAAAAAAGTGTTGCAACGCAACAAGCGCATATCACCAAATGGATTATACTTTTCAGCAAGCCCTGGGTATTTTTCGTGTTGTAACCGATCTCTAGATGTTTAACATAAAAAGCCAATGTGCGAAAATAAGAAAACACACATAAAGAGAAACTAAGAAAACATAAATGAAAAGAAGCAGATGAGTGAGAATAAGAAAACATGCATGAAATGAAGCCATTGTGCGAGTATATGAAGACAATAATTATCGTAGTCTAATCTTATCACTCTATTTTGGAAAAGATATTTTTAAACAACGAAAATCTAATCATCTCTTGATTAAATGAATGGCATTAATATAAATTAATTGTGCATTTAATTAACCTGAAATCTATGCAAGCTAACTCATCCAAATGGGACCTTAACTCCAATAATCCACAAGCAAAATGTTCATCTTCTTCATATATTTCGAACATAGCTGCCTACGCCGACTTTTCGTAACCTTTGGAAGGTTGAAAAGGCGTCGTTGGATTACTAGTTTGTGCCTCGGAGGCACATCTGAAAAATGGGCCCAACTGAGTAATCTCCAGTTTGTCGAAATTTGAAATTACGCCGGCCTAACCCATAGCTTATGACTTCATCTATTGATTCAAAAACTTTGTCTTCAATGATGCATGGATCCCCAAAGACATCGTGAAGTTGGCGAAGTCTTGTTTTCTCTTACATTAGACCTACTTTACGCATATAATGTAAAGAGATATCCTTAGCGCACCTATCGTAATACCAGATGCGTTAATTGGTTATCGCCTTAAAGTGAAAGCATAGCCCATGAATAGCTTGCGTCAAAATGGTCTTTCAACGTCTGAATCACGATTCCGAGAAGTTTCAACGGAAGCTTGTTACATCAGTGTGCTACCCTAATTTACCTTTTATCTAAGAACAACAACAGTTCAGTTCGCTTAGTCCAAGGAAATTGTCCGCAAGAAACCCCAATCAGGTTGCGTCAGCTGAGCCATAAACAAACTAAATGCAAATGTAAGTGTACACGTTTCTCTACGGCGACCGTCTGGCCTCGATCCTGCTCATTATTCAATGAATTTGTCGGGTGAGATCCTTCACCACCGCAGCCCGTTTTAATGGGTGTCAGGCCATTGAAGGTCCCCGTGTTCGGACGTTGCTAGCTTTAAACATATTCGAACGTCCATCTCTGGTTCTCTCCGCCAGTGAACTTGTAGGCGCAGAGAGCCGCTCCTTTCTTCTTGCTCTCGCCACGAACATCAAGGACGACTCCGTTGTCGTATTTGTTCTGGATTCGGTCTCCAACGATGATCCAGTAATGGTTGTTATTCGTCGGATTGAACGGCTGCATGCGAATGGCATCGTGCTTCTCTACAAAACACAAAGATATACATGGCTACTTCTGTCGGAGGTTGCATGTGTTTCAGTGTCTGCGAGATTTTAAAAATGCGCTATATCAGTGTTCAGATACATGCATGCATGCATACATGATGGCATGAATACATACATACATACTCATACATACGCAGACATGCATACATAACATGGTTTAGAGGGAAACACTGGCACTCGAAAGCCATGTTCGCCACCTACCGAATTAATATAAAGCAGTCCCCAAGTCCGACACATAGGTATATCGGTAACGCGCTTGGCCTGCAATCTAATGATTGCGAGTTCGAGCCTGTTGAGCGCACAATTAACTGTCTCGTCACCAGGCAGTAGAATTAGGTACTGGCATCAGCGAGGGAGTAACGGCAAGTCCTGCGATTTACTAGCCCCTTGTCAATTCCTTGCGATGCGTCCACTGCCGGCTCAAGAGCCGCAGAGCAGGACGTTAACGTTCCACTATGACTTGTTATATTTTACTTGTTACTTTTAATAGTTTACTTTTATTTGTTACTTGTGTTACTTTATAGCAAGATGGCAACGAACGTGGGTGTGACATGCGTACTGCTGTTTGAAGTTTCATATACTTTATTCACAAACGAAACAGCAAACTACAAAATGTCAGTAAGTATAAGAATGTTAATGGTTGGCACGTCTCTCCTAGTGTTTGTCACTCTAATGTCTGTTTTGTGCGTGTCCCCGACTATCTATCATTACGGAGCCACTCAGTCTCTCACGTCATACTATAAATATAGTGCGCTTGCATAATTTGTCATCTGGTCATCTGGTTTCTTGCAAGCACATAGTGTAATTGGTATTTAAGATTTGTAAAGCGCCTCTTAGAGAATAAACTCAACAGGAGCGCTCCCGACCCGAGCAAGTAAAATCACTGTTAAACAGAACAGTCTTCAGGCGCCTGCGAAACGAAGCTCGAGTCGCAGATCTCGAGAGAGAGACGGTTCCAACAGGTGAGACCGACATACGCAAAGCTTCTGGACTGGGTGGGCGGTAGCAGTTCGCATGCGAGGGACAAACAAGAGATCATGGGTGGCCGAACGGATGGTGCTAGGGCCCGGTAACGAGGAGACTAAAGTGCAAACGTCCAAGAGGTAAAGATGAGCTGAGCCAGCAACACAGTTGCGCAAAAGGGCGAGCATCTTAAAATGGACACGCTGTTGGATGGGAAGCCAAAGAAGAGTGCGTAATTGTTACCCGCTGGTGCTTCCATGACGAACCCATTGACTTTCGATCTCAGAACTCCGTTCTCGTCTTCATACCACAGTTGGTTATTCGCCAATTCTGGCTTCCGGTCGTACATGACGGCCTTTGCTCCTGGACTCGGATCGGCTCCCTTCACGTCAAGTACCTTGCCGTTCATCTGGCTCACAACGAAGAAGCATTTGGCAGGTCTGAAAATTAAACAATCAAAGCGTGTTGAATTTGCTTGAGAAGATGTTGCACGATAAGTGAAGCTAACCATGACTGAGTCCGGTTAGTACTTGATACTTAGAAAAAAGATTACCTTACTAAATTATATATGTCTAACTAACTAACTAACTATCTGACTGACTGACTGACTGACAAAGTAACTAAGTAACTAAGTAACTAAGTAACTGTGATTATGCAGTACAGTTTTACTTAGGAACTACTTTCGATTAATACATATTCATTACCATAACGGCGCTATAGAAGTTTCCTGATTACACTACCTAGCTTTATATTCAGTCATACTACACAGCATTTCGCTGTAATGTATGGAATAATAATGATGGAGCGCCATACTGATGCGAAATGTCCCAGAATTGGCTGGCGGCGTTCTCATCATTCTCCGCGGTAACGGTCATTCCTGGTTCTTTGGCACCGCCAGAGTTCAAGGTCAGGGCAAGGTCAGCGTGTTGACGACAGAACATCTTCTTTCCAGTTAACCGCCACTGCTGGGTCTTTTTATAGGGATCGTAGGGATTGACAATCAAGCGACCACCGTCTGAAAGACAGAGGATCAACAACTGAACTCAGAAACAACAATGGAACTGTCTAGTTGTAGAGATCTTTTATTGTAACGCAATCAGATCAAATTCACTCAAATATGACCCAAACCAAATCTAGTCTATAATCTAATCTAGCCCAGTGTAATCTAATTTATATCATTAATCAACAGGCGTTGTTTATTGATATCGTAATACCAGATGCGTTAATTGGTTATCGCCTGAAAGTGAAAGCATAGCCCATGAATAGCTTGCGTCAAAATGATCTTTCAACGTCTGAATCACGATTCCGAGAAGTTTCAACGGACGCTTGTTAAACCAGTGTGCTACCCTAATTTACCTTTTATCTATGAACAACAACAGTTGTTCTGGTGCTGCACGGTGGTCAATCGATAATGCTTTTGGTCAGTGATCATGTGGTAGCGGGTTCGACTCCATGTAACGACCTTGGGCAAGTTGTTTGCACAAGCAGTGTCTCTGTCACCAAGCAGTATAATTTGGTACCTGCGTAAGCTGGGAAGTAAACAACAAATCCTGCGATGCACTGGCCCCGTGCCCAGGACCTTGCCGGCTGAAGGGCCCAAAGAAACGGAAATGAGCGCATGTGGGATATAGGATACTTTACTTTACTTACTTTTGACGGTGTATTCTGACGGTCTTGATCTTACCGCCCTCTGAAAGGTCCAGGCAGTAATTGTTGATGCTCGTTCGAATGGTTCCGGTTATCTCGTCTACGAAAAAGAGCTGATTCGGTGACGTTCCTCTGTCGTGTTCCACTCGAAATCCAGTCACGATGAGGGACCCAGCGGAAGCCAGACGGTCCTTCGTCTCAAGGACAAGTCCAGCCAATCGACTCCGGATTATAAAGTGTTTTCCATTTCCACTGTGGCTAAAACATACAGCAAAAATAAAGTCAAACAACGCTTGGTCTATAGGCTGATAGGACGCTGGAAGACGGAGTTAAGGTACTTTAAGTAATAATTAACGTAGTTAATACTTGGATGGGTGACGGTCCACGGATAAACGCACCAACTGGCGCCTAGTCACTCCTCCAACTTGTTGCTGGTTGGTAAAAGATGCATTTAGAAGTAAAAGGTGTCTTTTCACTGGATTCCTGCGGTCATGTTTGCGCCTAAGCCGAATGATCCTTCGACCTTGAGACCGCGCTTGTCAGAGGTTTCTTTATAAACATGGGCGTTGCTCTTACATGTCTTACCTCGTCTCTTTCTCTTCTTTAAGTCCATTGACTCATAACCCAGTGTTGTCGATTGCGCACTGCACTGTAGATTTCCACTGTCCTCTCTCCTGTGCCAACGGACTCAGCCTGTGCACATTCGTCCCTCACTAGTCCTTGACGTTATCCAGCCATTCTGTCTTTGGTCTACCTCTGGTCCCTCCGCCATCCTTCATTCCAGACACAACCTATTTCATCATCCAGGTATTATCCATTTTTAAGGTGTGGCGAAAGAGAATTAGTTTCCTATCCGCTACTTGCTGCACGATGTTTCTTGTGCGACCCACACGTCTTTGCAACTCCGTGTTTGTGATTTTCTGTTGCCATCAGATATGTAAGATCCATCTGTACCATCTCATATCAAATGCCAGTAATCTTCTTACCTTTTATGTAATGTAAATCGCCTGAACTTTCTCAGAGCTGCTCAGGTGAGATCAGCCTATTCACCAGCGCTTAGTCATATCAAACCCTCAAGAACCTATCACTGTTGGGTCAGTCTCAATGTTCACAATTCCTTGTCTTTAGTGACTTGTCTAGATCTTCAGGTTATGAACAGATTATGCAAGAGCGCATCACACATGGCTATCTAACAGCTCTAAACAATTGCTTTTTAAGACAATCTGGAAATTATTGCTGCACAGAGTAATTGCAACGGAACGCAAGTGCAGTGGAAGACTGTTCCAAGAGGAAGGGCCAACACAGAAGGCAATTACTTGGTCGCTGAACTGTCGGATAGTTGTTCAAATGTCCAGAACTGCATTGGGTTGAAGATGGTCTGTTCGGCGACGAATACTGTAGCATCTGAACGGAACTTGGCTGGCTTCACTTCTAGGACATGTCTCGGACTGGCTCGGTTATGGATGGAAGTTCCGTTGACGATCCACTGCTGCCACTCCTTGGATTTATCGTAGGGTAACAACACGACGTCTTTGCCTTTGAAAGTAATAAATTAATAAAGTAGACTAGACCAGACCAATCTAAATGACGCTTTTAATTAGAGACCTTCCTTATAAAATTGGCCAAAACAGATTTGAAAAGGGTTACTGGGACTCTGAGAAAGTGGCCAAAAGGTACCGTAGGGTAAAGTAAAGTACGATAAGACAAGGAAAAATACGGCAAGTTCAAGATAAGTTAAGGTAAGGTAAGGCAAGGCATGGGATTGAATAGGATATGGCTATGACTGTAGTGACTACGACAATAAATGTGCATATGAATAAGAACATGAATATGAATGTGGTAAACCAGTTTAGATGAGACATTCGCTGACCTGATGTGTCGATAGCGAATCCGTTGAGTTTGGATCGGATGATTCCGTTCTGGTCTTCGTACCAGAGTTGGTTTTCGGCCATGTCTCCCTTAGCTCCGTAGATGATCAGCTTCGCTCCTGGCTTCGGATCAGCTCCGCGAACATCGAGAACCTTTGTCGACTGATAGCTACGGATGTAGAAGAAAGGTGCTGGCCTACAAGCACATCGACAACAGCGCATTCAAGAAACGTCGTTGTATGTGCATGTATCTTAGCATTTATATAGCGCATCTATCGTATATTTTGCTGATGCTGGGAAGGGAGCTTCTGATTGTGTCCTGTTTGGCGTCGTTAGAATAACAGACATCAATCAACAGCGAGTAGATACAAAACAACACAACGAGGACGATTGAGGACAAGACAATGTGGGGGAGTTAGACATGCGTAAATACCATTGCCATAATCAGCCCTGCATGGTATATATATACGAATTCGTGCATCGGAGTAGTACGGTTTGATGTAACCGAAATAGCTAACGAGGAATCTACATACTTAAAGAAGATCTCATACTTGCAATCGAAACTCCATCTCTGGCCATTGTTGGCTTCGTTGTTCGGTAGGACCTTTACCGGAGACTGGAGTCTGGTGTCAGCGACAGCGACAACCATCTCGAAGTCTTCCTCCGTCTGGATCAGATCCTCAAAGAAGATCCACTTCTGACTAGAAGCGTGACTCAAATGCGGGTGCACCACCAGTTCCGAATCTACACCAGAATCATAATTCCAATACCAATACCAATAATAATAGTAATCCCATTTTGTTCAGCTTCATTCCGTTCTTTCGTGTCTTTATTGAACACATAGTCGAATTACACTTCCTTCCTTGGCATCGTGACGATAATTGTAAAAAGTAAGTACAGTACGAAGTAAGTAATGCATTCTTAGCACGCCATAATATCCATCGGTTGAGCGAGGAATCGTAGGCGTGGGTGGGTCACAGCGGTCAGACAACAAAAGCCAGACGATACAAATAGGTCTTAATTAAGCTGATCTACGAATAATGTCTTCCGATAAGGATTTTCTTAGTTGAAAGTCACAATGAGTGCACTGAGAAATGAATTGACTACTCGACACAATACAATACAACTGTAAGTTGTCATTGCCCTCCTTACAAAGTTCAGAAGTCCACACTGAAGCTGTCTCTCTGTCTGACTTTTAGATCTTGACCTGGAACCGAACCATTTTGCCTATCGACTTTGTGTTGACTGAGCACCTGTGAATAAGCTGGTCCCCGTGACGTGGATTTCTTTGGGCGCTGTAGAACTCTCGGGATTACGATTACGATTACGACTGGAAGAGGTAAGCTTTGACTCATTGCACTAAGTAATCAATCGTTTTCATAAAATATCTCAGCGACGCCCTCCTGCTATAATCACACAAACCCACGGCTTCTATATCACCAGCGGATAGACCACCCACCGCTTTCTTTGATGTCGAGACAGAACTGGTTGATCTTGGAGCGGATGGTACAAGTTTCTGAGTCGTAATACCAGAGCTGGTGGTCTTGGCTCGATGTCGAGGGGGCTTCCTCGTTGACAACGACTGGGGTCCCTGGCTTATCTGTGCCATCCTTGACCTCCAGCACAAGGTCAGTCTTCAACCGGCTTCGAATCACAAAGTACTTTCCCAAAGGACGAGACCGGAAGTCTCGAACGGACATGATCACGTGTCACTACCTGCACATAGTAGGCTTATACTGTTGTTACATTTTCATTGCGTTTCAATTTAAAATTTTATTTAAATCACATTCGCAATAATAATAATAATAATAATAATAATAATAATATTATTATTATTATTAAATTTGCATTTAAGGCCTACTCTGTCTTTTACAATTTCATATTTGCATTTACATTTACACCTGCAATTACATTTACATTTGCAGTGACATTTACAACAACATTAACACTCACATTCACATTTTCATTATAAATTAACGTTAATTCCGCATTTACATTTATTACACTTGGAATGAGCAGAGTCCCTTAAGTTCCTGTCCACCCGTTTCAATCGCCATCTGATATATGTATTACCATCGACAGCTTCAAGTCTAAATAACCTCATTTTGTAGCCAATCGTAATCGTAGGCCTACTCTTTAGATTTCTACAGCGTCCAACGGAAGCTAAGTAGCGCGAACCAGCTTATTCATGGGTGCTCAGTCAAAACAAAATTGATAAGCAGGAAGGGTTCGGTTCCAAGTCAAGATCCAAGAGCAGACAGTCAGACGGCCACAGTGAGTGATGTTTGGAATTGGAGTAAGCTACTGTAAGCTGCGGGGTTTTAGTTAGTCCAACAGAATTTATATCTTTCCATCCTGGCGAAGATTTGAATCCTAACCTCTCGGGTGACCTCACTAGACTATCGCGTAGTCTATCGTAATCCAACATTTCGCTACGGACCTTAGGTCTTTCTCTTCACAGATGCCAACCACAAGCCGCGTACATGTATCTTGACCTCAAACACATGTGAGACGCCATATATCAGTTCATGATTACACAATAAGGATCATATTGCCTTCTCACCCACTCTCTCTCTCTCTCTCTCTCTCTCTCTCTCTCTCTCTCTCTCTCTCTCTCTCTCTTTCTGTCTTTCTTTCTTTCTCTCCCATCTTGTCTCTCTCTCCCTTTCCATGCGCTGGAGTCCGCAGGTGTTTACTGCACATTTAATCGTTTCCAAACACACTTCTCTTTCGCTGCCAGAATCCAATTTAAGCGCAGGTCTTTCGCTCAAAACTGAAAACACTCCCGTTCTGCAGATCCTCTCCTGAATCCTCTTCCTGCCCTTATCTTTCCTGCAGATCCAATTCCAAACATCGCCCACCTAAGTCGTCTGACCGACTCTCTGTCTGACTTCTGGATCTTGATCTGGAACTGAACCCTTTTTGTTTATCGATTTTGTTTTGACTGACCAGTAGCTGTCGGGGTGTCTCGTGAGCCATTTCACATCGTGTTACGTCCAAGGCGGTACTTTACTGATGGTATAGATTTAGCAGGCATTCCCTTATTCACTTATTCGCCTTTTAAAGTAAAGCATCCCATATCATACAAGTAGGGGATGCGCTCATTTCCTTTCTTAGGCTCTTGAACCGGTAGTGGACGAATCCCAAGGTCCTGGACACGAGGCCTCATCGCCGGACTTGTTTACTTCCCAGTTTATGCCGGTACCAGTTATACTGCTTGGTGATAAAGGCACGTTGTGTGCATGCAAGTTGCCCATGGTCGTTACACGGAGTCGAACCCGCAACCGCATGATCGTTACCGACAGATCACCATGCCTCACGCCTTTGCTACGATGAAATACGAGTGGGTCTTAAACAGGACTTTACCCTACTATGCAAAAATGCAAAACTAAACACATATACACCCATACAACATATATATACACATGGATGCATGCATGCATGCATACATACACACATACATACATACATACATACAAGAGCTATATATGCGTCACATGCATGTATGTCAGTCTATATGTTGTCCTAGTAAGCTTCAATTGTAGGTCTATTCATCTTACCAGTCAACGCAATACAGTAAGCATACCTTTCTCGTTTATGAGGCAAAATCCTACGTTTCTTTAGCTGAACACCTGTCGCTAGTGTCACACGTGAGTCACCTTAAAAAACATAAAATGTAGGTAAGTATGTGAGTAAGCCAGCGCTCCGAAATTCACCGAATTGTGACCACCAAGAAATTTGCAACCTAGGACATACACAGTGAAAATACACGCACAAAATCCGTACACTTCTAGTCATATAACGGCAATCTACACAATTCGCAATTATTAATTACTGACCGACCAAGTGTTTCGTATATACTGGACATATTAATGGATAATACTTCGTTAGTAAGGAGGGTTTCAGTGGACGTGTAGATAAGACCTGGTGAAGAGTCCGCCGTCTGTTGTACAGGTAGTATAGGTCGGAGGGTTGATGATCAATTGAACTGATAAGGCTGTGGCAGGCCCATACACACACCACTCGGCGGGACTACTGCCGCATGATATATGGGCATAACGACCCACATATATATAGGAACAGACATATAGACAGACAGACAGACAGACAGACAGATACATATGCTTCCATGGGCACGTATCTCTGCTGATATGGTTAATCTGTCGCCTGCAGACAATAGCCAGGCTATAGAGCGAAACTAGACAGAGTTTCGCTGTAGAAATCGCTATAACGTATAGCCAGGAAGTTTAGACGAATAATCACTCTGTATGCATGTGATTAGGTTCAGTCACAGAGTGTGAGTTCTGAGAATTATCTCATGAAGTTCTGTCTGTGTATTTGTGCTTTGTCTGTCTGTCAGTCAGTCAGTCTTTCTGCCTGCCTGTCTGTCTGTGTTGTGTGTATGTCTCAGTTCCTTTCTGCTCTTAAATTTCTTATCGTGACCGTTGTCAACACGTTCTAGGTATCTGTTGCTTTGTACATCTGTATTTATGTGTTTGTCCGCCTGTATTTCTCTATTAATGTAAGTCTTCCTCTCCGTCTCTCTTCCTTGCTCTGTCTCTGTCTCTCTGTTTTTCGCTGTCTCTCCTCTGTTTTTATCTCTAGCCATGCGATATAACCTCCTATATAAAGACGTTGCTGTCAAAACGTGTCAGCTGTAGTCGATTGGAATAATCGTTCTGCTTTATTCTGATAAGAGACTCCGAAAAGACCAGCGATCATTAATATTCATACAACCATCAATATTCATCAGACGACAGTCACTATGGCAACGAGATAAAACGGTA
Source organism: Norana najaformis (assembly GCA_964023275.1). Classification (NCBI taxonomy): domain Eukaryota; kingdom Metazoa; phylum Annelida; class Clitellata; order Crassiclitellata; family Hormogastridae; genus Norana; species Norana najaformis. The sequence goes on from OZ029924.1 coordinate 1,134,726, forward strand.
CTATTGCCAACTGAAAACAGGTGTAAAGTTACTGACCCCTACCACAATTCATGTAATTGGGGCCAAACTGAAATGGCTTATTGTGCAGCTAGCAATACTTAGTCATTTGAACAAGGAATTATTGTGAAGATTTTAACAAATTGAAAGCCTTGATCATGAGCGAAAATATGTGCAATTTCGTCAGCTATCTGTGGAGATGTTCCACTGGTCAACTGTGCGTGTAGGCACAGTTAACCTTGTAAAAATGCAAGTTTCCCTGCAACTCCCATATCACCAGTTCAAACTTTGTCAGTTATCTGAGCAATACTTCTGCATATTGACCTGACTACAGTTTGCATTTGGCGAGTTCCCTCTCAATATGTAACCAATCCATATTCTGTGTCGCTCCTTATTGTAGCTGTGCTACATGTAGGTGTTTCTTCCCCAGCTCTTTTCAACACCTCACGGTTTGCTATGTGCTCCATCCAGCCAACTTTTTCCAGCCTCCGCCAGATCCACATTATCCACATTTCGAAGGCCTTCAATCGCTTTTTGTCCTCCTTTCTCATGGTCCATGTTTCGTATCCATTCAACACCACCCTATATCAGAGCTTTAACCATTCGTTTCTTTAAGTTCTTGTTAATTTTCCTCTCAGTAACTCTTTTCACCTTGAGAATATGTCTTTGCCCAATGCTATGCGATGTTGCTCATAATACATTTGCTTTTCCTAGCTACACGCATACAGCGCCGCCGCTGCTCAATTTTTCAGTGATTTTTTTGGTGAAGTCCCTCACCAAAGCTGCCATTTGGAATGGGCGCCATGCCACTTTAGGTCCCCCTGCACGTACCTTGCTAGCCGGAGGTATAAACTAATGAAAATAGGCCATACTACGGATAACGACATTAAAATGTGTACATCTACTTTTAAATCCACAGGTTAAACTCATTGCTACAATATAAATCAATTAAGTCAGATATAATCATTAATTTTAATCTGTAGCCTATTTGTTCAATTATCATCGAAACTGTTGCGTTCAATTCTAAGGTCAAATGTGATGTAATATTCTTTTTGTGCATAATTTCGCAATATAATATTATTAAAAAATGATAATGGGTCCCATCAAAAATCCATTTGTGCTTGAGAGAAAGGACATAGCATGAGATGTATCTAAATCGTCTCGTCCTCGAAGGAAAAACTCCGAGCGGATTAGCATATAAATGGAAATTTGCACCAAGCGTTTAATCCGCTACAATGTGATCCAGCTAAGCTCAGGGATCAGTCAGTGCATGAGGCCCAGCAGAACAAGCCTTGTGTCTGCTAGCACCATTGAACACTGCTGTGGCTAAACGTAGTTTTTTTTCGCAAAAGAACAAAGAATGAGACCTACGCTCAGATAATAAATGTCTCATGGTTGGAGACCAATATTCATTTCGGCAACAGCTGAAAACAGAGCTAACATTGATTAGATTTAGGTCTTTTAGATGAATGTTTCAACATCTATGAGTGAGACGATCCGAAGGCGCCATATAAGTTTTCAGATGCATCCACTACACTAAAATAAATAGCTACACGATACAATACATTACAGTACTTAAGACGCTAATCAGCATACATTTTCAATCTACCTAAGTCACATGTGTTTCGAACAGTTAATGGTCATGCGTGCAGCGCTTTTGAGAAATCATTAAGGATCACCATATTAACGGCCTAAACACATAATGCATACATAGATACACATACATATGTACATATATACATACATGCATGCATACAGACATCTATACATACAAGTGAGATGTGGTGGATGCCCTCGTTTCTTTTTCTTTAGGCCCTTGAGTCGGCAATGGACGAATCCCGAGGTCCTGGACATGCACGGGGCCAGTGCATCGCAGGACTTGCCGTTTACTTTCCAGCTTATGCCGTTACCAAATTATACTCTTGGTGACAGAGGCACGGTGTGCGCATAACAATTAGTCCAGGGTCGTTACACGGAGTCGAACCCGCAAACACGTGATCATTGACCAATCGCGTTGCATGCTGTAATCAACACACAAGAAATTCAATGCAGTACTGCCTACAACTACAAACGAAAAGCATTTTAAGCGCTGTTGTAAACCACGAAAGTGCGTACCACAAGCAGACATTGTTCTCAGAGGTTGATATGATTTCGTTTAATCCAGGTGGTCATATCACAGTCTATCGCGCTGACGGAAGAAGTTGCTTCAGCCATAAATCGTCCATTCTTTCTCCAGGCACCTGACTTAAGTCAACTAATCTGTCTCTGATAGCGGCGCGTGTCTCGGTCATAAAGGGCGTCTTAGGATAACACGCTCCGCAGTTGTGGAACAGAGATATCTTAAGATAACACATTTGGATATCTTGTGACGGATGTAGGGCTGTCCTGTTTATCGGGAACTTGGAGCAAATGGATTCAGCGACGCATCGCGGCATCTTCAAATTATCGTCAAATGAGAATTAATGACAGCGATTCCGTCATTCGATGCGCTCACGTTATCTCCCGGTTTGTCTGTCTGTCTGCCTCTATGTATATATGCATGTATGAATGAATGTATGTATGTATGTATGTATGTATGCATGTTTGTATGTATGAATCTATGTATGTATGCATGTATATACTTTGTGTCTTTTAATGTGTTATTCTCTGTAGTTATGTGTGTGTATCTGTCCCTCTGTTTCTCTCTCCTCTCTCTGTCCTTCTATCTCCCTCTTTCTGTCCCTCTTTCTGTCTCTGTCAGTCTTTGTTTCTTTCTGTTTCTTGCTATCTCGCTCTTTCTATCCCTCTCTCTCTCTGCCTCTCTTCGTCTCTGTCTCCCTCTCTCTGTGTCTTTGATATCCTTCTTTTTCTCACTCTCTCCGTCTCTGCCCGTCTCTGTGTTTCTCTCACCATCTCTCTGTCCTTTTCTTTTTCTCTGTGTCTCTCTCCCTATGTTCGGCTCTCTGCCTTTTTACCTTTTTCGGTTGCCCAATCATTGGCGTTCCACAGCTACGCGTCGATTCCTGGAGGCGTCGGTGTCCACCATGGACTGCCGCATCTGTGGCCGTTACTTCCATCAGCCGTAACTGCTGAGCAGTTATTCATCGCCTGCAGCGCTGCATTAATACGATGAACATCGACAAGAAGTTTTATTGAGCTTTCCAGTTTTATTCGCAGTCGCCAATTCTTAACTAGAATTCTGCGGCAATAGTTCTGGTAAATGAATGATCGAAGTTTTCACACACTTTGTGTGAGAGGTACTTGGTCGATTTCTGCTGTGTGTCAATAAAGGCGTTAGCGATTTCAGTAGGTCTATCGCGAATGAACATTGGAGAGTTAATCTGCTTAGCCGTGCGGAAGAAACCTGAGTCGAACTTCAAACAAGGAAGTGACAGTGAAGGTGAGCTGATAGGGGGTTAGGTTTTCTGATACTGGGAAATTTTCGGAGGTGGTTTTATCCAAGGGAATTCCGGAATCAATTCGTTGTAACTCTTTGACCTTTCTGGCCTCGGATGTTTGCGTCCGTCTGGGAATTTGCTCCAGCAGTGATGATGGGTTCTAACGTTGCATGCTGATACAAGAGTGCTACAGTTCTTAAATATCTTAAAGAACGAATTTAAGACTGGATTTAGATGAAGGAAAGTTGACGATGCGTTCTCTGGTTCTTCCGTTCCTTCTTGTCTCGCTTCGCCCGCCATCTGGAACGGGTTTCGCGTTGTCAGTCGATGCGATGGGCTTCAGCTGCCCACATGCCTGCTTCTGCAACATCCTCAGCAAGATCGTCTACTGTTCTCGTCGCGGTCTGCTGGTCATCCCACCTGGGATCTCGTCCGAGAGTCTCCAACTGAACGTGAACGCCAACGTTTTCCAGTCTTCGATGCTGAGGCGGTCCAACTTCTCAGGACTGGCCGAGCTGGGACACCTGTACATGAGTGAGTGCGGTATCGACGATATCGAAGTAGGTGCTTTCTCTGATCTGGTCAATCTTCGATGGCTGGACCTGAGCAACAACCGAATCAAGGTCCTTCGAAGGCTGGTCTTCGAGGCTCTCAACCTTCAGCACCTCTTTCTCAACGGAAATCGCCACCTGACTCTACTTCCTGGCTCTCTCGAGGGACTGGTGACGACTGGGCTGTACCTACACGATTGTTCCTTGACCGAGGTCCGCCCGGAAGTGCTTAGTCCTCTCAACTCGACCGTCAGGTACCTGTGGTTGAACGGAAACGATCTGACGGGACTTGACGTCCAGCTGAGAGGACTCCTATATACGCTGATCCACCTCCGCTTGGGATCGAACCCTCTACACTGCAACTGCGAGCTCATGTGGCTCAAAGAGTTCTACGATCGCAACGGCGACATGTTCAAGGGAGCCGCTTCTCCTTCATGTTTCAGTCCTTCGCGGCTGAAGGGCAAGCTTTTCAACCAGCTCACGCTGTTCGAGTTCAGCTGTCAGATGCCCGCCTTCACCGATATCGAGGTCGCCTTTGGATTGTCAGGGGCGCGGCTCAAGTGCACGGCCGCAGGGGACCCAATGCCGACACTGTACTGGATCCAACCATCTGGAAAGGCGACCAAGTACAGCTCGAAGTCCGAGGAGGATGAGATGGGAAGGAACGAGGGAGTGCTAACCGTCAACGAGGTCAAAGATCTAGAGAGCCTGAAAGGTATGTACATCTGCGTGGCACACAATGAAGCTGGAAACGTCACCCTGACGATCAACGTCTCGTGGAGTGACGCGAGTTCAGCTGAAACATCGAGGGAGTCCCTGATAGCCCTCAGCTCTCCCATCCTTTCCGCTCCAACCCACCCTCTAGTCGAGGACGATTCTACCAGACGGCTTTTCCTCCTTTACCCTCACACGAGACCCTCCGACGTCCCGAGCAAAGCAAAAGATCTCAAAGAGGACCAGGTCACCGAAGTACAGGGACCACGGAACCGGGTAGCAATAAACTCGACGGGAATTCCGAGACGGAGCGACGAGAACCCGGAACGTTTATTCACGGTGGTCGAACTTGTCTGCGCCGTCTTCGGAACTCACCTGTGCACAATGTTCGTCTGTCTCGTCGCCATCTCCAAGTTCTATCGGTGTCGGGTGAAGCCGAAGTCAGGCGCCCAGGAGAAACTGACCCCCGCCAGTGGATTCATCATCTCAGACGAATGCCGAGCAAAAGCAGCGCAGCCGAGACCGTCGCCCCAGATCCCCGTCCAATCCGTTTACGTCAACAGCCACAACCAACACTTCATCGTCACAGACTACTCCAAGGCCAAACTTACCCCGGAGATCAAAAGACCCGAATAGTGGGTTCAGTGATGAATCATTGCCATACGACAATTACTCTTCTTCCCCTTATCTGTCCTACAGATTCAATTCCAAACACCACCCACCTTAGCAGTCTGACTGTCTGCCTGCCTGACTCTTAGATCATGACCTGAAACCGAATACTTCTTGCTTATCGATTTTGTTCTGACTGAGTGCCCGTGAATAGGCTGGTTCCCGCGACTTAGCTTTCGTTTGGCGCCGTAGAAATCTCGAGTTTACGACTACGATTACGATACGTCTACGACACTAAAGAGGAACACTGGCGGATCCTGGGAACAGTTCGGCCATGGCTTTTGGCTTGCCTTTGACCCGAACTCAGCTCTACCCGCATCACCCCGTTGTTGTCATATAGACCTCTCTGTACACTTTGGGATCCGTCATTGATTGGCAGTTAGCAGGACACGAGGTGGCAGATTGCTTAACTTTTCCTCACTGCTCCTGAGTTTTGAAACTCAGTGTATCAGTTGAAATTCGTTGCAAGACCGCGTAAAAAAACATTTTCCGTTTCTTTCTTATCGTTTTAATGTTTGCAGTATAGTCGAAATGGCCATCAACCCTAGGTTCGTGTCTCTGACAACTAAATTGTAACTAGCGTCGGCGCCCATTGCACGATGAATCAACCAATGGTTTTCCAAACTCCAACTGCACATATTTGTTTTAAAAGCCTGTCCGCTCCGTTATGAACGTTCTGAAACCTCAGAACCACGCCTATGAGAACTATTCTTGGGTTAAGGGTTTCGTGCAACAAACGATAGTAGTTACGGCCCAAGAATACACCAGGGCGTTTTGCTTGTTTGTCTTGAACCAGAAGCATTTACGATCGCTACACTCATCTACTCATGGAGACTAATAGCTCTCGCATGCCGACTCAGTTAGGCCTACATCGTGCTAGTGTTTTCTCATGCATTGGCTGTCCCTCTGGAAAATCTTCCACTAAAATCCCAGCTGTTCATGGCTCAAGAAACATTGTAGAATGTTCACAAATTTTACACCTGCCATGTTCAGCGCCTTTGAGAGGTTTTTTATGAGACGCTAAACTCGTGTCTTACCAGCTATAATACATACGTGTTAATGCATGTCTTGTGGTGTAATCAAAAGTTGAAAAGTAACGTCGCTCAATGTAACACTATCATGAGGCACAATCTGACAATTTATGCAACACCCTTCAGCAGGTCTGTGTAACTCTATCTGTAAGTAAGAAAGTAAAGTATCCCATATCCTACAAGTGACACGTAGGGAGGGGCGCTCATTTCCTTTCCTAAGGCCCTTGTGCGGGCAATGGACGAATCCCAAGGTCTTGGACATAGATAGGGCCAGTGCATCGCGGTACTTGCCGTTTACTTCTCAGCTTACGCTGGTACCAAATTATACTGCTGGGTGACAGAGGCATGGTGTGCGCAAACAACTTGACCAGGATCGTTACAAGGAGTCGAACCCGCAACTGCATGATCAATGATCAAACGTGCTATCGATAGACCACCGTGCCGCTATCTGTATAAGCTCCTTATTTTCTGATGTCCATATCCGCCGGCTTATGTTGAAGGATTTTCCAGGGAAGCGCTGATAGCAGAAATCAAAGAATCTATTCGTTATGAGTGACATGGCTTTACAATATAGCTTGATACAGAGGAGTTCGAACTCGGATGCAATGGTATAAAGGCTTGAATCGAGTCAATTGCTGGTATGAATGGTTTCACTTGAAGATATATGCTTCCAAGGATCGATAATACAGTTGAAAATGTCTATGAGAGTCAACAGATTAATACGATTGGAAACTTGTTCCTTCGCTTGTTCATTCTATCACCCATTGAAGATACGTTTCCCCAGATATTGAGCTCCTGTCCATAGATATTTCCCCCTTTCACTGCGGCCAATCACATGTCACCCTGTTGACGATATCTTTGGATAACATCGACGTGTTTTTAATGACATCTGTGGACCCGAAGCAAAGCAATGCTTTAGTAGGGGAATTTTGTTTATCAGTTGTTATGTGACCTAATGTTTGTTCGGCACCATTTGCTGTTTTTGTGAAATTGCCAAACTATTGATGTTGATGCCAAACTTTAGTCTATATCTTATTTTCATTTAGACCTTTGATAGCATTTGGAACAAACTATGTCTTTATCGTTTGCTATTGCATTTATTTTCCACTTATTTACCCATCATTCTGTCAGTTTGCATGTTTTCCTTTCTCTCTCTTTCTTTTTGCTTATACCGGCCTCCGTCTAACTTTTAAGAGTAAAATTCTAGACAATGTTTTACTGAAGATCAGGTTAAATTAATTTCTAAATGGAATTAGGCTAAGAATAATCATTCACTGTGTAGCTGGATCTTGGATTTATTGCTACATATTCTGTATGTCCATTTAGGTAGAATATTTAAATTTTACCACTTTATTATGTTACAACACATTGCACTACACAACGCTTTAATATCTACACAACACTACATCGCAATAAACTACACTACACAGCTATAGAGCCACATTAAAGTGTTTACTGTAAGATTCAAACTCTTCAACTTTGATGATTCCCATATGCTTACTTGTTTTTACTTCAAATGGTACGTGGTATAGGTACTAATACTATTTATTGATCTTGTTGATTTGTTTTAATTTAATAACTTATTTATGAATGCAATTAATAGTAGTTGTACTTAGTAAATGCTTTGACTAAATATTCAGCAAGTCTGCAATATTTCAATATTGTTCAACTTATACTTGAAATGAGTTGATCACTCAGTCGTGGTCAAGGTTCTTTTCAATAGAAAGTTTGTCTCTGTCTCGAACTGTGTTTTTCCTACCTTTCTGTTTTTGTCTGTCTGTTTGTCTGTCTGTCGGTTTCAATCGGACAGTCAACCAACCAACGTATCAGTCAGAGTTTCTGATTTTTAATAGCTTCAGTAATCACAGAGACGCAGATCTGTGTCGACACATTTGCTGCGTTATTTCGTCAATTGAAAACCGTCTTGAGTTAGCGTTGTCAGGCCTGGAACACACTTAAAGTGGCGCTAAATGAAAGGTCCTATCACATGACATTACAAGCTGTCTTGATTAAGACTTAGTACATCAATCGGCGGAGAATGCCGCGGATAAGGCTTCTGTCGACGAAATCGGGTTATAAGAAGAACCGGTCTAATGGCGTCCCACGTTAACACAAATATGGCCGCCGTCCCAGTTGACTTAAAATGGCCACCGGAAAAGTGTTCGACGGACGAGATGATGATTAATGAGCGTCCTGAGATGGATTCGTTCGAGGGCCCACTCCGGACAGGGACGGTCAGTTCGAGTTACGAGCCAAATGCGTAAAGAGTCTTAAAAACACATGTCACTGAACTAATGAATTACTCACGACCTATTGCATATAAAGTGGTGCGTTGAGGGGAGTTGACTAGAGTGGATACTTTTCCTGTGTGCCGCTAGTTATTTGGCGGTCACTGCCGAGAAAGCATTTGCCTGCAAATCAGTAAGAGCCTCAGCGTCAGTTACTGTGACATCCGTTATAGGGCTGTGACGTAAACGCCATGGGAGATAGTGTTAGCAGTAATAGCAGAAGTAGTAGTAGTAGTAGTGGTAGTAGTAGTAGTAGTAGTAGAAGTAGTAGTAGCAGTAGTAATAGTAGTAGCAGTAGTAGTAGAGATGATGGTGATGAAGAAGAACAAGAAGATGATGATAATAATGATAATAATAATAACAGTAATAATAACAACACCAACAACAACACTAACAACACCAACAGCAACAATAAAAATAACAATTTTAAAAAATAAGAAGAAAAATCATAGTCATTCTAAAACTAATACTAAAAGTGCTCACTGTCTTCTTCCTCTTCCTTTTCGTTCAATTATTGTCGTCTTGCGTCGTTGTTTCCAGCTCGACAGCTTTTGTCCTCACGCATTCTCTTGGCGTTCAAATCCATTTTCCAGTTGGTTGTCATCTGCATAATATTGTATGAGAACAAAAGACTTTCATAAGATTCATTTTCCTCTTCCCCATTTGGCTTTCTTTGTGCATACATCACTTCGTACTTTCGTATTTATTGGTACCTCTGTATTTCCGCCAGTCTTTTTGCATGTTTGTGTATGTCTATCTGTGCATATGCAATAGTCTGTCTGTACGTGAGTCATTTTTCCGCTTATGCCTCTATTTATGTCTGTCTGTCTGTCTGTCGCCGCATGCAATTCTCTTAAATCAGTGAGCCCGCTTATAAATCGAGCGCCTAAATAGACATTCGTTGAAACGTGACCAAATATTCATCCAGTCTCGAATCTCTCAATTAATCTCCCTCCGTCCAAATCCTCTCGCGATTTTTCTCGCTCCCGTTTCTCCATCTCAAGAACTGGATCAGCTAAAGGAACCTCGCCAATCAACGTGATGGCCTGTCGATTTTCTGTCCTAGATTCGATTCCCACTGCGTCTTAGAATTGGTCATGCCTTGCCTAACGCTGGAAAGGTTGACCGCTCGTTGCCGCATCTGTGATTCCGCCAATTCTCTAGACTTGAAGTAGGCCTATCTGCTTGCTTTTTAAAACAGAGAAACAGTTCCCTAACTTCTTACTAAACAATACTTTTCAGCTTTAATTGATCAAGCATTCTTTCACCAGTTAGAAAGGCGTTTTACTAATCTCTTTTAATCCATCGCTAAATCATTTCCTACTCAATGAAAATGAGTCCACTTATTCAAATTGAGCTTGTATGTATGTATTGATGTATGTATGTATTGATGTATGTATGTATTGATGTATGTATGTATTGATGTATGTATGTATTGATGTATGTATGTATTGATGTATGTATGTGTTTATGTATGTATGTATGTATGTATATATATATATATATATATATATATATATATATATATATATATATATATATATATATGCAAGATGTCATTAATATTAACTTTAACATTAGCATTGGCAGATACAGTTGGATTTACCTTTCTCCAATTCCCCATGGAGAACACAAGAGAATGACGAGGCCTCAGGGCAACCAAGTGTATCGTTATGAATTGTAGCGACTTCAATGTGTCAGACACGGATATGCAATAGCCTTGCTGGTCATATTGGTCACTGCTGTTACGAGACTGGACTTTTCAGACAGTACGACAGAGGAAAAGAGGAAGAGAGAGACACAGAGGGATAGAGAGAAAGAGAGACTGAGACAGAGATACAGAGACAGAGGTGATATTGCTGGGGATATATCGGTGCATCTGACGTGACTATTCTAAGCAATCGATTCGTTGTAAGTCCGTTAATGAGCTTGTCACGATTCCAAAGTGACGGTGACTGATCAGCTGATGATGGTGACAGACTTCATGATCGCTTAAGTCTCTGCCTTTTACCTCTGCGTAAGAGGTTCGAAACCCAGTGGGTCAAACAGTTCAGACTGTCAAGATGTTGAATTCATAATCGTAACAGTAAACTCAAGATTTCCACAGCGCCCAACGAAAGCTAAGTCGCTGGGACCAGCTTATTCATAGGCGCTCAGTCAGAACAAAGATAGGCAGGAAGGGTTTGGTTCCTACCTGGCGAATATGTTATGGATATACTCGCTACTGTCTATGCGGATATAAACTGTGAGAAACACGATGCATATCGTATGTTAACGTACCCAGAAACTCATTTAATCCTTGTTTAGGAGATGGGTCTTTACTTTTATTCGATGGATCTCATAGTCTCATGTGGCGGAACTCAAATCAAAGACTTTGCAGGTAATTACTGTCGACTGTAGCGATTTCAAAGAGTGATTTTTGTATGTACGTATGTATGTATGTATGTATGTTTGTATGTATGCATGCATGTAATTATGTATGTATGTACGTAAGTATGTATGCATGCATGTGTGTATGCACATGTATATGGATACTTGTATATGTATATTATATGTGTGATGACCTATGCATATTTGTTGTGTATGTACATGTATGTATGCTACTGGACTGTTAAAGTTATATAATGCATCTATCCGTAATGAAAAAGCTTTCCAGTTTCATTTTTTTTCATCTAAGTTTGTTGGAGGTCAAGCTCAGGTCAAATTTTCACTCCCATCGACTCCACACAACACGTATGCAGGATATGCTGTCGCAAATAAAGGTCTCGTCGCATTACAACTTTTTACTAGAAGTCGTATCAGGTATCGGCAAGAAAAAAGAAATGACAGACAGACACAGACAGACATACACAGACAGACATACACAAACACACACACAGACAAACACATACATATATACAGAAACACACAGATATACAGACACACACAGATAGATACACAGACAGACAGACAGACAGACATATGCACAAAGACACACACAGATAGACGCAGACAGCTCACTCAGACACACAGACAGACACACAGACAGACAGACACTCAGACACACACACAGACAGTACAGTTAGCTTTTTGTGTGGCCTTTCCCAGTCTAATGACGCCTAAGTAACATTTAAAACTGCACGTCATACGCTGCCCTCGCAACACGAAAAGCCTTTCACCCACCAGTAGTAATCACCCACCCCTCCCTCCCACACTCCCTCGACTCCGCAGACCCCAGCCACTGACCACGAGATAATTGGGTCATTTTCAGGCAAATTTACTCAGCCATCCCCCTCTCTCGTCCACTTGTACCCGGCAGTGGTTTTCTCGCCGCCCGGCTAATGGGACACGGCTCGGCCCTCTCCCCAAGTCTCTCCTACTACGATCCTCCTACTGAGTCGGGTCATTAAAAGACGAAGTGGTCGGGTGGGTGAAGGAGACCGGGTGACCGTATGTCATTAAGAGAAATTGATTTTAGTCGAGTCCGTTACGCGCTCGTTAGCCAGAGCGTCGTCCAAAAAAGAATCGGACCAAAAACTGAAAACTAACTCTGCTCGAATTTAGTTATGTTAGGTTGCAGGAAAATGATGTATGTATGAACGTATGAATACATGTATGTATGTATGGATGTACGTATATGTGTACATATGCATGTACGTAGCCCTATGTATATACTTTATGTACGTACGTACATAAAGTACGTACGTACATAATCTTCCAAATCTTGTAAAGCGCATGTTTAGAGCCTCACAAAGGCGATGCGGCATGACTACCTAACAGTTCCAAAAAGGCATCTTATGATGAGCCGAAAATGTTTTTTGATGCTATGACGAGACATTACTTTTAAGATGGCTGTTTTCGGACACACTGAATCTGTAGTAGTGCTTAGGTTTGGTCGCAGTGCATTCAGAGATAATTGTAGGCATCATTCAAAGTCGAATCTGGAAAAGCGTTTCCTTGTTTCGTATTCCACGCATCGAGTCCCATATAAACCCAACAACGGTGTCCGCATAAGCCATTGATTTACTAAACACCGGTTTCGTCGGTAACCGATCGCCCCACGAACGCCCTCCACTACAGCCTAGGGCAAGACGAACAGGGTTGAGTGACGATGGAGTGACAGAGGATTGACCAGCGAGTGACCGGGGAGTAATTAGACGACTGCATAAGGCGTTAGTTTTGCTCAATCGCTGAGGAATGAAATGTGCAATCGACCGATTACTGCGCTCAACCATCTATATACGGTACTCAAGCAATACTCCGGAATGCTTATATAGATGACTGGGCGAAAAACGTTCAGAAGAAAAACTATTTCATTTGTTCATTTCCAGTGGTTGATTGGCAACGACGAGGATCTTCAAACTTGCGGTTGGGATTCGAATCGCATTGCTTTAAAACATTTCTTGCTTGGCATTTCTCAGAGAAATGGAGCTCCAGTTACTGGAATTTTGTGTTCTGTTGTGTTGCACTCTATTTTGTTGTATTACATTATGTTCTAGTTTATTTGTATTGTATTGCATTGCATCATATTGAATTGTATTGAATTGTATTGTATTGCATTGTGTTGCGTTGTATTATACTGCATTGCATTATATTGTATTCCATACACAGTAACCTTCTCAGAAGCGGTTCGAACCTGCATTGTCGAGTTACAAGTCGAGCGTTCAATCAATCGGCTACCTTGTCCTATTAAACATCACCCTGTGGTACCCAGAAGGTCTAGTTACATACATTGCATGCGTGTCTACATATATAGCTACAGTCGCCAGTGTTTGGATGGCATAGAATATGGCAGGGGCCTGCAAGGCACACAATCGTCGCCTCCGACGCGAAATTAGGTTTTCTGTTGGTGCCTCATGATTACGAGAAATGCCCGAAGCTGCTTCCATCATCCAGTAAATAGATGCGCTGTATACACTTGCCCACTTCTGCATATCTGTGGAATCTTAGGCGCCGTGAGAATTGCGCTTTCCATAAATAACCGATATAGATTTTTCGCAATTACAGACAACGAGTTCTTTGAACACTATCAAATTTTCTCAGTCTTGCAATGAATCCGCAACTATATCAGCCACAGGCCTATTGCACAGTCGTAAGCATATCTCCACGTATATATGATTTACCTAGTTGCATAGGTATACGAGTTTTGTCTTGTATGATAGGAATGTAATATTCGAACTATGCACACATATTATTATATACAGTGTAACGAGGCAATACTATGTCATCCAAGGAACATTTGACGTGGAAAGAGTTCGTCATCATTTGCGGCAATATTTTTCAGCCTGTCTTGAAGCGCAAATGTGCAGAAGGGAATTGTAATCATCATCATCGTCATCATCATCGTCATCGTCATACAGTACATTCAGGCATTCATATATGCATGCATAATTATATACGTACATACATACATTCATACACGCATACACATATTCAAACACATTGAAGATGTTTATATACATACTAACAAATATACACGCATACACACACATATTATATTCAACCATACATACACACATACATAAATAAATAAATATATATATACACGTACGTACATGATGCACATATATACACACATATAAATACTGTGTCCTGTGTAAACATAGGTCAGAGACAATTAGATGCAGGGCATTTGACAATTTCAAGCAGTCAGTCAAGTTTAATCAACGGCAAAAAAGAGTGATCGATTGTCGGACGCAGAGGTGGCGGAGTCAGTGCGTAGGCGGTACTAAGGCCATTTGCATATATTCAGATCAATGCCAATATATAAACAGTTGCAGTTTATAAAGGATTGTTCTCGCTTCGTCCGATTGACAGCGACATTCCTAATGCATTACCAGCTGGCGCAGTATTTCACGGACGGTCACCCATTTATGCCAGGTACTAGCCTTACATTATTTATTCAGCTTCACTATAGGCTACGCCTGCAGGCTTCATATTAACACATGAAGAGACCATCGAAGATGAAGCACTTGTTTACACACCTCGACTAAAACCAAGGGGAATGCCTCTGAAAAATGGTCGCTGTTGTCTACTATGTTTTCCATAGCGCCAAACCACCCACGCAAATGTAAATGTGTACTGTTTCTCTATAGCGACCGTATGGCATCGATCCTGCTCATTTTTCAATGAATTTATCCGGTGAGATCCTTCACCACCACTGCCCCTTTGAATGGGCGCCACGCCATTTAATTAAGGCACTCGTGTACGGACCCTGCTAGCCCGAGATGAAAACATCTGAAATAAGCCACTATCGGGTTGCGAACCGGAATCCTCAAGCACAGAAGCACCTTGACGCAAGCCTTTACCGATGTAGCTAATTAGGTAGCTTCACTTGTCGTTGGCAATAGGAGGAGGATCCAGAATTTGAAGTTAAGAGTACATGGCAAAGTGATATGTAATATTTTCTGGCCTCCAGTGTATAGTGGGCATCTGGGGCATTGGCAGTTTTGGCAATAGCCGCTGCCCCTTGGAAGCTCTTGCCCCAATATCGCTAGACAGTTCCTCAAATAGGACACACGGTATCCGAGTGGTGAAATCTATATGATCAGTTTTAGAAATCCTGATCTATGGTGTACGATAGCCTACTGGTTAGCGCGCTGGATAGCAAACAATTAGTTTGGTGTTAAAATCCCTACAAGGGCATAAGGTATTCAAAGTTTGTATTTCACTAGCACCTCTAGCAATCCAGTTACAAGACCAGTACACTGAAAATATGCTCTCAACGAGAAGATCAGGTGGAAAAGAAGAACGCTGGCCACCCGCCCTCATATGCCGTGGCTAAGAAAATGAAGTCGCTAACACTTTAGATATAACTCTTGCAACCTCTGTAAAATCTTCACAAATCCTATCATGATTCCTCCTCTCCCCATTACCTATCTCGCCGCTCCAATTCTAAACACCACGCACTGTAGCCGTCTGATTGTCTACCTGGCTGACCACGATCTTGATCTGGAGTCGAACCTGACCCTCCTGCGTAACGATTTTTCTTTGACTGAGCGATGTTAATGTAATCGTAACATTGGCTACACAATAACAAAATTTCACAATTGATACACGAACGTTACGTTTAATCGCTAGATGACAGAAGCATTGATTATCCAACTTCTACATTAAAAGATTTACCTACAGGTAACGCCATTTTGACCCGCTTGACAAAGGAAGAGAAACGTAATCACTTTTTCCATTATTATATTTGTTTAGGTGAGTAATATTCAACTTTGTCATTAATTTAAATATATTAATAGAATCAGGATGATCCATTGATTGAAAGGAATAGTTCGGCGGTTTTGCAAGCACCGAAAACTAACGACAATGACGCCGAAGACGACAATAATAACAATAATAACAATAAAATTAATAATAAAAATAATAATCATCATCATTCATCATCATCATCACTGACCTTAATACCTTGGCGGTCGGGCCGTCACTTAATTTGTGATGTCATGGTGACAGATACCGTGACTCGCTCTTTTCTGCCTGCAACCCCTAGGTTTTCCGAGGTTGCACTGGAATTGACAACATCCCTGGAGAATAATCGGACAAAATAGTTTCACAATATTAGTGAATTGTATAATAATATAATTTAATCTGCTGTAAGGTAGAAAAACATCGAAACAGCAATAGCAAATTGTACGATATGATACTAATAAATGGTAAGGTAATAATTATAAAATAATAAAAATAATTATGATTATCTGCCAAACACATTACCACATTTCTGGAAATCATTTAGACTTCTGTTCTTTATCTGCGAGCTATTGGGGCCTTTTAATCTGTTTTAACTCCACATCTTAAATTTCATCGCAAGCCAGAATTAAAAAATCCCACCTGATTTGCAATTGAAGCTTTTTGGCATCTAAACGTATTCTAAAACATTTGTGCTAAGATTCACAGCAGCCCAGAAAATGTGTTCATTAGCAATGTAAGTGCTTTTTGCTTCATTGGAAATTTGCCTCCGTCAATGCAACCAGGCATTTGCCCGTAGACCCAAATAGGTACCTTGCACTGGATTACAAGTGTCCTAAAGTCCCAGTTGCCATTCTTTGTAAACTAGTATTTTATTTGTCCAATCCACCTAAAGTTATAAAATCCAAGGGTATTTCTTGTTAATGAAGAAAAGTTGTACAAAAATAAATTTTGTATTTTTTTGAATTTGCTGAAGACTTGAAGATGCTCTCAACAAACCGTAATCGGCAAAAGCGACACAAATGTGAAGTTTGTAAGAAACAATTTGCAAAGAACTGCATCCTCAGAATCCATACAAGAACCCATACTGGAGAAAAGCCATATGAGTGCAGTTTTTGTCACAAAGCATTTTCACACAAAAGTACTTTGGAATATCATACAAAAATCCACACTGGAGAAAAATCATACAAGTGCAATTTATGTCATAAAGCATTTGCACGTAAGGTTTACTTAGAAGTCCATAAGAGAACGCACACTGGAGAAAAACCATATGAGTGCAAGTTTTGTCACAAAGCATTTGCACACAAAAATACTTTGGAATATCATACAAAAACCCACACTGGAGAAAAATCATACAAGTGCAATTTATGTCATAAAGCATTTGCACGTAAGAATTACTTAGAAGTCCATAAGAGAATGCACACTGGAGAAAAACCACACAAGTGCAATTTATGTCATAAAGCATTTGCACGTAAGAATTACTTAGAAGTTCATAAGATAAAGCACACTGGAGAAAAACCATACAAATGCAATTACTGGAATACAGCGTTGGTGCACAAAAATACTTTGAATGTCCATACAAAAACCACCACTGGAGAAAAACTATACAAGTGCAATTTATGTCACAAAGCATTTCGAAATAAGAGTTACATAGAGGTCCATATAAGAACCCACACTGGAGAAAAACCATACAAGTGCAATGTGTGTCAAAAAGCATTTGCACAAAAGCACAATATGATAGATCATACAAGCATCCACACTGGAGAAAAACCACACAAGTGCAGTTTATGTCACAAAGCATTTAGACATACAAAAAGCCTGGTGGTCCATATAAGAACGCACACTGGAGAAAGACCATACAAGTGCAGCGTGTGTCAAAAAGCATTTGCACAGAACTATGATCTGGAGTACCACACAAGAACCCATACTGGAGAAAAACCTTACAAGTGCAATTTGTGTGACAAAGCATTTGCACGGAAATGTACTCTAGATGAGCACACAAAAACCCACACTGGAGAAAAACCATTCAAGTGTGATTCGTGTGACAAAGCATTTCGTAGGAAGTATACTTTGAAGAAACATATAAGAACCCACACTGGAGGAGAACCTTATAAATGCACAGAACGTAACAAAGGGTTTGCAATTGATAGCAAACTAAAACTCCAGGATAGAAGAATCCATGTAGAAAAGAATGCCTATGCACGCTCTTTATTTAGCAAAGAATTTGGACAGGTTTATTTGTTGAAGAGACGCTTACGTCTCCACACTGGTGTAGGGAAGATGGACTCAGACGCAAGGACTAAGGAAGCAATGGAAAATCGTTATCTGCTTACACATACAATAAGCACCACAGATGTGACTGTGACAGAGAGATATCAAGGAGTTATTTCACGTAAGACGTGTGGCTTATCAGCTGAGAATGGCAACGGTGTTGATGGAAAGGAGGTGTTAGTAATGGAATCTAGACCAGGACTTTCATCTCTGGAGATTGATATTCCAGTTCCAGATGAAGAAGGAGTTCCTCGATATCAAGCAACCTTTACTGCTGACGAAAATCATTTCACAGTGAGACCTTATGGTTGTGGAATTTGCAATGAAATGTTTGAAATAGAAAAACAGTTTATTGAACATTGTTGTAATCACAGTGACGCTTTAGTGAAGGACATGTTTGCTGACCTATTTAAAACATGCCTCTTATGTTGTCTTCATTGAACACATAAACATTAATCTGGAAAGTCATTGTTTAGACCAGGCAGTTTTACACCGGGTATAATGTTAACATTTGCTAGATGATTACCGTCATGTGTTGTAATGATGATGTCTACGGAATGATTGAAAACATTTCTTGACCTATCTGTATCGGAATAGTACCTATTATCAGTGAAAGATTGTTTCAATGCGTGGGGATTTAGTGAAGACTCTGAGTAATTTTTACATTGTTGATAAAGCAGTGAAATCCTAGAAGCCTGAGTATGCCGAATGTCTGACGCCCTGCAAAACTGACTTCTGATAGGTTGGTCAATGTCATAACATTGTCAGTCCAGCATATGCTTGGTCTTCCACGGCCTCGGTTCCCCTCAACAACACCCGTCATCACACTGCCCTCAGTGGTATCATGTAGCTGTCTCATCACATGTCCGAAATAACGAAATTTAATATGGCCCAGTAGTTCACTTTCTGTTCCTGCCACCAGTTTGTTAGACTTGCTCAGTAATCATCATTTTCGTCCATGAAATTTGTAGCAACTTTCTGACGCACTTGTTCTAAAAAGCCTGGATGCGTCTCTGTTTTTTCTTTATCATCCAAGTCTCGCTTCCATAAGTCGCCACGGGCCATACCAAAACCTTCATCAATCGTAGCTTGGTTTTGAGGCTGATTGACTTGTTTTTACATATCTTTATCAGCTTGAACAAATGCTATTCGTATATTCAGTGCTGATATTGTATACTGTATAATATATTTGTATTTGACTTTGTAGGAGTGGTCATGTACCGCTTAAACGTGTAACTTTCCGTATCGCTGTACTAACTCTGAATATACTGTTTCATTAACTGCTTTAATTACTATTTGATTATATTATTAACCTATTTTGTTTAATAACCTATCTTAAAACCCATGTAAGAACCCACACTGGAGAAAACCATACAAGTGCAATTGATGTAAAACAACATTTTCCCAGAAGGGTCATCTAGATTGCCATACAAGAACCCACACTGGAGAAAAGCCATACTAGTGCAGTGTATGTGAGAAAGCATATTCACATAAGTATTCTCTGAAAGCACATACAAGATTCCACACTGGAGAAAAAACATACATATGCAAAGTCTGTCACAAGGTATTTGCATACAAAAGTTCACCTGGAATACCACACAAAAACGCATACTGGAGAAAAACCATACAAATGCAAAGTCTGTCACAAGGCATTTGCAAGGAGGGATCACCTGGAATACCACACAAAGACGCATACTGGAGAAAAACCATACAAATGCAAAGTCTGTCACAAGGCATTTGCAAGGAGGGATCACCTGGAATACCACACAAAAACGCATACTGGAGAAAAACCATACAAATGCAAAGTCTGTCACAAGGCATTTGCAAGGAGGGATCACCTGGAATACCACACAAAAACGCATACTGGAGAAAAACCATACAAATGCAAAGTCTGTCACAAGGCATTTGCAAGGAGGGATCACCTGGAATACCACACAAAAACGCATGCTGGAGAAAAATCATTCATATGCAGGGAATGTAACAAAGTATTTAGAAATGCAAAATATTTAAAATTACACTGTAAAAGGAACCTTATGAAAAAGAATGTGTTTGCATGTCATTCATGCAGCAAAGCATTTCCACGGGCTTATCAGCTCAAGGGGCTTTTGAAATGCCACAAAACCAGAATGAAAGCTCATCTGGTAACCAGTGCTTCAAATACAATGGAAAGACTTAATCTGCTAATAGGCTGGAATAGAGCACCAGATTTCAGTGTGGCAGGAAATAATTCACATAAGATCAGCTTATCAGCTAAAGATATCGTCACTGTTGGCATAAATGAATTGCTAGTAATAAAATCTAAATTTTGCCTTTCTTCTATAAAGAATCAGATGCAAAACCCAGATGATAAAGGAAATAAACCAATGTGTATTGATGATGGGAAGATTTTTATTGTGAGACCTTATGGCATGTGAATTTTATGTCATAAATCATTTGCAAACAGAAATCATATTAATTCACAAGTAAATTCTGCAAGCAGGAAATAATGAAGTGTGCAATAATCTGGCAGTTGAGACAATCTACCTATTCAAGCAAAACTGCTGCAAAAAAGCTTTTCAACAGGTATATCAGCTGAAGAGGCATTTAAGATGCCACAAAGCCAGAATGAAAAGTCGCCTGGGAAAGAGTGCTGCAAATACAACGGAAAGATTTAATCTGCCAACAGAATCGATTAGTGCATCAGATTTGAGTGTTTTAGAGAAATGTCATGGAAATAATTTGTGTAATATATTCAGTTTATCAAGTGAAGATGGCATCAAGATTGGTAAAAAGGAGTTGTCAGTAGTAAAATCTAAAGTTTACCTCTCTTTGATAAAGACTCAGATGACAAAATCAGACGATAAAGAACTTGTTGGAAATAAACCAACATGTATTGGTGATGGGAATCATTTCATTGTGAAACAATATGGCTATGGAATCTACAATGCAAAGTTTGAAATAGAAAAGGAATTAAAGGAACATTGTTGTCATCACTATGATATTCCACAGAAAGACACGTTGGCAGACCTGTTTAAAACCTGTCTGCGTTGTTTTCATTGAACATAGACATCATTATAATTCGCAGTACTTTAGGTCTGTTTTCCGTCTTTCATCCACCATCAGCCATCTCAAGCCCCTCTATCTATTACTCCTCAGGTGTTCCATTCAAAACTGAAGTCTCACCTTATCAAGAAATCCCACCCTAATCCATAGAATCGGCTGCCTTCCCATTTCTCTCAGCTTAAGCACAACCTCTCCTCTCTCCGGTCTGCTGGCAACCGAAATTGGTTCTTCATATGTCATCTTTGGATGACTTGACAGAGCGCTGGTGAATAAGCCTGAGCATAGTTTTCAAATAGCGCTTCAGAAATGTGGAGTTTACGATTATGATTATGTCAACCAAAACTGGCAAAGTGTTGTAACCACTGGTAAATTGTTTGTGTGCTTGATTAAATCCTGTCAATTTAGCAAAGTTGAACGTGCGTGGATGAACTCGGCTGGCTGGATATGTAGCCCGCATTCGCTATAATCAACTTTCCTTTTATCATAAGGTCACCCTAATGTTGCGCAGCATCATAATCAAGTCTTCATGCAATGATCGTCGGGCGTCAACATTCGGTACAATCGCTAGATGACCGAAGCTTGAATCATCCAACTTCTATTTTGTGCATTTTGTTTTTTATTTAAAGCCATTCCTACGAGTTTCACACAGGAAGATTCATGACAACTTCTTTAATTAATGTACTTGTCCAGGTTAGTTATATTCGCCTCCTTCAGTAACTTGCCATTTAATTATATTTGTTCTTGATAAATTCACAAAGGCGCTTCTGAATGAGAAATCATTTAAGTACTGAACACAGATGGAAAGGCGCTGGGATATACGTTGCACCTCACATGGATCTGCAGATACAGCTGCGATGCACACTTCCGATACAGTGGCCCATCGCGGACGCAGATGCCATACCTTCGGCGTTTATATGGACTCAGAGTTTCCACGGCAGTTGGGACAAACATGCGACCTTTAGGTAAAATAGCATATTTGCCTGATTTGTGAACTGGAGCCTGCTCAACCCTGGATACTAATGAAATGAAGGTATGCGACATGGAAAAAGCCGCAATTTGGGCCTATAGTAGTGTTTCAGGCGATGTATTCCAGAAGTCCACCGGACGTTTTACAAATCAGCATTATCATTACTAGAATTGTTTTTCCTAGGTAGAAAGGATCAGTCAAGATTGTGGAAAGTTCAGAGTGCATTGGGCTGGAATGACCAGCTGATGCTTATGTCTGACACTGAGTGTATGCTGCAAGGCGACTGCATTGAAGTCCTGGATAAGGATAGGTGTTGGAAGATAAATGAGATATCATCTTGCCATTAGTTCTTGGGTGTCAAATATCTACAAATACTGCCGATGAAAGCCTGCCATCTTGACAGATAGACCAAGGGAGCAGAGCAGTAAATAGGCACGCTGGTTTTCCTTTTAGCATTTCTCCGGACGCCATTCTCAGTAAAGTCATCAGCCTCTTCTGTGGCTTTTTATGTATATGAGTCGAACACGGTGTTACTAACCATTTGATCCCATGCACCTGCTCCCTCCAGATGAATAAGACTTGCCCCAAAGAAAACAGTTTAACAATGCTTGGTCCTCACCATCATCTTTGTCCATGGTATCGGTACTGATATTGGTGAGTTGGTTAGAAAATGATAGGGAGCCATTACGGGTGGACCATAAGTTCAGAATTACCGCTTGGATGGACAATTTTAATAGTCTGTTTAGTATCATTATGATTAGGGTTACCGCTAATGAGATGTAGAAGAAGTGTTAGTTTCATTATATATATATATATATATATATATATATATATATATATATATATATATATATATATATATATATATATATATATATATATATATATATATATATATATATAGCATGAGAATTTCGGTGATTTGGTTAGAAAATGATGGGAAACTGCTATTGATGGGGACTAGGCTCAGATTCACCGTTTGGGTCTAAAATTTTGATTGTCTATTTAGTGTACACCTAGGGCTAGGGTTACGATTAAGAAGAAGCAGAGGAAGAGGGAGAAAGTTCGATTTAAAAAAACAGTAGATTTTCGGTGATTTCGCTAGAGAATAATAGAAATCTGCCACTGGTCGGTCCAGGGTTCAGAATCACCGGTTGCATCGAAACACTAAATTATCTATCTATTAGGCCTGACCGTAAGGTTAGGGTTACGGGTAAGAAACGGAAGAGGGTTAGTGCTACGTGTGGGCTATAGGTCCTGATATTGATGATTTCGTTAGAAAATGATAGGAAACTACTACTTATAGGCCTCAAGTTCGGAATCATCGGCTGGTTCGAAAATTTTATTTGTCGCTCTTGTATCTTACGGTTAAAGGTACTAGTAAGAAGAAGCTCAGCAATTAATTGATTAGTAACTTCTCTCGCGCTGGTGTCTGGTGTGCAATGCAACAACTGATGGCGCACCAAAACCAAGTCACAAGCAGACTAACGTCCAGAATTGCCTCATCTTCGACACTGTGCTCGTGGGACATGGTAGCCGATTATTTAGATCGCTCGGCTTGTATCGCTGAGAGCACGCTTTCGAGCCCCCACTGAGATGGTAACTGTGTAGGGACCTTGCGTGGGTGCTTCACTCTCTCTTGCCTAAAGTAGTCGTTTGAGGATTAGTCATTAGATAATGGTGGTTTATAAATGCAGATATGATAATATATAATTAAGTGCGTTTGGTTATATATTCTCGATACTGAGCTGAATATAATTTAATATAAAATTAAAGTAAGGACAATAAAACGTGTAATCAGAGGCCCTGCTTGGCGTCGTGAGTTCTTTTTATTAACCCTCATCCACATTGGTCATGAAAGTCACGTTTATTGCATGCCTGGAGTCCGTCTGGACCTCAACGGTTAGAATACATGCTTCGAGTGATATTTGCATTCCGACATCAAAATAGCCTAAGTTCTACTTGAAACATAGTAACACATAATAGTTTTCATTAAGTAGGCCCTAACTAGTCATGGAAAGAATATTTTTATTACACAAATCAGGTACCCGGGAAATGTTATAAAATGAATGTAATAGGTCGCTCATCAAAGCAAACTGTTCAATTTAAGCTTAGTTTAATTCAAGAATTTCAATTGAATGAAGAAAGTTATTAAGCTAAGCACAAATCCTGGTTTAACCTTCAGTTGATATGTTTAGGGGTCGTCTGTTACATACACTTAGTCCACATAACCCCAGGTGTCGAGTGATTCATGCAGACATTCTGCGGCAGAACAGTGCACTCTTGCTTCACCTTTCTGTCAGCACTGCGTGGACAGATGTGATAACAATGCTTTCTGGAAGGTTCTTTGCTGTCAAGGTTGCCTTCCACTTCAATCAATACACCCTGTATGTTGGTACGCTTGATAGCATTTCACACTTCACCTTGCACAGCTCGGGGATTTGCACCACGTACAGCAATGTGAACCAGCTGACAGCCCAACTGTGACATGAATAGTCGACGACGGCGGCTCCCACTTCGAGATTCCCACTCTGGACAGCTGCATAGCCAGATAACAAGGACTGCAATGCAAGCGACATCGCCGATGTTGAAGAACAATGATACTGGCCATCGTTTGCATTTTCGTTTACAGGAGTATGTTGCAGCAAGTTTGTCCATGTTGTCTACTCCGCCGTTCTTGGATTTGTAGTGAAGTATGATAAGAGGCTTGTGATCGTCACCTGCTGTTGCACTGTCATGATGCACAGAGGACAGCAAGATGACAGCCTTTGTCTTCTTTGGAACATATGTGTAATTTACAAAGTGTAATTTCTATTGAAGCCAAAAGTTGTTGATTTTTCTTCTCTGATATTTCTTGCATTTCATTTGGGATATCTGCCTTTTTAATCAACAATTAATTGACTAGTAACTTCTGTCGCGCTGGTGTCTGGTATGCAATGCAACAACTGATGGCGCACCAAAACCAACTGGCGAACTGTTCCCACATACGTAGTATGCTGTTCAAGCAGCGTCTTTACAAGAGGCAGGCTGGTGCAAAAATGTCACAAATGATATTACGACCCGTCTGGCGCCCGCCTCGGCCACGTGCTGTACCACGAGTTGCTGTTCTGCCACGAACTTGTGCTGCAGGAAGTGCAGGTTCTTCAGCAGGCTCAAAGTCATCACTGTCAGCTTCTTCTTCGTCAGAAACGTGATAAATTTCATCTTCTTCATCAACCATTTCATTGCTGCTTTCTTCGTTGCTCTGAGCGTCATCTTCTTCGTCATGGAGTAGTATCATCAGCGCTTCAGCAACAGTATAACTAGCACGTCTTTGAGCCATTTTACATTGAAATGCCTAGGAAGAGTTGCCAAACATTTATGTGCTCCCCATTTCCTTAAAATGGGCGCCTAAGTAATTTTATTTACATTTTTTCAATATATTTTCATTTGTGGGGTCCAACTGGACCCAGGGGTCTCCATGGACCCCATATGAAATTTAAAAAATTTTCCTTTGCAAAATAATTTGCTGAGCTGTAAATTCATGCAGCTGTTGATCGATGAAGGGCTGACAATTACATAAAATAACAGTATTATGCCATCAAGGGAACAAAAGTTACACATATTTTAAAATGGCTGCTGTCCGCTTGGACCCCAGGTAAGTGGATGAGGGTTAAAGCTGTTCTCTTTGGCCGCGACTGGGCTACATGGAATATCCTTCGAGTAAGTGAGATATGTTAATACTCTGATAGCATAAATGAATGCAACTATCATGGTATCAGACTTGACTCATAAAAGGCTGAGGTGTTTGCCCACGTGATTCGTCTGTAGCGTTATTTGGCGAATAATGTGAACAAGTTGGAAACTGTGTTCATGGCTCGCAGCTAAGTGGGAGTAGTGGGGATTTATGGCTGCGGTGGATGAAGAGGAATTTATAAATTAAAGAGAAGGAAAGTCATTTGAGGAGATGAGGACGGGTGAGATGGAGAGGGGAAACAACCCTGGGAGGAACATTGTCTCCAGAAGGTACTTTTTGTCAAACTAGTGCATAAATGGTGTGCATGGATGGCTACGTTACAGAATGTTAGATTTTGTACTCGTCACAGAACTCAGTTTTCATACCCAGATTTATAAGAACTCATTTTAACGTTTAATTCTTATGTTGGTTTTGTTCACGTTAGTTTAGGTGCTAATGTTGGTTCTACTGCTAGTATTATTCCTATTAGTAGTAATAGGAGTAGTTGTAGTATCAGCAGCATTGGCTATAGAAAAAAACTTTTACATTTGCATTTAACAGTGTTTTATTTGCCGTAATGGTGGTAATATTGGAATTTGAAGTAATATAAGGACTACCAGTTGTAGAAATTATCGGGTGACGAAATGAAATAGGAAGACAGTGAGTAGTAGTTGCATTACAGACAGTTATGGTACAACTGTCTTTACTTTAGGCAGTTCATTAGGTGCAAATTCCTTTCTTGCCACTTGGAAATCTCTCGTCGGTGCCATTAAATCGGTTGTCTTTCACGGATGATTAGGCCAGCTTGTTTAATTTGATTTCTCAAGCGCTTGACGATTATGTGTAACCAATTAGCGAACTTTGGAGAGCAAGTCTAAATCATTGGTCTTAACTCTTTAATGGACTCGCAAGAGCTCAGCCGAAGACAATGATAGACGCAGAATCCATTTCGGCGACGTCCACCATTAGGGATAACAGCAACGATTCAACTTCAAAGCATCTGTGCCGACAGCTCGGCATACCTGGACAGGTATGCGACTATAGTTACCTGAAGCTGTTTTTGTCCCTGGAAGACAAGCAGCTCTTGACGTGCGCGGCTGTTCCGTCGCAAAATGGAATACTGTGAGACTACTCGTAAAATCAATCAGAGGATATCTTTGAAGTCTTTGAAGAATGCCGACGTTCAGACTCTTCCTGTTGGAGGAGATCGGAGGATTGATAATTACCTAGAAACGACGCCAGAGGATAAAGATGCAGTAGGGATGTCAGAGGAAAGTCGGGAATAGAAAGAAAGATGAAGTAGCAGCCAAATACAGACTGATTGCAAATTCGTGTTAAGTTTCGTCAAATCTCGCAAACTCGGAAGTGAGAAGGGCGACCTTTGCTGGAGTACCATGTTCTCGTTTGTGGTCGACTGGTAACACATCAGCATTTAACCCATGCTTCAGGGGTTCGACTCCCAGTGCACGCTGAAATATGAGCCACAACCTATGAACTGAAAACTCATTATGTATGTATGTATCTCTGTATCTTTGTATCTGTGTAAGTATGTATGTACATGTATATGTATGTAGGCCTATATATGTATGTATATGTATCTGAACACTTACATAGCTCTCTCTATCGTTGGCTATTTATATAGCACATTTAGGAACTCCACAAAGGTGCTAATTCGTGGCTATTCAGATTGAAGTCAACAGTTTGCATGAGGGTCGTGGAAGAAAGCCCTTTTTAACTTGTATCCGATTTTGGTTTTCGTGAAACATATAAATGTTATCATGGAAAGGTCATTTGACAAAGACAAAATTTTATTGAATGATATTTGTAGGTTTCCAGTTTTTATGTGATCTTTAACAGATTAGTCCCAAGTGTCTTCCTTGGTCAGAGCCTATACCTAAAAATGCATATACAGTACTTACATATAATATATATGGCATATACCATTATATGCGGCGTATAGGATAGGAGCTAGTGGGTTAAGTTGCTGAAGGTTGCCCCCCCCCATATGTACATTTTGGCCGGTCATCCGGCCGCACGTACAGTAGGCCCCTACAATGGTGTGCTTAATCTTGGACCAGACTGAATTAAAAGTTGTTGGTCCTGCGTGGCTGTTTTGTTGCCTGTCTCTCTCGATGAGTCGTGGTTAGTCTCGCGGAATGGATGACTTATTTGGTTCTTCGGAGCCGTCTTGGTTCTTTTGGAACCGTTTTTGATAAGTGCTGTCTGTTGGTGGGCGTTGTGTTTCTTTTTGCTGAGTTTCTACTGGTTTTGTCGCCTCCTGAGGGCGAAGTCTTGTTTATTTCTGTGTGAGTCATACTAATACTACGCTTGTAAATAGCTCACGAAAATTAAATTTTTAACCTTAATTTGATTCCTCTTCTTCCTGTTATCTATCCTGCTGATCCAGTTCCATACACCTCCCACCGTAGCCATCGACTGCCTGCTTGACTTTTGGATCTAGACATGGAACTGAACCCTTCCTACCTAACGATTTTGTTTTGACTGAGCGCCTGTGAATAGGCTGGTTCCCGCGACTTAGCTTTCGTTGGGCGCTGTAGAAATCTCGAGTTTACGATTACGATTCCATAGAGATAACCTGCAGCAAAGCATACGGTTTGCGCTAATAGTTAATAACTTTGACCGTTGGCGCTGATAGCTAGCTCAAACTATGCACAGAAATCTGGCCTAAGATTGAACATATTTCTTTTTAATTTCGGGTTCTGGGTGCAAGCCCGTGGGCTAGCCCACTCAAACAGTTCACTAATCGTAACCGTAATTCCGAGATTTCTACAGCGCCCAACGAAAGCCGCGCTGCGGGGAACCAGCCTATTCACAGGCACTCAGTCAAAACAAAATCGATAGGCAGAAGGGTCCGTTCCAGGTCAAGATCCAAAAGTCAGACGGAGAAACAGCGTGGCAGCTACGGGGTGGTGGTGTTCGGGGTTGGAGAGCAGAGAGAGATAAGAGGAAGAAGGAGTGTCAGGATAGGATCTGTGAAAGAGGAATTTTTTCAGTTTTGAGTGGAAGGCTGAAGCGGAAATTGCAAGCGGTGGAGCAACGATGAGTTTGTATGATGGGTCAGAAAACTGTCGCAGTTCTGTGGGAGTTTATTCCAGAGTGGTGGGACAGCTATGGCTATGGAGCGAATTCCAATTTTTAAGGATGAGGTGACGGGAGGGCGGAGAAGTGTTAGGGCAGAAGAGGAGCGGGTTCAGCGAAGTGGTTTTATTGTACTGTAAATAACTGACGAAGATAGGAAGGTTGGGAAGATTGAAGTGCGTTATAAGTAAGTGATAGGACTTTTTACTCAATTCTTTCAGGTATTTTAAGCCAGTGTAGTGATTTCAGAACAGGAGTTATGTGATGATGTTTGGGGGTTTTGGAGACAGCACGAGCAAGAGCATTCTGTATGGCTTGAAGGCGGCTTATTTGGGTGAAGCTTATGTTCAGGGATAGTGAATTGCAATAGTCTAATTTAGCATGGACTATGGATGTGGCGGTGGTTGATGCAGTTTAAAGTCGAGCATAGGGCGGATTCTGCGAAGGTCATGGATATGCATAAAGCAAGAACGGGAGAGATGGGTAATGTGATCAGAGAAGCTGAGGTTTTGGTCGAAGCTCACACCTAGGTTACGGACAGAAGAGTTAGTGTTAAAGGTGTTTGTGCAGGCAGAGTCCGGGGTGAAAGAGACAGATGAATCTGAAATTTTCTTGAGCTGGTCGCGTAGACCTATAAGTATGAATTCGGTGTTGGTTTGGCCCAAGCACATGAGATTAGATGTCATCCATGACGAGATCTGAGTAACCGTACGAAAAAGACGACCTATGGAGTCGTTGAAACAGTTCGGAGAAAAAGAGATGAACAGTTGAGTGTCATCAGCATAAAGGTTATGATCGACTTTTCACTAAGCCCATAGTCGGTCCGCACTGTGCCACCGATGGCAACTGTAAGTCAGCTTTAGGCCCAGTTTGGTCCCCAAAACGTGGCGTGAAAATCTGGATCAGCCTTTGACCAGAGATGCTTAAAGGAATTTACAGCGGAGAAGCAATTGGAAGAGATGGGCTGGAGTGAGAAATTGAATGAAAACATTGCAGTGGAGATATATATATATATAATCCCTTTAATGTTCTAATATCTGCTGAATCACATCGTAAAAGCTGATTGATTTCAGGTCTACAGGTGTGTTGACACAGAATTCTTCTCATTGTCGCCTTGGCTATCCCACGCGCTGTTCTCTGCGGCCGTAGCCAACAGGTAACAGGAAATTAGCCGCGCACCTTTACTGCCGTTCCAATATACGACACTCCTATCAAATCCGCACCGTTGACGCCTACGTTTACCCGGGAAGGCAATTTCTGTTAAGAACAGACACTGATGTGGCTAGCACCATTGTGTCCAAAGACTGCCTGGTGTCAAAGGTCATCCTAAGTCGTCTACTTACTATAACAGTTCACGTACCTCTCTGCCATTAGGCCACAAGCAAAGGCTTGGTTTATTACCAAGTTATTTTGTGAGGTGTAAGTTCTGTAAGGTGGGGTTCTTTTATAAAGGCGCTACAAATGCCCGGATACATATATAAATAAAGTTTCAATGGGAATAAATAAATGTAAACATTGAATTCAGGCCAATCCGGCCCCATCGGGTCTACACTCTTACGCCAAGGCGCCTCTGTGGCTCAGGATTTGTATGTACAGTATAGGACTTTGTATGCGGTCCGCATACTGAAAGTGACTTTTTCAGAGATTTAGATCTCGGTCTAGCATGGTCCGTACACGGGAACCCTAAATGACGTGGTGCCCATTCAAACTGGCAGCGGTGGTGAAGGATCTCACACGATTAATTCATTGAAAAATGAGCAGGGTCGAGGTCGTACGTCGCCATAGAAAAACGTGTACATTTAGAATTACGTTTAGGACACGTTTTGGGTGGCCTATTTATTGCCTTCAACATCAAGCACTGGGAATGTCGATTATTTTCTGATTAGCTTAAAACTTCACATACAAATTCCAAATTCGTATGCAATTAGTATTTGCCAGTACTCCAGGAAATGACTTTCACAGGAGTGTAACGCATTACCAGATGACTATGTCTACGGACAAACTGGCTACATTAATGCTTTTGTGTTCAGACATTGCTTTGAACAGTTACTTTCAGAAAGGGATAGAATAAAAGCAAAACGAACCCAGCTTAATTAGCAACGGCATCTAAGCCAGGTGCATATCCGCGGTGCACTGGTCATTTGGCAAATCTATCGATTTGGCGCTAACATCACGCAACTTTTACCCGGCCCTTCGAATTACTTCAAAACGAGCGCAGAAAAACCCACTAATTCCGCAGTTACCCTCCCTATTCGGTATCGTCGTAATTTTCTGTGTCCGTGCCAATGTTTAGCTTATTCTTGCTCTTGGAAGTTTTTGTCAACAAGGAATAACATGGGACTAATGACTTCTTTATTATTTCTCAAACATAATCGTAACTCTTAATAGTAACTCGAGATTTCTACTGGGCTCAAAGAAAGCTCAGTCGAGGGAACCAACTCGTTCGCAGGCGTTCAGGTAAACAAGCCGATAGACAGGTACACAGTCAGATTTCGTTCCACCTCAAGCTCCAAGGTGTGGCGTTGCGTCATAAGGTAGGGCAGATGGGCTCGGCAATGGACATCTAGCAGTGAGTCATGAATCAAACAAGAATGCCCAGCGTGAAATAAATTTCCATTTCCATAAAATTTTCAGTAACATAACCACGAAACAACCCTATCCAACGGCTTTCAAGTGCACCATAAATATCCCACCAGAATTCGAACCATCCGCACTCAGGCGAAAAGCCTACGTACTGCCTTTCGGTCCAGCAATGCGTTTTCGGGCCCATTCTCTGCGCTAATTACTACTAATTAGGTGCTGACGATACGTTGGCCTATTAAGGCGTGTCGTGGCAATACTTAGGTGGGAAGAATCCAATTGCAGCTTATGCAGTCGCTAATTGGATTCCTGTGGCTGGAGAGTGCGTGTGCGTGTTTGCTTATAGTTCATGTCTGTTGGCAACAGACACTAATTTTCTATTTTGGCCGAATTTTAAGAGTATAATATTCGGATACTTGTCAACTAGTATGGTATTTTAATAGATGTTCGGGATTTGTTTTAGGCTTTGTTTTATTGTTTGATTACACTGATTACACGAGCAAGAGAAAATCTTTATCCAAGGCGAGAACAACTTTTCGTTACACGAAGTCTGCTCAGAAGGCTCGAACCTACAATCGTTGGGAGTACAGACCAAGCGCGATTGAATGGACCACAGTGCCGCATCGTTCGAATTCAGGAGAGTCTTTCGAAAAGGAGAAGTCTTTGTCGAGGTATGAACAGACAACAATGATATGCTGTCCTCTTGTGAGATGTAGCCAAACTAGCCTTCAGTTTCATGACCTTTGAAGAATTTCTCAGAAAAATAGTGTAATAAATCATCGATTACCTTACCTAACATCGCCTAACATTGTCGTGTTGAAACTTACATTATTTTGCATTTACCTCATTCTCCTTATCTCTCTTCTTCCTTCAATTTCAAACACCATCCACCGTAACTGTCCGACTGTCTGACCGCCTGACACCTGGATCTTGACCTGGAACCGAACCCTTTTGCCTATCGATTTTGTTTTGACTGAGCGCCTGTGAATAAGCTGGTTCCCGCGACTTGGTTTTCGTTGGGGGCTGTAGAAACCTCGAGATTACGATTACGATTACCTATCTCGTTTTCCCTCATTTTACCTTAATTTGTCTTACCTAACTTTTATATGTCTGACCTTACCTTATATTCCATCATCTAATCATACATTATATTATAATTATATTAACTTATTTCGCCTCATCGTACCTCTTACCTTACATTGCATTACCTTAACTAATCGTATCTTACCTCATCTTACCTTACCCATCATTATATTACCTTATCTTATATTTGCTTACCTTGCCTTGCCGTACTTGAGGTGTGTGTACCTGTTCGTGTGTGTAAGTGTGGTGTGTGTGTGTGTCTCTTTGTGCTAATTAGCTGTGAATGTGTAGTTGAATCGAGTATATATGTATGTATGTACATATGAATCTAAGCATTTATATAGCGCCTTTATAAGGACCTCTCAAAGCTTGCGCGTGTGTCGAATTACATGTAATGCTGACCATTGAAAACTACTCTGTACCGAGTGACATTTTGTTGAGCTCTTTGCACCGAATGCTCTGTCTCTTCTCATTCGCTCTCAGGTGATGAGGCGCTTTTAACTAATTGATATTTTTAACTGTTTTGCTGATCGAATCTGAATTGAGCTGAAATTATGTATTTCATGTGCTGACAAGTATTACACGATAGCAGGTGGATAAAGAATAATAAAAATCAACTCGCTGGACTGGTTAGCTGAGATGGCCTGGTTAGCTGCAACGGTTCAAGCGTATGCCCTACGTCAAGGCGCCTCTGTGCCTGAGGATGCCGGTTCGCATACCGAGTGTGACTTATTTAAGAGGTTTTAACCTCGGGCTAGCACGGTCCCTACACGAGGACCGTAAATGGCGTGGCTCTCATTCAAATGGACAGCGGTGATGAAGGATCTTAACCGATCAATTCGTTGCAAGATGAGCAGGGTTGAGACCATACGGAAAGACGTGTACATTTACATTTAACTTCTATAACGCCGGAGTTTAATACACAAAACATCAGCCGATTGCTCATGAAAACCAAGCCGTACTGAGAAGAATACAAGAAGCTCAATCCTCTGAGGTAGAAAGACAGCCTATGGTGGATGGGCCAGCTGCAAGAAGGTGAGTTTTGAGCTGAGACCGAAAAAGCAGAACAGGCTGAGCAGAACAAACAGATGCCGTGAATAGAGTTTTACAGTTTACACATTCAACTACAGTGTCATAGCCACGCACACTATTGCCTGCATTTAACATGCGTTGCTTTAAAGGGCGAATAGTTGTCAGAGGATCATTCGACTGAAGCGCAAAGACGACAACAGCAACTCAGCAACCGGACAACACAAAATCTGCGCAACGAATTACCTAACTCAAACAGTGCATTGGGAACTGAACCTCAGATATAACAATCAACCCCAGTCGACTCACTAATAAATTGCATCGTCTGCATTGAATTGGTCATATCCAGCGTCGAATCCCTTCAAAGGCAGATTATCGAGCGTTTGTGGATGCTTTTAAAGCATTAGCAGCGCCATCTGCGATCCAAATCGTATATTAATTACGCATGACGTCTGCCTAACCATGGCGCAATGATCGCTCGAAGGCAAAGCGGAAGTACTGCGACGACGCTTAGAATTACTGGCGTCCAGTGAACACCCGTTGTTTCCTATGGTAACAAGGTAACAAACTGTGATGCGAACGCATGCATGAGCCTATCGCTTTGCGACAAGGGTATGCAGATGTGTAAAATTTTAAGGGTTTGGTTGAACGTGTACTGTAGTTTAAATGGCTAGTCTATCCATTTATAATTAATGTATAGTTGAAATGCATATATTTAAACTCAGATTTTTTAGAAAAAAATTGCAAAAACCACTTAGAAAATTAAAATGGCCAAAAGAAAATTTAAGCCATCTTCTTACTGAAGACGTAACTTCTGTCTAATATGTACATACTGTCCCTGAATCTTAACCGTAATCGTAAATGAAGGTTGAGATCGTATGCTGGATCAGGTAACTGTCGTATTTCTGGTGGGAGTTTATTCCTGTGGATAAACATTATGAAATACTTTGCAGTGAACAATGTTCCAGCAGGCATTAACATTAATCAGTTGAGCATGAGTAAATCTTGATACAACCGAGTTGTGTTGTAAGATT
The DNA here is from genome assembly GCA_964023275.1 of Norana najaformis. Taxonomy (NCBI): domain Eukaryota; kingdom Metazoa; phylum Annelida; class Clitellata; order Crassiclitellata; family Hormogastridae; genus Norana; species Norana najaformis. The sequence goes on from OZ029924.1 coordinate 1,169,343, forward strand.
TGGAGACTAAATGTCTGCTGCAAATGGAATTGCATTAATTCCGATAAACCATGAGAGTTGCTGATAATAATTATAATTATTTTTACAAACAACACAGAAATTGCGCATTATGCTATCCACCTCACATCTCAGCTTCTTATCAGAAAAACAACGTCCAGGTATTTCACCTGATTAGTGCCTTTCATTTATGCATAACCTCATATTAATAGCAAATGGTCCACATATTGCTGTATGTAGAGCAAACTGTCGGTTACATACTAATATATATGGCAAACTGTAGAGTCTACCACCGTAACAACTTCTATTGTCTATAGTGCAGACAATAGAAATTGTTACTGTGCGTTGAATGTTGGAACGTCAGCACAGGGAGGCATTGAGTCATCTCCCCAATCGAAAACGTGAGAGTTAGATGTAACTCGCCCCATTTCTTGACCCTAAAAATGGTGCTTAGTGTGTCTCAAGAAAGGCTGAACGCCTGTAAGGTCTGCTGGGAAAGAAATCGTCAAGTATGTAAGCCACTGATGAGATCAGGACAAGTAAAATTCTGCAATACAACTTGTGAGAGGGAAGACTTGAAACAAATCATCAGAAATTTTGGAGACATGTCCAAGTATAGAACAAGTGTCGCTATATAATGTAATAACATAATGCTTGAACATCCTTGTACTTGGCCGGTAGCTCTTCAAAACTCTTGAATCCGGCAAACGCCCCCATCTAAAAACCATGCCACAGCACTCGGTTCTGTGCATGTGTATATATGTAAATATTATGTGTTATATCCTGTGCATGGAAAGCAAACTCTGAGCCATGTAACGTGCCGGAAAATTCCAACAACATTTGGATTTTAAGGTGCATCACTGCGGTTTGGTGCAGTCAATATTAGTGTAAATGTACACTTTTTTCTAAAGCAACTGTTTAGCCTCTACCCTGCTCATTTTTCAATGAATTAATCGGGTGAGATCCTTCACCAACGCTGCTCGTTTGAATGGACTGGTATGGTATGGCAGAGCATGGTATGGTAATTTATCTCTTATATCAATCGATGGCGCTGAACGATTCTTTGTTAAGGACTTAGTCAAGTTCACTGTATGTGGACAAAGAAGCCATCAGTAACCGCACACACACACACACACACACACACACACATCACATCACACTGCTACCGTGTTGCTACCAATGTATAATATACCATATAAATTATTATTAGTTCTGCATTTATTAAGCGCCACTGTTTAATAACTAAGTAGCAGTCGATGACGATGAGCAGTTATGATTGAAGAAATTTTTCAAGGTCTCCACATAGTAACCGTCTCGAAGAGAGGGGTCGAACCCGTACTTTGCACGTTGCAAGTCAAGCGCTCTAACCAAAAGGCTACCGTCCCGAACAAGTGTATGTTTATGTATGTGTGTTATGTATGTATGTATGTATGTATGTATGTTATTTATGTATGTATGTATGTTATGTATGTATGTATGTTATGTATGTATGTATGTATGTCTGTATGTATGTATATCAGCATTCATGTAGAGCTTTTCATGTTCATCTAAGAATTTTAGCGATGTCAATAAGACAGTGGTACTGGAATGAATAAACTTTTCGCGCTATGCTATGCACCATGGTGCTAGCTAAGCCCTCAATCCCTTTTGGATCTGTAAATGAGTATTAGAGCCACTTGGGAACTTAAAAGATATCTTGTCACTAGATTGCTGTGCCCGTGATTGTGCTTCAGGTGATTATACTACCTCAACATACGAATCACGTTTCTGAAGAGTTTTAACAGAGACGTGTAAACAGTGTATCACCTTTATCTTCTACCTTTACAATCTTACGAGTGAAGCGAATTAGACATGCCTGGCGCATTGTCTTTCCTGCACAGTACTAATCTTCCGAGTTCAGAGATGCACCTACGTAAAGGTTAGTTCGTGTACCTGTCAGGATACCTGTCGAGTTAATTAATTTACCTGTGTCAGGTGTCGTCGTTACAGCATCATATTTGAGGTCTTACTTGTGATGGCACAATAGCAGTGTGCTAGAGAGTAATTTGATGATGATGATGATGATTGCAGTTGTAATTTGACATTCATATAGCGCCGCTTCAAGAGAAAAACTAATCAAACTAGTCGAAATGACGATAAATGTCATTAAGCACAAAACGTTCATCAGTTCAGGTAACTGTAAAATTCACCAGTAGCGGGGTCGCACGCACACGTTGAGCCAAACCTTAGGGTTCCTCTCTACAGTTGGCAGGTGATACGGTGTTCAGAGTTCCTGGACAGAGCAGCGTCGAAGCTGTAGTACAGCGATGGGCGGTAGTGTCAACCGAACACGATGGCACCACCGCCCAACGCAGTCCCTACTAGATAGCAGAAGACGGGGGTCTGGGTATCACCCGAGCCACATAATGATCATGGCTTATTTCAGAGATTTCAATCTCAGGCTAGCACGATCCGTACACGGGGCCTTAAATGGCATAGCACCCATTCAAACGGGCAGCGGTGGTGAAGTATCTCACCCGATTAATTCACTGAAATATGAGCATGGTCGAGGTCATATGATCGTTTTGACGCTGGCTTCTCTTTGTTGAAAATCCGTTCTACACTCTTTCACAACACAGTTGTGTCTGTCTGTCTATATTCTCATCAGATATAAAATTATCTGGTCCGGTCATATCTCGTCGATTCAGATCCAATCGAATCCAGTTCAGTCCATTCCAGTGCAACCCAATGCAATAATAATAATAATAATAATAATAATAATAATAATAATAATAATAATAATAATAATAATAATAATTTTATAATCGCGCCGGTCTAATGGCCGAAGACAAACCCTGAATGTCAGTAGAAATAATGTGACTCGTGGACACTCCTCGAGACCTAGCAACGTATAACAGACACTTGGAATCTCATATTATGTTACATCGAATTCTATTCAGTGCCTGGTGTTACTAGACATGACAGAGCCACGTGTAGTGTGGTCGTCCTGACGAAGGAGCATTGCGCAGTTGGGACAACATTTACGGCTGATGATGAAATGGTTTCTGGTCTTTGAAGAAGCCATTTGCCCCGACCGATCGGCCTAATGTCTTCATTACGACCGATGCAGGGCAGATGCACAGCTGGGCTCTAACGGTCTCCGCATCTAAGACCTCGCAGCATGATATCCCGCACAGATATTACTTAAGTAAACTAAATATAAGGTAAGATGAGATAGATAAGATAAATAAGGAACCGTCAATTGAGGTAAGGATGGTAAGGCAGGGTAAATCCCACCCTGATCCATCGAATCGACTGCCTTCCCACTTCTATCTGCTTCAGCACAATCCGCCCTAACAATCCCTCATCCGCTTCTCTCTGGTCTTCAGGCAACCGGACTTAGTTCTTGGCATGGCATCTGTGGACAACCCCACTGACTTGACGAAGTGTTCATGAATAAGCTGGTGGCCTGCGCTTAGCTTTTAAATAGCGCTTTAGAAATTTCGAGTTTACGATTACGATTACGAATGCAAAAATAGTATAATGTAAGTAAGTAAGAATGTATGCATTTATTAACATGTCATATCTCGATTCTGCTGGACGAGGAACCGCAGATGCAGGGTTATGCAAGCTGAGTCAAGGTAAGATAAGGCAAGATAAGGGTTAGATTCAGATTTATTTAAATAAGTAAATAAGCAAATAAGCAAGTAAATAAATGAGGTAAATATGATCAGGTACAGTAAAGTAAGGTACGGCAGCGTAATGAACGGCGAGGAAGGTGAATCGAGACGACAAGGTAAGGTAAGATGAAGCTAGTGATTATTATTATTATTTCTGCATTTATTAAGCGCCATTATTTAATGACTAAGCATCTATCGATGGTGCTGAGCAATTGTGAGTAAAGGTCTTGCTCAAGGTCCCTACACAGTAACCGTATCAGTGGAAACTCATACCAATACTCTTCGCGTTACAGGCCGAGCGCTCTAACCACTCGTCGGTTATCGTGCCCCTTGGGTAAGGTACGCTAAGGTTAGGTAGGTTCTAGTGGCACGCTGGGTTTCTAACTCTGGAACACTTGAACAGTTAGCTACGACTCATATGCAGCGTAATGTAAAATAACTAAATGTTTATTTGGCGCAGATGGAAAGTCTTCCGAAGCCCATTAAAACGAATAATTCGCTAAAGTAGGGGATTCAATTCCCCCGTCCACAACTCGTGGCTTCATACATGCAATCAATACTTTGGCAAATTGTGTCCACTGTCATCGTGGAAACAATTTGCCAAAGCAAGGTCACCAAGTACCGAGTCTAAACCGGAATAAAACCAACGCATAAGACTTCACGATGGACGTCAGAATGGAAGGAACCTAGCGACAGCCGAAGCCCCTTCGATGAAGTCATTAGAACGGCTTCCAACTGTTCTAAGGATTCTGTTTCAAACCGGGCTGCATCCGTCGGAGACAATAGATGCATGGGAACAACTTCGCTTATTATGGCTTTTCAACGGCAATATAGTTGCTTTAAGTTGTTATCTTCTTAACTGCAGGGAGTAGCGTTACTATAATGCAGGTAGGTAAGCATGCATGTAAGCATTTTTAGCATGTCACTGCAGTTACTATTCTCGTACCAATGTAGCAAATATGAAGTTCTGACAATAACAGCAACTTCTATGCTGTTACTAATCTAATCTATTACCATCTTTTCAACAGTAGAAGGTACTATGCACATATCGCTTAGTGTTAACCATACCAGCAGCTATACTATGCTGTTGGCATAGCAGCAGCAACTAATGATGTTACCATAATATTGAATAGGAGACACATTAACGCGCATGACGTCAATCTTGAATCAGATGCAGACAGAAAGCACTCTACCATAAATGCAATGATAGCTACTCTGCTGTCACCATCACTGCACGAAATGTAATTTAATGTACCTGAGTTCTTACACAGCGCCATCTTGAAACCTCATCAAAATCAGAAAAGTTGCAAGACAATTCAAGACATTTAATGCGAGTTATAAATGGATTTACTAAAGTTTTTTACTAAGTTTTAAAATTTATCTGAACTGAATGAGGATATATGTGGTTTTTAAATGCCTTCTGGATAACTATAGATGCTTCGTGGTATAAAACAGCGCTATGTAAGTGCTTGGATACATATTGTATACACTTTCAAGCGGACAATATGGAGAACGAGAGACACAGACACAGAGAGTATCACCAACGCAGACTGGCAAATACAAACAAAGGTATAGAAACGGATACCATGATAAGGGCAAGGTGAGACTCGAACTCAACGAGAACGAGAGAAAAACCCACACAGGACTAGTGACACAGAAAGAGACACAAGAAGACAGAGATGGGTTTATGAGATACGCTGCACGCATCCTCCAACCAATCAGCTTCCATTTCGTTCGATCGCATCCCCCTCATCATCCTTCCATCTACCTGTAGCTCAGGTGCGCCTTATAAAGCCTCCCTATCGAACGACGCCAGCCGATGAAACCGAGAAACGCACGGGCAGCCAGGAATCGACGATAAAGTCTCGCATCTCATCGTGGACAGCAGTCGATGGCATCCAGTCGCTGAGAAGCCAGACGCTGAAGGAATCGTCGCCAATGCTCCTGCATTTTCAACGGTCTACACGTCGTCGTCTGCATTTCGGTATCGTTTAACTCTGTAGACGTAAAGGTTTCAGCGACGATAGTGTTTGTTCGTGTATCGGGTTTCATAGGAGACGTCCATGCCGAGGAAATCTATCACCAATGACTAAAAGCCATTCTAAGCGTATACAATCAGAGTAGAGCTGCCTCGAGTACTCAAGCTACTCTAGTTACTCGACTTCAAATTTGAGTCGAGTAATTTCTTTCCTATTCGAGTAAAGTAAAGTATCCCAAATCTCACAAGTAAGGCATAGGAGAGGCGCTCATTTCCTTTTCTTTAAGCCCTTGAGCCGGCAATGGACGAATCCCAAGGTCCAGGACACGGGCCCAGAGCATCTCAGGACTTGCCGTTTACTTCCCAGCTTATGCCGGCACAAAATTATACTGCTTGGTGACAGAGGCATGGTGTGCGCAAACAACTTTCCCAGGGTCGAACCCACAACCGCATGATCATTGACCAAACGAGTCGCCATAAAACACCGTGCCGCACCTATTCGAGCATTCATAAGAAAACAGGGACGTTATACTTTGTTTAATATTTAGAGGCAAACTTATAATTAGTGTAGATACAATGTGAGTCTTTGGCCAGTTTTTCTCAAAGTTTAGTCAATACCCACCTCAACCAATCGTTTCTTTCTTTCGTCCCTTTCTGACCAATCTAATAAAATCTGCGGTGGTCTATCGGTAGTGCGTTTGGTCAATGATCATGCGGTTGCGGGTTCTACTCCGTATAACGACCGTGGGCAAGTTGTTTGCGCACACCGTGCCTCTGTCACCAAGGAGTACAATTTGGTACCGGCATAAGCTTGGAATTAAACGGCAAGTCCTGCGATGCACTGACCCCGTGTCCAGGGCCTTGAAATTTATCCATTGCCGGCTCAAGGGCCTAAAGGAAAGGAAACGAGGGCCTTCCCTACGTTTCACTTGTGGCTACCAGGACAAGTGACTTCAACCTGCTTCTCAATCGATGTAGAAACTTAAATCTATTTTATGCCAGGGTAGGAATGATGCGCTGAAAATCCAATTTGGAATATAACAGTGTGATTTTTGGGAGAAAAGATACCAAAGCTGGGGTCCTGGCGTAAATGTTCCCAATCGCACTTACCATTTTCACGTTGTATTATACATTAATCTGCAGTGTCAGTTTGTACTTTGCTAAAGGCAAAGGTAGTTTAATCTTACCTGCAAGGCCTACAGACTGGTTTAAGTGATTTGAAGTGAAGGTAATTGTAATCATAATCGAAAACTCGAGATTTCTCCAGCGCCCAAAAGTCGCGTGAAACTGCTTATTCACAGGTGCTTTGTCGAAACAAAATCGATAGGCAAGAAGGGTTCGGTTCCAGCTCAAGATCCAAGAGTCAGAGAGGCATACAGCTGGACAGATAAGGGGAAGAAGAGGAATGACGATAGGATCAGCGGCAAAGAACTGCTTTAAATCCCGTTGAGCACAAGCTGGAGATTTCAAGGCTAACACGGATGTGTTTTACATGCATGCATGTGTTCATTTATGTAAAACTTTAAAAGTATTTCCCGCGAATTTGCACGGATCTGTCGACAAAGGACAAAATACGAACTTAGTCCCTGGCAAGGGGTGGCCCAAGCGCAGTAGAGTAATAAAGTAAAGTATATCGTATCCCACAAGTGAGACGTAGGGGAGGCACTCATTTCATTTTCTTTAGGCCCTTGAGTCGGCAATAGACGAATCCCAAGGTCCTGGACAGGGGGCCAGTGCATCGCAGGACTTGCCGTTTGCTTCCCAGCTTAGGCTGGTACCATTTTATACTGCTTGGTGACTGCACACGGTGTGTTCGAACAACTTGCCCGGGGTCGTTACAGTAACGGAGCCGAACCCGCTACCGCAAAAACCTACACGTATATACGCCATTGACAGCTCAAATGACAGATTCTATATAAGCACCAAGCGTCATTAGCCGTGGACAAAAGCAGTCGAATACTACTAAACATGGTCATGTTGACATCGGCTAATGAGCTCAATTTGGGTCACGATATCTCGCTCGCACTCTCTCATTTGTTGAGACGCAATCGGAGAACATAATTCGCTCGGGTAAGTCACGCAAGTGATATCATCTGTTGGTGGACGGGAAGACTTTGCGTGACGATGGAGTTGCTGTAATGTTCAGAATTGCCTAAGCAAATGACATATTGACGCAAAGGCTGTGACAGTCAAGTGTAATTCGGTGATAGGATTATCACTATGATGACGACTACGATTACTACTACGACGACGATTATTATTATTGTTGTTGTTGCTGCTGTTGTTGCTGCTGTTATTGTTATTTTATTATTTTTTTTCTTTTTGCATTGGATTGGACCGAATTTGATTTGATTGGATCTGATTCGATGAGATAAGATCAGGTCAGATAATAATGGATATTATGAGACTAGAGACAGACAGACGCCACTGAGCTGTGAAAGAATGAGGAAATGATTTTCAACAAAGAAAAGTCAGCGTCAAATGCAAGCGTATACGTTTTTCTGTATCGATCGCATGGTCTCGACCCTGCTCATTTTGAATTTTGAATTTATCGGTTGAGATACTTGACCACCAGTGCCAATTTTAATAGACGTCACTCCACTTAACGTCCGCATGTACGGACCATGCTAGCCCGAGATTAAAGTCCCTGAAATATAGCCACTATCGGTATGGGAAGAGGCATTCTCACGCACAATGGCAAGTTGAGATGATAAGAAAAGAGACCGGATTTAACTGCAAACAGACAAAACTGTTTGATTGAATTTGGATTACATTGTCTGACAGCTAGTTGCTCAGATTGTGATGTTGGTAAGCACAGCAAAGTTAAGCTTCTCCGACAACAGCTAGAAATTGGATGGTTATCTTATCTTATGCTACATCATCTTACCTTACCTCACCTCAACTCACCTCAGCTTGCCTCAACTCACCTCAACTTACTTCACATCACCTCACCTTAACTCACCTCATCTCAACTCACCGCAACTCAACTCACCTCACCTCAGATCAACTCACCTCACCTTACCTTTTCATTACAAAACGGACCATTTAAAATGCAATGGCTGCCAGATGGACTTCACAGTTACATATTAGATGTATGCAGACTGCTGACTGCGCTGAACCCAGTGCATCTTGTTGCTTGCTTTGTGTCGGACGCGGCTCTTAGATGTTTGCCGAGCGGATGATGGCAACCGGAGCCACAAAGAACCCGCTGTCGAAATCGATCACTTCCGGATCAGTGCGACGGATGGAGGCTAACCCGGAAGTGATCGAGGGACGATTGATGTGTTTCCAATTGAGCGAAACTGGCGCCCTCTCTTGTCTCGTGTGTTCGGTCGTTGACTTTGGTCCGGAAGCGGAAGCGTAACATGACCGCAGCGGATGTCGTTTGTAGGGCGTCCGTCCTGAAAACCCTTCATGCGCGGGCCTCTCTTTGTCTGTGTCTTTGTCTCTGTCTGTCTCTCTGTCTCTATTTGTCCCTCTCTCTTTCTTTCTGTCTATGTCTCTGTCTCTGTGTATGTCTCTCTGTCTCTGGTTATGTCTGTCTGTCTGTCTCTCCGCTCTCTCTTTCTCTGTCTGTCTCTTTCACTCTTTGTCTCTCTCTCTGTTTGTGTGCGTGCGTGCGTGTGCGTGTATGTGTTTGTGCAGGCCTCATTCAACGAGGGAGCCGTACTGCGGTTCATGTCTGCGCTGCATCCGAGGGAAGGTCAGTCGACAACGTTCTTTCATTCATTCATTCATTCATTCATTTATTCATTCATTCATTCATTCATTCATGCATTTATTCATTCATTCATTTGTTATTTTGTTCATTCTATTAATCATCTCTTTATTCCTTCGTTCTGTCTTTCAGTCGTTCCTTTTTTGTTCGTTCTGTCATTCATTCGTCTCCTGCTGTCGTCCTTCCTTCCTTTCTTTCTGTTTTCTTTCATTCATTGTGTGCATTCATTCATTCCGCGTGTTTATGTAGCGCCATGTCCTGTGACAAGTATTAATCGAAGACGATAAGCAGTTGTGCTCTATGAACTTGCGCAAATTTTTACGCAGTAATAGACGATAACGACGCTATTTATACAGCGCCTTTTAAAGGTTCTGAGAAGGCGCTATTTAAGGAGCCAGCTACAGACATACAACTATGCACACATACATACATTAATACATACAAACATATGCATGCACACATACATACGTATATGCAACTTACATACATAGATACAAAAATGCATATATATACATGCATGAATGCATACAAATATATATGCATACATATAGACATACAGTACCTATATATATATTACATAAATACATAAATACCTATATGCATACATGCATATATACTTAGGAGTGGCTCAATTCCTCACATTCCGCGTTAAAAGGCAAGCACTCAACCCACCCGATGAAACGAGAGGATCGTTGGCTGATTGTGAAAATGTCCAATGAGAAAGGAGTAGTTCGTGTTATGCGAAATTGAGATTTTTTTCATGGCAGTGGTTGTCTGGTGGGTGGGTTGTTGTTGTTATTGTTGTTGTTGTTGTCTTGTATGCATTTCAGTCGAAACAACTTTCAACCAGTGGCGGCTTCAGGATTGCTTGCGTGGGAGCAAGAGCATTTCCAGAGGGGCGCCACAGTATGGTCTGAGGGGCGAAGGCATATAACCAAGAGGGTCGCGAGGGGAAAGCCGCCCCCACGCCTACAGCTAAATCCGCCACTGCTTTCAACCCTAAGACAAGACCTTTTGAGGATTTTTGTGCTAGAGATCCCTCTCTAATATGGGTTACTTTTGCTCTTGGCGCTTGAAGAATTAATGATTATTATATTCATGCATGTTTGTTTAAAAGTGTGTTCAAGATGTTTCTTAATATTATTGTTAGATGACAGAAAGAGGAAAGTTACACTATGACATTGCGCACGTAAGTAGAATGTAGAAACATCAGCCATTAATTAAGATAGAATAATTACAGTAATTAATTTAATTGTATGAAATGCCTTGCATGAATCTAGATAATTCGTATTTAACTCTGTTGGAAAAATGCATGCATTCTGGCCAAGTTTATGAATGTCGTCTTGTATTTTATTTTTCTTCGACCAGGTACTATGCCAACCATGGGGATATCTGCCGTTGAAGTTTGCAGAACGAAAACATCTACCCGAGTATCTTCCCTGACATTTAATGTAGACGGAAATGCATGCATGTTACTAATCTAATCTGATTTGTTAAGCCTTTTGATCAGCGCGGCACGGTGGTCTATCGGTAACGCTTTTGGTCAACAATCATGCGGTTATGGGTTCGACTCAGTGTAACGACCGTGGACAAGTTGTTTGCGCACAACGTGCCTCTGTCACCAAGCAGTATAATTTGGTACCGGCATAAAATGGGAAGTAAACGACAAGTCCTGAGATGTGCTGGCCCCATTTCCTGGAACTTGGGGTTAGTCCATTGCCGGCTCTAGGGCCTAAGGAAAATGGAAATGAGCGCATCCCCTACGTCTCACTAGTGGGATATGGGATACTTTACTTTTTCTTTTCTTATTTTTTTATCAGCGACACAAGGAGTTCCTCTTTGAAGGTGCGGTGTATGCTTTATCTTAAGAAACCGCTACATTTGCCTTATCTTATTATACCTTACTTTGCCTTACCGTAATTTACCCTAACTATATAGTCATGGGTTTTTGGTGTCGTAGTCATCATCAATATCATCATTATCGTCGTTATTATATGGTCATCTTTTGTGTCAAAAATTTATTGGGTTGCAACTTCAATTGCTATATAGGAGCTACTCAAGTCAAGTTCATCACAAATTTGTGTACGTATGTATGTATCTGCGCATTTCATAGCGTGTTTTATGAACCTCATAACTAAGTGGGCAGCTAATTTTAGTTACCGTAGCTGCTCTAACTTGAACGTAGTAACATTACTGTCCTGGTTAGCTACGTTGGTTAAAGCGTACGCCAAGGTGCCTCTGTGCGCGAGGATGACGGTTCGCACACCGAAAATAGCTTTATTTCAGAGATCTGAATCTCGGGTTAGCATGGTCCGTACACGGGGACCTTAAATGGTGTGACACCCATTAAAACGGGCAACGATGGTGAATGATCTCGCCTGGTTAATTTTTAAAAAAATGAGCAGTATCGAGGCCATACTGTCACTATAGAAAAACGTGTACATTTACATTTACTTAACTGTTAATTTTCAGTTTTCTTTAAGCATCGAATTGCAGGTGAAGCAAAGTGGTTACTGGTGACTAGTACCTGTGACTTTTGGCTTGTATCAGCAGCAGTGGATGACTGATGGTAGTTACCATACCTACTGTAACTTAACCTATCAGCAGTTATACCACTGATGCGATACAGCTGTTTTCCTGCTGAACTAACACGAAACAACCCGACCAACGTATCAGAGAAAAACAGTGTAACAGCTGACGGGATTATGAACAGCAAAACCAGCGACTCACTTTACATGGACCTAAAAATGTTAGTGTTTTGACAATATATTCATGAAAACATATTCAACACATTCAGTCAAAATAGCAATTGAAACAAAATTTAAATAGCAGAGAAATTATTCATTGCAACAGAGGAAATGTAGTACTGTATTTCAATTGTATTGCAATGGAAATGATAATTTACTTGGCGCCTCGTAAAACGAAAAATATTCTGGTGACCCGAGTCATTCCTGCAATATTATATAAATCAGTTAATATGGCAAGTAATACTAAAAATAAACAGTGTACAGACATAGATTGTTAAAGGCGGTTTGCACACACATCTGGTTCGCTTGTTTATTTTGAAGTATGGGAAATGTTTTTCTTTCCAGTTCCCCGGCTTCAACGTGGACTTTTGATCTTTGTAGGGAGGACATTTTCAAATTACAGTTGTATTGTATTTAGATATACTTAATCTAGTCAAGTCTGATCTAAAGATTTTCATATCGCCATTATCATAATGCACTAACACCCATCAAACGATGATAGCTTTGCATGTTATCCAGTTGAAATCTGAGTGGTCATGGATACCATATCGAAGACTATGGTGTTTAAACCGAAATTTTATCTTATCCCAACAAACTTCCTGTAGTGCAGCAATTATGGAAAGTCGCCGAACACCGTCTTTCCTGGTATTCCAACAGAGTGGTCTTGTACACAATTATTGTGATCATTTCAGAACAGCGTTCCGGCAATAATTAGAGCTGTTAAACAAGAAGTGGTTAATTAGATGCAAGTAGGTCGCTTCCCGAGGTACTTATCGTGACGAATTGGCGCCGTTGTTTTGTGGAGGAGCCTGATTTAAGTCTTGGTCATTTGCCGACCACGTGACGCTCATTACGGGTCGGCAGATGACTTAACAATCTGGCTTCGCTTTTGACTACGCAACTAGTGTAATAGTCCAACTGTCAACACCAGTTACCGTGTTTAGCGAGCACTTCGCTGGCGTGGATATTCTCAAACTACAGCGGAACTATACGCCAAATACGTTGAATATTGTGCTAATGACCCGTAACGAAGGGTTTTCGTCACTCGAAGCACAAATTATGCAATGTGAGTATCACAACTGGATCATAATATGTCACCAATATGGCCACATTACTTATTCCTGTCTATTCATAAGCTTTGCTTCAAACTTACATGTTATTATCCTAAGCCTACGTTTAGGTCTAATGCGCTATTTGACTAATTTGCTCATGCATATCGTACACACAATGTTAACTATATACACATATACATTCATACATTCATATGCATACATATATACATACATATATACATACATTCATTCATTCATACATACCTTATATAAATTCATACATGCATACATATGCATGCATACATTTATTCATACTTGCATACATACGTGCATGCATATACTGAAGGAGACCAAAGGCTCTGAACATTTTGCTTCCGATTTCGAATATCAATAACCATTGGTTGATTGGAGGCGGACGGAACGGACCATCGGAGACGGGATGTGACGCTCATCGATCACACGGGATCACCTGGTGTCAGCACTGATAATCCATTAGCAATTCGTCGGGCGTGCCACTCGTAGCCAGAAAAACCACAAGCATAACATATTAGGGATTTATTGTGCGCTGTTGTCTATCTATCTTGGTCGATGGTCTTCTGCCTGTTCTGCTGGCCCTCTCGTTGATTGATTGGAATGACTGACTGACTGATTGAATGCCTGATTGATTGATTCATGCATGCATTCGTTCACTCATTCATTCACTCATTCATTCATTCGCTTGTTCACTACTCTCGCGTTCGTTCACTCAGTCTTTCACTGAGTTAATCAATTGTTCATTTATTCGTTCATTCAGTTCTTTTCAATCATTCAGTCTTTCTATCAGTCAGGCAGTAAGTCGAACCAGAGCTGCTATTAGATTTGAGAAGTATCAGAGAGAGAGAGAGAGAGAGAGAGAGAGAGAGAGACAGACAGACAGACAGACAGACAGACAGAGAGAGAGACAGAGAGAGAGACAGAGAGAGAGACAGAGAGAGAGACAGAGAGAGAGAGAGGAGAGAGAGAGAGACATGTTGCAAGTTTTCTCTTCCAGATGCTTTACCCAGCGAACGAGGCCATTATTTAAGCAAGGGCACTGGTGTTACATTGTCGGTGGGAAAATCAGGCGACAGATGGCAGGTGTACAAATGCTTTGTGATGTACTTCTACGGCTTTTCCAGTTCGGGTTTTTAAATGATGTTTGATTTTGCCACTCTGTGGAAATTTTTTGTTATATAATTCACCTTTCACTTTTAACGTCACTTTTCCTTGTTATTGTTTCTTGCTTCGACCTTCAGGTCTTCAACAAAAAAATATGCAAAACCCAGTATTTTTCACGATTTTCCACACGACGGAGGAATCTATCGTGAGTTATAAATTGTACATCAAAGGAAGATTGGAAGCAACAAAAAAGGAAGATCAAGAATCACGATATTGGAATTAGGAGTTCTTTGATATTGACCTCAGTATGTTGACTGATATGTCATGAGGATGTTACATTCATTTTCGGAAAAATTTAGAATAAAACTTCAGTTTGTCCAGGTAGCCCTGAGAGCCATTTACAGACCTATAAGAAGTAATTTATGAACTGCCCACGATAGACGGTCGACACCATTCCGGAGACTCTGCTTCTGCTTCACCAACTCAGAAAATGACAAGGACATGCTGTCCTAAGCCTGTTCAAACATTCTGAGGAGGCCACCCGCTACAGGTCGCGCGATCCAAAATGGCGGCTGGGCTTAAACAGAAAATGTCCACACCCCGCTGAAACCACTCACACTCCGAGACAGACCAGAAAAATTACATCAAAACCCGTAGAAAGAAATACAAATAACAACAATAACGAGACAATTTACAACAAGCAACGACAACAATCTAAAAATTAAACCTAGTGTAAAATGGGGTACTTCTCAGTCACTGTTTATGACCTTGGCATTGAGTTGGATCAGGAGCTCTCTTTTAAGGCTCGGGTACATCGTCTTTGTCGTAGTTGCTACTACCAGCTACGGCAACTTCGCGTTGTCTCACGTTCTCTCTCAGTCACCTCATCTAAGACTCTGGTTCATGCATTTGTCACTAGTCGGTTGGATTACTGCTCTTCTTTATATGTTGGACTCCCTGATATACGGCTTTTGTGCCTGGAACGTGTGTTGCGGGCGGCTGCACGGCTTATTGGTGGCATCTCTAGGTTTGGTCATGTCTCTGATTTCATGCGAGATGAGTTGCACTGGCTTCCTATGAGTCAGCGCATCCACTATAGGGTCATCGTCTTTGTTTGGAACTCCTTGTTGTGTATTGCCCCCTCTTACTTGAGGGAGCTTTGCCTACTGTCGGTCGAATTTGGGACGTGCTTCTCTTCGCTCCACTGCTAGTGGTAATCTACTAGTGCCCCGCGCTCGCACCTCGACCATGTAGCGTCGTGCTTTCTCTGTTGCTGGCCCGACCCTCTGGAATGGACTTCCTGTTACTCTACGTCTTCTGCCCCGGGATTTTACTTCTATCTTCTATTCTTCTCTTAAGACTGTTCTCTTTCGCCGAGGTTGGTTTGGGAGCGCTTCTGAGTAGTTTTCTTGAAGGGGCGCTAAATAAGTGTTCTGTATAATAAAAAAGGAGTAGAATAAAATAGAGCAACTGGTGTAGCAAATAGTTAAATCATATAGCATAGTTTATATATGCTACTTTCAAACTGTGTGATTCTATCTGAATAGAGTACAAAGTCTTATCCCTCACCTACAACACACTTCAATCCTCCCAACCCTCCTATCTTCGTCAATTATTTACTATCCAACCACTCCGTTCAACCCGCTCCTCATCTGTCCTAACACTTCTTCGCCCTCCCGTCACCTCATCCTTAAAATTTGGAAATCGCTCGATAGCCATAGCTGCCCCACCCCTTTGGAATAAACTCCCGCCAGAATTGCGACAGTTGTCTGGTCAATCATACGAACTCACCAACACTTCACCTCTTTCAGTTTCTGCGCAGGTCTTTCACTCAAGACTGAAAACACTTCTTTTCCAGAAATCTTATCCTGATTCTTCCTCTTCCTCTTATCTCTCTTCTCGCTTCAATTTCGAACAGCATCCACGTAGCCGTCCGACTGTCTGAGTGCCTGACTCCTGGATCTTGACCCTTTTGCCTATCGATTTTGTTTTGACTGAGCGCCTGTGATTAAGCTGGTTCCCGCGACTTAGCTTTCGTTGAGCGCTGTAGAAATCTCGAGATTACGATTACGATTACGAATAGAGTAAGGATTACGATTTGAGCGAAAGGTCGGGGTTCAAATCCCGCAAGGATAGAAATTTGTTTAGAAAGTTTGGCTCCACTTGCGCCCCGTAGAGTAGGCCTAGTCAGATATAATGATTACACTAACCGTATGCTGTCAGGGACAGTTCAAATAACTGGAGTTCATACTATTTTTGGAATATCTATTTTACTTAAATGGGGTTAGTTACAAGTCATACGATTTTTGAGTCTATTATTACGTTGTTTTTAATTCACACATTTTCGGGCGTGGTTCGCAGCTTTGTGACGTTGTATCCGAGGGGAACTGAATTTTTGACGAAATGTGACAAGGGGAAGAGGCTTAGCAGAGTCCGTACACGTGGACTTAAATGACGGGGCGCCCGTTCAAACGGGCAGCGGTGGTGAAGGATCTTACCGGATAAATTCATTGAAAATGAGCAAGTACAGGGCCATACGGTCACTATAGAACACTGTGTACATTTACATTTATATATATAGAAAAACGTGTACATTTATATTTAACGAAGATGAACGTTTTCTTTAATCGCAAGATAGCAGAAACATCGATAATCCAACTTCAACTTGCAGCTCTTTGGTTTTTATTTAACGCCATTTTGATGAGACTGACAAAGGAGAAGATTCATAAATATACTTTTTGGTTATCTTACTTGCTTATTTGGGTTATATTCACGTATTTAATTAATTTACAATTCATTAATACCATATTCCAACCATAATTTTACAATCCAAATATTATTAGAAATCTCGTTTCCTTATTACGCATTATTACTAAGGATTGCACTTTGGGTTCCGTATTTCTGGTTTTTGCGCTTGAGAGGTAAGAAGTCATTTAGACATTTTCTGGGCTCTTTCTCTGACTTAATTTTATGTACGTTTTACCAAACTGACAATTTTAATAACTCATGAATGTCGTCAGCAGTATGCGAAATTCGGTGATAATATAGCGCATCCATTTCTGCTGTTAGCGGAGAACGACTAGACTTTAAAGAAGACAATCTTACTTATCGGTAGTTTGTTTTGTGTAGGCTACCTACTGGTGTTACCCATATTTCTCCAATTGAACCACAGTAGCTGTCAGTTACATCCCAGCATACCTTTACTTTACTATTGCCCCTACATTACTTTTCCAAAAAACCTTATCCTGATTCTTCCTATTCCCCTTATCTTTTTCTCGCTTCAGTTTCAAACACCATCCACCATAGCCATCCGACTGACAGCCTGACTTCTGGATCTTGACCTGGGTTTGATTAACCCTTTTTTGCCTATCGATTTTGTCTTGACTAAGCTCCTGTGAATAAACTGGTGCCCACGACTCAGCTTTCGTTGTGCGCTGTAGAAATCTCTAGATAACAATTATGATCTATGCTTTTCGAGTCATCAGACGTGGAAAGCTGCCTGTATTAGTTATCTTAAACCAAAAATGTTTCCATCTACGAAGATTAGATTTTAAAAATATCTTAAGCACAGAAGCATGTTGCAGCATTTATGTTCCAAAAGCATTTTATAACAAACAGGACTGTTACACAAACCCACTGATGATACTATATGTGGTGGATGGAAAGCTTAGGTGACAAGGCAGAGGGCTGAATACCTGCCTCTTATGCCAAGCTGTAGAAGTGAGGTCACTGAAACTGTACACATATGATTCATTGTCAGATGCTTTGTCTTCATTTTTTGGTTTCTGCTGCTGTTTTGGAAAATCTTCCTTTTTCCATTGTTTCCATTATTCTTTTGATGATAATTAAAAGGGAGTGTGGTTCTGTTAAATTCCAAGTCTTGGTCAATTCCACAGTAGTGTAGAAACCAGTACAGTTACTAATTTTGTAATGTTTTTGACTGTTTTCAAGTTCTGAAGATGACTGCAAGAAACCATAATGAGGAAAAACGATGGGAGTGTGAATTTTGTAACAAAACATATGCACAGAAGTTTTATCTTCAAATCCACGTAAGAACACACACTGGAGAAAAACCATACAAATGTGAACTTTGTAACAAAGCATTTACACAAGGTGGTAGCCTCAGTTGTCATATGAAAACCCACACTGGAGAAAAACCATACGAGTGTGATTTGTGCCAGAAAACATTTGCACATAGGAGTAACCTGGAAAGGCACAGAAAAGGTCATGCTGGCGATAAACCATATATCTGTGGTTTGTGTCATAAAGCATTTACAAAGAGGCACAATCTGAAATACCATTTAAGAACCCACACTGGGGAACGACCATACAAGTGCGGTTTATGCCAGAAAGAATTTGTACATAATGAAGTTCTTAAGAAGCACATGAGGACACACACTGGAGAAAAGCCGCATAAAAGCAGTATGTACAACAATGCCCTAGATTGTAACATTCACCTGAATGAACATGAAATGATCCACACAGCGAATAAGCCAGATAAGTGTCAAAGCGTTGGGACAGGCGTGGCAGATATACATCATGGAAATAGTTCTGGTCAGCAATTCAGCATACAGGCTGCTTATGATGACTTTATTGACAGAATAGTGTTGTCAACAATGGAATATATGAGAAACCTTTCATACAGGCAGAGTTTAATGTCTGTTCCTGCTGAAGAACAACATTCCGTAGATCAACTGACGACTAATGCTAATATAAACCATCTCAGTTTGAGACCATATGGTTGTGGATTGTGTGATCAAATGTTTGCAGATGAAAAGGAATTTATAGAACATTGTTATCGACACTACTGTGATGCTCCTCAGAAAGATACATTTCTTGAACTATTTGAAATGCACCTTGGGAATTATTTTCTTTAAACACAAAAGCATTTCCTAGTGTAGACCTGCAAATATTTTGCGAATTATGTCAAACATTAGCTGGATGGTTACCACCACTAGCAGAAACCGTTACTTCACTCCCTAAACCCTGACGTATAAAGTTAATTTCTGTGATGCTTGCTTCTGTATGCAAATTTATATGTGTCTGGGCATCAGAGTTATTTCTGATGTGTCTGCCACAGTTTTTCTATAGTTATCAATTTTTCTGACTACTTCTTGTCAACCCAGCCACAATTTAGCAATGATCTGCCTGCTGTACAGGTCCGTCTATAAATTGGAACATGTCACTGTAACTCCAATTGCATGGACAGTTATGAACTTTCAGCAATGAGACATTTGTGACCAAGAGTCTGACTTTTAAGAATTTTCCCAGATGAGTAGAAGCTCAGACAATGTCTGCTATGCATATCAGAGGATTAAACACGATAAATGCAAAGTGTGTAGGAGCAATGGCAACATGTATAGTGTCAACAGTTTACAAGCTGACTGCTTAATACCAGTACTGTAATAGCTATGGTCAAAAATTTTTATGTTGTGATTACAGAATGTTAAGATGTTTGATGAATTGCTAACGTATACTGTTATGGTAATCATTGAATTATGAGGGGGGGTATGAACGTACTGAATGTATTGCTGACCTTCATCATGTGTGTCAAAACAATGTAAATCTAAGTGTAGTCTAAACAGTTCTTACCAGTAACAAAATAAAATGTAACACATTATTGTACTTAAGTAAGAGTTTTAGTACTTTTACTTGTAGAGAAGTACAAACATTTGAAACACTAGTAGCAGAGTAATATTTGAACAGCCTCACAGTACTTTCATTCAGTTAAAAGTGATGCTTAGCCATACAGTACTCCTTACTTTTATGTGCAAGGCACAGGTGTTGGCCATGTAGTGGTAATAATTTAGCTGCTGTTTGATCAAAGGATTGAATACATGCACATGGAAAGTGGAAAGTGGCATTGACTGATTGCTGCACCGAGTGTCAGATAGTTTGAAATTGTCGGACCAGTCGTGGGTGGGAGAATTGGGGTATCCACACCGAGTATGCTACACACTAGGTAAAATTGTAACATACTTGAAGCAACTAAGGAACACGATGTGAGTTGTATTTAAGCCCTCGGAGTTTAAGCTTGTTCTGTTCAAATCAAAGTGTTTTATTCATATATTCATATGTTGTACCAATCAGCATTATTATATGGAGTTCAGTTTCACTTTTTGACCCTATCACGGGAAGAGCTAAATGGCTGCCCTTGGAAGGAACAGAACATGACATAGGAGGAAAGACCAAGATAGGCATATTATTGATGAAGCTCTAAGATGCAAGGGAGGAGATGATGAGTGAGTTGACACGGTTGCAGGATGGCAAAAATGTCTGATTTTACCCTTTGACATGGGCTCAAGTCTGAATAAGTTCTAACTTCTGAGTGAATACAAGTACTTGTTGTTTTGCTCATTTTTTTCTACAGTTCTCTTAACATCTGCTCGTTTCCTTGAAGTCTGATATTCAAATTGGCTAGATATTTGTTTATGACAGTCAAATCATTCAATATCTTTAACTAGCTGTCTATGAAAAACTCGGTTTCACAAAGCTTGACAGGCAGGATGAACATAATTGTACGAGCTGGATGTACTGTAACTCGCGGGCCGTAGTTAGGTTGGACAAGCCGGGCTTAAACACTTTGACCCCAATTACTTGCCGTATTTGTGAGACAATTGTCATCCAGAGTCTTCAGAGTGACATCGACAATCAACACAGAAATCAGTTTATCTAGCAACGAAACAGCACTTCTATAGTGACGAATTCTAAAAAAAGACCTACTAGTGCCCGTTTGTCAGCATAACCATGTTCTGCAAAACCGTTGTTCGGCTGTTGTTAACATTCATCGTCCACATGCTCTGCAAACTTTCAGTTGGCAGGAGAATCTG
Organism: Norana najaformis; assembly: GCA_964023275.1. Lineage (NCBI taxonomy): Eukaryota > Metazoa > Annelida > Clitellata > Crassiclitellata > Hormogastridae > Norana > Norana najaformis. The sequence goes on from OZ029924.1 coordinate 1,190,461, forward strand.
TAACTTGGTGCATGTGAGAGTCTGCCAGTGAAGACTTTTCCAGCTATTCTGTCTTCATTTGCCTGATCGTCTCAGTATTGTCTGGGTTTATTAGTCAAAAAAAAAACACTGAAGCAGAATCATGCATGCACAGAGGAGAACTCCTCAAAGTTGACCTTGCTAGGCTGATCATTTGAGGACTTTAAAGTTGAGTATCATCGGTGCACTACTGTAACTGATCTATGTCGGAAATAATGATATGGCAAACAATCAAAAGCAAGGTACAGATATTTTTGACAACAGTCTTCAGCTGGATCCCAGACTGTTCCTAATAATGCATAAGAAACATCTTGAGGTTAACTTTAAAACTAAGAACTATCCAAGAGCGATCATTCAGACAAATATCATTGCATGTTGTTTCCGCTGTTAACAGTTGACAGAAGAAACTGAAATAATTGAAAATTATTATTATGGATCATCGTTCTACCCATACTCGATTTCCACGATTTTCATACATTCATTGCATGTAAACGAGAGAGTAATGTTCAATCGCCAGAGGGACACATTTATAAATCCAACTTCTATTTAAAACTTTTTGTTTTAGTATCAACGCCATTTTAACTAAACGCACAAAGGAATTATTCAGACTTCATCCGACGTTTCTCAATTGTTACAGTATACAGCTTCAGGTGAGTTGAAATTTCCCCTTGTCTATTTAAGCATATTCTGTTATGTATATCTTGAGAACTACAAGCCGAAATAATTTTATAAATCGTATGGCCATATTTTGTATACTGAGGTACTTACGCCACGTTTTTATGTCAGAACTTCTTGTTTTAATAAGATCAGGCAGAGACGGAGCAGATATTTTGTCTGTTATGTCAAATCAAGTCAGGTCACCAACAAATCTTGTATATGACTGTCTGTCGGAGCTAATTTAACACAGACTGGTTTTCTTCCAAGCATTTCGCAAAAATAAAGTATTCCATCATATGACATCTCAACATTCTAGATTTGACGACCTCAGAATTACGATAGTGATATAATAATATTATTGTTGGTCTTCCTTTTTTGATTTCCTTCCATTCTGTCTTCGATGACGAATCTTTAGGAGTTCCCACTAGTTTAATTGTGAAATTTCAAACTCCTGGTAGATTAGACTTGATGTCCAGTGCTATACAATGCAACTGTAATTTCATATCTCCTTACTAAGTTCAGAAGTGCACATTGAAGCCAGATAACAGGAAATATTCAGCCATAAACAGACTGAAAAAAGCAAGTTTAGAGCTTAGAGCAAAATATAGTCTCTGCGTGTATGTATGTATCAGAACACTTGATATAGCGCCCTTTAAGTTCCTCACAAAGGCGCTGTGATGCTCTCGGTAATAGAGTTGTGAACATCAAGATATAGAGAGTTCCAGTGGAAGGACCAGCAACTGTGAATGAATGCCGACCAAATACAAGATGTGTTTCAGGAGCAATACTCTTTCCAGAAGATGATGATCAAATAGAGGATCAGCCTTTAGAGAGTGGAAATAATAACATTAATTAGAAACTTATAATGTGCCATTGTCTAATCTGCAAGGCATCAAGCGATGGTGCATCAAAACTAAGCCGCAATCAGTTCGACATCCAGGTCAGTCCAATGAGAAAGAGAGGGAGCGTATGGTGGAAAAGCAATTTGAAACAGGTAAGTCTTAAGTTGAGAATGAAATGACAGAAGTGACTGAACAGAACAAACAGACACATGGAGAGAGTTCCAAAATTTAGGTTCAGCAATGGAAAAACCCATTTACCCAGAACAGTTTTATTCCAAGGTATGACCAAGAGAATGACAATCAGATGACCTTGCAGAATAGTGATAAGTCATGGGAATAAGGACTGATTTTAAGTATTGTGGTTGGCAGGAGTTCAATGTTTTGTAAACTGTAAGTCCCAATTTGAAACAGTTTCTGTGCTGAACAAGAAAGCAATGTAAAGATTTAAGCACTGGGGCTATATACTCACATTTTGAAGTATTTGTTATGGCTCTAGCCAAGGAGTTCTGAGCTCTTTGGAGTTTCTGCATGCTTGACTTTGTGATACTAACAAGAAGCAAGTTACAGTAGTCAGGGCGCCTGGAGACCAATACGTTTGCCAAGGAAACTCTAGAAAATAAGGGGACATAAAGTCTAATTCTGTGTGTGTCACAAATATACATGTATGTTAACTTACAAATACCATTTACATATTTTGTGAGAGACATAGTAGAATAAAAACAACACCCAAGTCTCAAGCAGGATCAATCAGCACAACAAGTATGTCACCTGGTTTTAATGATTTAAGCCATTCAAACTTCTTAAGTCGCTGTGGAGTGCCCAGTAGTAGAAATTCAGTGTTTGCTGGGTTTAGGAAGAGTTTATTTCCTGCCATCCGAGACTGCAATTCCTCAAAGGCATCAGACAGCAGCTTGCACAGATGAGCAGCAAGACTAACTGTCAAGTGAAATGTAGATTTGGGTATCATCTGCATAGAAATGATATCCCAGTGAATGATTGTCCAGTAATGTACCTAAAGGTGTGGTGTATAATGTGAACAAGAGAGGACCAAGTACAGAACCCTGAGGAACACCACAGGTCAACAAAGCACTAGCTGAATAAAATGATCCATTTAAATATACTGATTGCGTGGGCTGAGATAAGTAGCAAACCAATGTAGGGCAGAATCAGAAACCTCAAACTAGTGCTGGAGACGATGCAAAAGGAGAGAATGGTCCACAGTGTCAAAGGGAGCAGATAAAGAGGACAAGAGTTGTCACCTCACCCTTATCCATGGAGCACATTATATCATTATGAACAGCAAGAAGTGCGGATTCGGTTGAATGAAACTTGCGGTAAGTGGACTGAAATGGACAGATTATCAAGTTGGAAGATAGGTGGGTTTGCATACGATTCAAAACTACCCATTAAAGAATTTTAGATACAAAATTTAAAGCCTGATATTAGACAGGTCATCCTGGTCTAGAGAGGATTTCTTTAGCATATGATCAACTATGGCAGGAGCAAAAGCAGATGGGAAGGATCCCTCAGGCAGGGAGAAATTGAAAATTTAAGGACCGGGCAATAGTTGGACCCAGGACATCAAAGCATTTTTTAAGAAAAGATCTAGGGATGGTGTCAATAAGACAGTTTTTGTTAAGTGAAGAACATATGAAGCTGCAAACCTCTGCAAGAGTTGTTGGCTGAAAGTAGTCTAGGACTGGAGGTGAAGAACTAGGATGAAGAAATCTATCTGATACCAAAGAACCAACAAATTTCAGCCTTATACCAGAAATCTTATCAGCAGAAAACGTTAAAACTTTACTGGTCACCTCTTGGGTGACCGAGAACACAAAGTAAAGGGTAAATTTAACTTCTGTCTGTGTAATAACTTATTCAAAGCTATCCACAAAGTTTTTGGTGGTGTAGAACTTTCAGCAATTAAATTTGTTAAATATTCGATTTGGCAGATGACACAAGTTTGTGCACAAGTTTGCACTGTTGCTTAAACCTGTTATGGTCAGAGGGAAGATGAGAGTGATGCCACCAACACTCTAACCGACTTCTGCGATGCCTAGCTTCAGAAATTGGACTGGAACTGCATAGCTAGCTCATTAGCTGTTTGTGCAGGAGCTAACCACAACGCAAATGTTAAGATATCATGCTTCAGCTTGTTTAAATCAATATATGCCAAGGGAAAAATTTAAAAGTTTTATAGTTTGGGGGCAGTTTAAATGGGAAGTCAAATTTTAAGAAAATTGCAACATGATCTGATAGATAAGACTGAACAGGAATGACAGAATTAAGCATTTTTGAATCAAAATGAGTTATTAACGCATCTAAGGTTTGACCTTTATTATGTGTCAGAAAGGTAAGTTGTTCATGTCAAACCCTTCCAATATATAAAGAAATGATGAAGAATAATGACCAGCTACATAAAAAAAATGAATATTAAAGTCACCCATAATAACTGTTTCAAAGGGGGGAAATCAAATATTCAAGTAGTGACTAGAATTCATTAAGAAAATCAGTCAGAGAGAGGGATGGTGGCCAATACATACCTGGTATTTACAAGCAACACATGTTTGTTGACAGAAATGAGAGTAGCAGCCAGGACTTCAAATCCCTTGGGTACAGGAATAGGCAAGGTGAATTTGTGCAGTGGCAGGTATGACTTAAGAAGAAAGGCTAGCACATCACTTTTACCGTTGCACTGAGGCCCATTCAGCACAGAGAAAGTTGGGAGAGTAAGATCAGAAATTAAGGGCCAAATAATATGCAAGGAATGCTCACAAAGAAAATTTTTTAGATCAGCAGCTATATTACAAAGGGAACAAATGCTTAATTGACCAATATCCAAACTTTGAAATCTGACAAGTCCGGAATTTATTTCAACATCACCAGCCAAAAGAAGCGACAGAGACAAATACATAGACAACATATGACATTTAGCAGATGTTCTACGTGAAATTACAATCAACCCAGGGCGAAATTTAAAGTTACTAGTAATTAGATAGCAGCAGGACATATGACTGAATTGAAATTGCAATTCCAGGAATCAGATAAAATGAATGGGCTTGAGCCAAGTAAGTTCCAAAACAGACTAGACCGTAATGATGCTTGAGTAAATCTAGCAAAAATCTAAATCTAGAAATAGGAATGATTAGTAGGATGGATGATTTGCACGTGCTTTGTAAGTAAAAAGTGCCATCTTGAAGCAGATACACTGAGATACAGAAAGCCAGTGTAGAGAACAGAGAGCAGCTGTGATAAGTTTTCAGTAAGAGAGTCATACACATATTCATGCAGCCTGGTGCGTGAAATCTAGCTAAAGGAAACAGTGTGCAATCATAGAGACCATATAGTTTACAGTTGCAGTGGTCGAATCTTTTCAGAATAGGGCTTTGTATCATTGTTTTCAAGATCCTAACAGTGCATCAAATTTAAGATCTAGGTGTGGGTCTGGCGATGTCTTTTGGGGAATGTGCCTTCCTGTTTGCTTGAGCTTTGTTGGCCTGTTTACAGTTTGGCTGGATGTGGTAATCTTCATTCCGTGACCCGAGGCAAAATTGTTGTTACTTTTGCATGCACTACAAGGATGCAATGTCATGCCTTTTTGGTGGTTGGGCCCTCTCCGTGGAATGACCTCCCTCTTAATCTGCATGTCCTTCCAATAGTTAAAAACTGTTCTCTTTTGCTGGAGCCAGGCTGGGAGCCTCTCAGGGTATACTACTTGAAGGGGCGCTATATAAATGTTTTGAATGAATGAATAAATTAATGAACAGCAGAGGAAGGGGTAAGTAAAGAGGAGGAAGTGGAGTGACAGGTCACTGCATTGCAAGAACTTAAAGGACTGGTCAGAACCGATGAACTCGCATTTGTAAGGGTTAAGTTTGAGCTGCACAGAGAGAGTCCACATCATGGATGTTATCTAGGCAGGTGCAAAGTTTCTTGGTAGCATCTGTGACCTCATTTATTCGGAGATATACATAGTTGGGTGACATCGGCATAGACTTGAATTTCCATGCCATGATGAGAGGCAGTTACAGACAGTGCAAGGGTGTAGAAGATGAACAGCAGGAGCCCTAAGACTGAACCTTGAATGACATCTCAGAACCAGTGTGAACGAACTGAACATGGTTAGAAGGGTAGGAGAAAATCCAACTGAGGAATATACGAGAGGTGCAGGAGTTTTGCAGGACTGATTTGTAAATCAGAGAAGTCAAGAAGTATTAAGGCATTTACCTATCCCTAGTCAGCAGCAAGGACAATTTAGTAAATTTTAATGTAGTAAAACTACTAACACAAAATACGTCTTCCTTCTGCTTCTTCTTTTAAGACCATGGACTCATCGCCTGTTGGTGACAAGAGCATGCTTCACTGTAGATCTCCACTGTCTGCTGTCCTGTGCTAACAGACTCAACTTGTGCATGTCCATCCCGCACAAGCCCCTGTGTAGTCTGTTTGATCTACCTCTGATCTCTCCGCCATCCGTCATTCCAAACACCACTTGTTTGACCATCCTGGTGTTATCCATTCTGGAGATGTGTCTAAGGAGATTTAGTTTCCTTTTCATTACTTCCTGCACGATGTTTCTTGTGCAAACTCACTCGTCTTCGCACCTCAGCGTTTGTGATTTTCTGTTGCCATCTGATGTGTAATATCCATCTGTAACACCTAATCTCAATTGCCAGTAAACTACGCTTGTCTACAAAATACTAGTTATGTAAAATGTAAAATGTTTATGACTGTGTTACAGAATAGAAGATGAATGCATGTCATCCGTAATCAGGAAAAATCATATGAGTATAAATATTGTGAAAAGGAATTTGCATAGAACTGGAGTCTGAAACTCCACATAAGGACCTGCACCATAGGGAAACGGTTCAAGAGCAATTTATGTCACAAGCATTTGTACAGAAGAGTAAACAGGAATGCCACACAAGAACAAACAGTGAAGGCAAAACCTATGGGAGCAAGCTTTTTCATCAGGGATTTGCACAGAAGGATATACTGGAAGATTAAACAACAAAACACACTGGAGAAAAACTATTACAGTGCAATTCATGTTATAAATCATTTGCACAAAAAAGTAAACTCAATGACCTTATAAGAACTCTTACTTGAGAATAATCCTACTTGTGCAGTTTGTGTCACAAAGCTTTTGCACTGAGAGGCTCTCTAAAATGCACTTCAAAACATACACAGGAGAAAGGACGTACCAGTGTGAGTTGTGTCACAAATTATTTGCACATAAGGGCCACCTAGAAGCACATATGAGAAGCCACAGTGAAGAAAGGCCATACAAGTGTGATTTGTGTCACAAAGCATATAAACACAAGGGTAAACTCGTCGACCATACGAGGACCCACACTGGAGAAAAACCCTACCTGTGCAATTTGTGTCACAAAGCATTTTCACTGAGAAACTCTCTAAAAATGCACATGAAAACACACACTGGAGAAAAGCCATACAAGTGTGATTTGTGTCACAAAGCATTTGCATATAAAGGTTCACTAAAACTCCATACAAAAAACCACACAGGAGAAAATCCACATAAGTGCAATTTATGTCACAAGGTATTTGCACAGAAGGACATCTTAGAAGCACATATAAGAACCCACACTGGAGAAAAACCCTACTTGTGCAATTTGTGTCACAAAGCATTTGCACTGAGAGGTTCTTTAAAAATGCACATGAGAACACACACTGGAGAAAAGCCATACACGTGTGATTTGTGTCACAGAGCATTTATGCATAAAGCTACACTAAAATTCCATACAAAAACCCACACAGGAGAAAAACCGCACAAATGCAATTTATGTGACAAAGCATTTACACACAAGGGTAAACTCAATGACCATATAAGGACCCACACTGGAGAAAAACCCTACTTGTGCAATTTGTGTCATAAAGCATTTGCACTGAGAGGCTCTCTAAAAAGGCACGTGAGAACACACACTGGAGAAAAGCCATACAAGTGTGATTTGTGTCACAAAGCATTTGCATATAAAGGTACACTAGGAGTCCATACAAAAACCCACACGGGAGAAAAACCACACAAGTGCAGTTTATGTGACAAATCATTTCCACGGAAGAGTAAACTGGAAGTCCATATAAGGACCCATACTGGAGAAAAACCTTACTTGTGCAATCTGTGTCACAAAGCCTTTGTTGAGAAGAGTAATCTGGAAAAACATATAAAGATCCACAGTGGAGAAAAATGCTACTTGTGCAATTTGTGTTACAAAGCATTTGCACTGAGTGGCTCTCTCAACATGCACATGAGAACACACACTGGAGAAAGACCATACAGATGTGAATTGTGTGACAAGGCATTTAAACAGAAAGGTGCATTGGAAAGCCATATGAGATCCCACACTGGAGAAAAACCACACAAATGCAAATTATGTCGAAAAGGATTTGCACGGAATGATGATCTTAAAGCACACATAAGAACGCACACTGGAGAAAAACCTTACATGTGTCGATTATGTCATAAAGCATTTGCAATGAACGGCACTCTTGAAAAGCACATGAAAACACACACTCGAGAAAAGCCATACGAGTGTGAATTGTGTGACAAATCATTTACAGTGAGTTGTAATCTGAAAACCCACATGAAAATCCATGTTAGACAAAATCCAAACAAGTGTGAATTATGTCAGAGTGTTGTGTCGAGCATGACAGAGAGATGCCAGTGCCATGAAAGCAAATCACATGAGAGATTTAGCATACTGACTGAAGATAAAAGCTGCGTTGCAAACAATACAGAGTTCTCAACAACAGAAACCATGAAAGACTTGTCATCTGGACCGACTATGGAACCAGTTGCTGATGAAAAATAGCTTTCTGGAGATTGCCAGTTCGTGTTGATATTAATTATTCCATTTGGAGGCCTTACAGAACTTTGTGCAATGTGTGACAAAATGTTTAAAAATTCCTTGGAATTTTTGGAACACTGTTATCAGTACTATTATGATGCCCCAAAAAAGGATACATTTCTTGAACTATTTGAAATATTCTGAATTATTATCTTGAATGACAGGAAACACTTTTTTCACAAGTACCTGGTTTCGATCTTGTCATTTTTGCATTTATAGTCATCAGCATCGACGATTGGTTGCCGCCACGTGTGGAATTGGTTAATTTTAATTCACATGGATGCATCTGTTAATATGTACTGTGCTTGTTTATTCAAACTGATCTGTGTCTTTGTGTGCTTCAGAGTTATTTCTTGCATGTCTGCCACATTTTTTGAATGGTTCTGAATATTTCTGACTAACACACTACATCGATAAACATGCAGCCACCATTTGGCATTGCTCTCGCTGCTGTACCAATCAGTAAATGTATTCTTAATGTGGCACTTGTAACTGTAATTGCTTGGACAATTTAAAGCCTGGAGTAACATGCCTCTGTGATCAGGAAATGGGAGAGTGTGGGAAAGTCAGCCACTGGAGAATTTATCTTGCTAGTTGATCATCATTCACCTAGTGACATTCATGTTCTTCACAGTCTAAAGTCATTTAGATGTCTTAGGCTGTCAAAGAACAAATTCAAGACTTTTACCTTTAACAAAACGTTCATCAAATAAAATATCCTCGGGAAAGGACTATGGATGTGCAAAAGTGTATTGTGTGCATTTCATTTTGTGTAAAAAGGTAAAGGTAAAGGTTTTGCCCATACTCGTTTCGAGTGTCGGGCCCGGTGCTGATCTCCGGTGCTAGGCCATCAGCCCTCAGGTGGCATTGCCATACATCGGCGGTAGGTGGCCAGGTCTTTCCGCTGAACCCGAGGTTACCATCGCAGTGAAACTGCTACTCATTTTCCTGCCGCCATCTAGGGAGTAGCAGAAGGCTGAGTCGACCTTTTTGTGGGGCTAGCGGGGTTTGAACCCGCTACCTTCTGCTCTTCGTGCCAGTGTGTTACCATTCTGCTATCGTGCGCCCCTTTTTGTGTGCTTTAGTTTTATAATGCAGTTTGTAGCAGGATCAATAAATTTGTATGGCTACCAGGATTTCAGACTTTAAATACTTTTGCGCTAAAACCCTATTATATAAGGACAGTTAAATCAATTTTCATTAATTTGTTCAGTGGTTTATGAGCATGCTGCCTGGGTAGATGTTGGTCTGCACAATTGTACACACGAAAAGAATATGCTTGACCTTCAATGTTAATAGGTATTCTTTCCCTTAGAGATCACATGCATGATTTGTGTCTAATCTAATCTAATTTAATGACTTCTATAGCGTCGATAGCATAGTGCTGAATAGAAGAATGACTGTGTAAAACTGATGCATGTGGAGCTGGAGGTCTCCACAGGTAGTCTCACAGAGACAGAAGCCAACATCTCAGGCTAGCACTGTCTGTACACGGGACCTTAAATGGCAAGCAGATGCCTCAAATAAAAAAATTTGTTCATTCAGTTTGAACAAAGAATTATGGCTATGGACAGATCATAGTGCCATCTAGCGAAAGAGGAGTGGAAACTAAGAAAAATGGAAAACCGCCATATGATAAATGTGAATCTGACTTTGAAAATCAATATTTGGATGTTGGAAATAGCAAAAGGATGACAAATTCAACTACAATTCGAAATCACAATCCACTGAATTGGCATTTCAGAATGCGGTTTTGCTTAGGAGTGACCACTAACTGACATCATGGGGCTATATAGGAATTTTTAAATTGGATAATATTCGATCAGAAAAGTTACGACCATCTTCTGGTAGAGGAAAAGCCTAATAAACTGTCTGACAGAAACCAGCAATGGAAGCACGCGATAAACGTAGCGTAGGTTACATTCACCAAAATGTATAATAAAGCCTAAAATTACTAGTAATGGGTGCCAAAATATAGATGCAATACAGAATGCTTAAAATGTCAGTAAACGAAAGACGGGGACGTAACTCGATAGTCCAAGTTAAACAATTAAAATATTCGTTATTCCTTTGTCTAGTTGATCAAAATGGCGTTAAGTAAAAGGAAAATGCTAGAAGTAGAAGTTGGATTGTTTAATGCATCTCACCAGGGCCCTATTATTAGCACCATAGACTATCGTAATCGTAATTCAGAGATATCTACAGCGACCAACGGAAGCCGCGCTGCGGAGGACTAGCTTATTCACATGCGCTAGATGTATATAATTATATAAACATGCTTACTTGTATCTTGTGAATAGATCACTAAGCTAATTTCCGTTAATCTCTAAATTCTGAACCTTAAAGAAAACAGACGAAATGCAAAACAGCTGTATCTGCTAAATTGGAGTAATGAGTCATGTATAATTTAAATCTTGTGTTAACCTGTTCTTTTTGCAGGCCGTTCACTCAAGATTGAAAACAATCTTCTTCGACAAATCATTTCCTGATTTCTCTTAGTATCCACCATACCTCTCAAATTCCAAACGTCATCCACTGTACAGTAGACGTGTGACTTTCTGCCTGTCTGCCTGCCTGACTTGGATCTTGACCTGGATGTATGAATCTAACCCTTCCTGCATATCGATTTTTATTGGCTGACCGCCTCTGATTAGGCAGTTTAATGCGACTTAGCTTTCAGCTGGCGCTGAAGCAATATATGGAGTTTGTGATAACGATTAGAATAACGTTATTTAAAGCAGTCGACTTTGTCATTGTTTCACCATAGAGATCACATGCTATCATTTTTTGTCAAGCGTTGTGGGTTGCGCCCTCTTGGGGAAACCGAAAGTATTCACAACTGCAGATTGATTATCAATCCATTCAAGTCAAATTCTTTTCTAGAAATCTTATCCTGATTCTTCCTCTTCCCCTTGTCTTTCTTCTCGCTTCAATTTCAAACACCATCCGTCCGACTACCTGACTCCTGGATCTTGACCCGGAACTGAACCCTTTTGCCTAGCGATTTTGTTTCGACAGCTCTTGTGAATATGCTGGTTCCCGCGACTTAGCTTTCGTTTCGCGCTGTAGAAATCTCGCGATTACGATTACATATATGCTCTTTGTACATTTATATGCATGCGGACAGTCAATACTGACTAGTCACCAGAGGGACGCAAAATCATTAATCCAACTTCTACTTAAAGCATTTCGTTTCTTTTAAAACGCCATTTTGACGAATCGTAATCGTAATTCCGAGATTTCTACAGAGCCCAACGAAAGCCACGTCGCAGGGACGAGCTTATTCACAGGCGAACTTGGACAAAGGAAAGATTCAAGAATAATTGGTTCATCTTCATACTGGTTTAGGTGAGTTGAAATCGACTGTGTCCGATTCGTTGCGCTAGGGTTAGATTTACGGTTAAGAAGAAGCAGAGGAAGAGGGTCAGATTTAGATAAAAAGCATCTGATACTCGGTGATTTGGTTTGAAAATGAAAGGAAACTTCTGTTGGCGAGATCTAGGTTCAAATTCACCGTTTGGATCGAAACATTTACTTATAAATTTAGTAGTGTTAGGATTAGGGTCTCGATCACGGAGAAGCAGAGGAAGAGAAAGATGGTCAGAATTAAATGAAAAGCATCAGATACTCGTTGAGCGTTTTAAAATGATGGGAAACTACTAGTGGGTGCCCTAGGTTCAGAATCAGCGGTTAGATTGAAACATTTAATTGGCCGTTTAATTGCGCTAGGGTTAGAGTTACGAAGAAGCAGAGGAAGAGAAAATTGTCAATTTGATAATCTAAGGCATCAGATGCACGGCGATTTGGTTAGAAGATGATAGGAAACTGCTATTGGCGGCCCTAGATTCAGAATCATCGGTTGGATCGAAACATTTATTTTTCCTTTGAGTGGGGTTAGAATTAAGGTTAGGGTTACGAAGAAGCAAAGGAAGAGGGTCAGAATTAGATGGTTTGTAAATGATATCGCCGGAGTTGTCTTCCAGTAACAGTAATACTCTATACTTGTGACTTTCAGGGCTAATTTATCTAACTGAGCACTGTTCTTCCAATAAATTCCGCTGGCAGTTAGTATTATGTCTTTGTGATTTATCATCATCCTGAACTTGATGGTCTAATATTGACAATTCCATTATCTTATTTTTACTGGTCTTGTTTTAGCTTCCATTCTTTATTTGATGATGACTTGCTTGCAATTATTTTAGTCATGAAATTTTTCACCCCATGTTGATTCCACTGCAATTTTGAAAACCCATAAAAATTCGTGGTTTTTTATTGTTTTTCATTGTGTTGCAGATCAGAAAATGAATGCACTGATCCATATTCAGAAGGAAAAAGATGAACATGAATTACGTTACAAAGAATTTGCACAAATTTGTAGCCTAAAATGCCAATTAATGACCCACAGTGGAGAAAATCCCTTCAGATGCAATTTATGTGAGAAAGCATTTGCTTATAAGGATTACCTAGATAGGCATGCAAAAACCCACACTGGAGAAAAACCATACAAGTGCAGTTTGTGTGAAAAAGGATTTGCTCAGAAGGATTACCTAGTAAGGCATGCAAAAATCCACACTGGTGAGAAACTGCACAAGTGCAGTTTGTGTGAGAAAGCATTTACACAGAAGGGTACATTAGAAATACATACAAGAACCCACACTGGAGAAAAACCATATAAGTGCAATTTATGTAAGAAAGCATTTTCACAGAAGAGTACCTTGAAAGCCCATTCAAGAACCCACACTGGAGAAAAGCCATTCAAGTGCAATTTATGTCCCTTAGCATTTGCAGAGAGGAATAATCTGAAAAATCATATAAGAACACACACTGGAGTAAAGCCATACATGTGCATTTTATGCAATAAAGCATTTTCCTACAGTGAAGGCCTCAAACGGCACATCAGATCTCACACTTCGGAAAAGCCGTACAGATGTAATTTCTGTGAGAAAGCATTTGCCCTTCGTCCACAACTTGTAAATCATACAAGAACGCACACTGGAGAAAAGCCATTCAAGTGCAATTTATGTCATAAAGGATTTGCAAAGGGGTGTACTCTGAAAAACCATATTAGAACTCACACTGGAGAAAAACCATTCACATGCAATTCATGCCATAAAACTTTTTCACAGAGTGCTGGCCTCATATTGCACATGAAAACTCACACTGTGGAAAAGCCATACGAATGTGATTTATGTGGCAAAACATTTTCCCGTCATGATCACCTCAAAGCCCACAAAAGCACCCATGCTGGAAAAAACTTCAAATGCAAAATCTGCCACATTACCTTTAATTGTCGAAGTGACTTGAATGAACATGAAAAGATCCACCCTGGACAAAAACTATATAACTGTCATAACATTGTGTCGAGCATGACAGAGGTACGTGAAGGAAGTAACTATATTCAGCAGTTCAGCACACTTACTGAATATGACACCTGTGTTGACACAAAGGATTTGTCAACTGCAAAAATAGACCTACCATCGAGGCAATGTATGACGCCAAGTCCAGAAAAAAATAAGCTTTCTGGAAATCAATCAACAGTTAATGATGACATGAATTTTATAATTTTGAGTCCTTATGGCTGTGGAATCTGTGACGAAATATTTCAAATCGAAAAGGAATTCATGGAACATTGTTATCGTCACTACTGTGCTACTCCGAAGACAGAAACGTTTCTTGAACTCTTTGAAATGCGCCTTAGGAGTTATTTTCCTTAATTCAGAGAACATACTGGCTTACTAGTTCCTGCTTATGATCTTGTAATTTCCAGCTATATCGTTAGCATTGACAAGGCGATTGCCGTCACATGTGGAAATCGTTGATGCTGTTGCTTGAGATTGATGCGCGACTATATATTCGTTGTGTCTATGTTATGCTTAAATTGCTCTGTGTCTGTGCTTCGGAGTTATTTCTCGCGTTTCTTCCACAGGTTTTTAATAGTTCTGAATTGTGCTTACTGCAACACTACATCGCAAAGGTTGCAGCCACCATTTGGCATTGCTTCAGCTGCTGTACCAGTCAGTCCATATAATCTTGATGTGGCGCATTTAACTGTAATAACTCCGCCGCTACCTTGTTTGGGGGTAGTGCCAGTCCCAAGCCTGGATAAAGGAGGAGGGCGACGGCAACGGCCTTTGATGCCATAAGCTGTCGTTAAACTGAGGAACTTTAACTACGATGATGATGTTGGTGGCGGCTGCAGTGGTGGCTTTGAAGTATGAGCTTTTCAGTAAATAGGAAAACGTTTCAGATTGTCAATATGTCTCACCAAGAGACAACTAGACATCTGAAAGCTGACGTTGAACGGCAGCTCACCTGGCGATCATTCAGATACTTTGCAGATAATTTACAAGTGCTTGTTAATTCGGTAGATGGCGGATATATCTAAAAACACGGAAAGCATTCTATTTTTCAACCGCCATGGCTTTGTGGTTTTAACCTGCTCGGTCTAGTAAGGCAGTGGCGGATTTAGCTATAGGCATGGGGGCGGTTCGCCAACGCTCCCCTTTTGGTGCTATGCCGGCGCCCCTTAGACCAGACCCGTGTGTGGTTAACTGATAGAATGAGGCGTCCTCTGGAAATACTCTTACTACCCCAAGCAAGCAATCCTGGAGTCACCACTGTAGTAAGGGAATCGTTTTTCACGGACTCTTGCCAAGTAAGAGTGGCGTAGGCCCTATTCGACGACGCATTTCATATCTGTGCCCGAGGTAGGACTGCGCTTCATTCCCTCGGCGTTTTTTGGTTGCTGATCCGAGGCTCAGGAATTCGAATCGGCCCATTTCTGTCTGCTTTGAATGTTCTTTAGCGTTGCTTTGTTCCCATCCTTTTCGGATTCCTAATCTGCTTAAGCCAGTCTTTCGGTTTTAGTTGGCTGTTGGCTATCCACTGTGATCTCGAAATTTTGCTTTGTTTAGAAGCAACAACAGATTGGTGCATTTGTGGGCATGTCCAAGCAAACAGAGTCATAAAGTCACTTTTTTCGAAATTAGGCTAATATTTATTTAGTCAAAGGGAATAAATGTATATTTTTTAAATGAGCATAATATTGAAATGCATAATTGCTTTAACGGCAAAATTTAAACCTCATTTTGAATTATGTTTAATAGATGTAATAATTTGCCCATTTTTTATACAATTTGATGCATTGATAACCGTGGTTGGACAAAATACTGAACATTGTCAGCCACTAGCAATATGGACTAACTTTCACTTACATCTTGACATGCATATTTTATGAAATGTGACTGTAAAATACAGTTTTATATTGAATTTTCTGTTCATTTGTTTTGTTTCAACGTATTCCTGTGAGGCTTATTACGTTTAAGATTGCATGCCTGGCCTTTAAGGCTCAGAATACCAGGCTTCTGTCGTATCGCAATATACTGTATAATACTCCATTTCGCACTCCTAGACCTTTTCGTTCTTCTGATACTAGCTTGCTGTTAGAACCGAGGCTCAGCACAGCTCGTATTAGGAATCGTCTACCACAAAAGACCCAACTTGCCAATTCGGCGATTTTGGTATTAAGTGATAGGAAAGCATTACTGGTATGCGCTAGGTTCAGCATCAGCGATTGATACGAAACATTTCATTGTATATTTAGTAGCCCTAGGATTATGTGTGCAGTATGAAGAAAGCACAGGAAGAGGAAAGGGTTAGAGTTAGATGTATGGCATCTCACATTCGGTGATTTCGTTAGAAAATGACAGAAAACTAATTCTTGTGCGCCCAAGGCTCAGAGTCAACGGTTGCATTGATTTTTTTGTCTATTTAGTAGCCCTAGGGTAAGGGTTACGGAAAAGATTATGTCTGGGATTGGATCATAATGGGCCTTCTCGCTCCACACCTGTTAAAACACGGTCACGGTTCGCTGACCACATACATGTTCAAGATCCGTCTACGGTATGTAAATAGTGAAAACAGATAATTGTGTATTGTGGTGCGGTAGCCGTTTTTCTCCCGTATATGCGCGTGTTAGAGTAATTTTAATAGTATTTATCCTACGTTTGACGACCAGAGTGTCAGTATATGGGCTAATGGCCTCATTATAACCGTATTCGTAAACGTGAAATTTCTAAAGCGCGCGAACAGTGATGGGTAAAAGCACTTTGACTCCCAAACAGTGATGGGTAAAAATACTTTGAAAAGTGCTCAACTGTATTTGTGGCTGGAT
Organism: Norana najaformis; assembly: GCA_964023275.1. Classification (NCBI taxonomy): domain Eukaryota; kingdom Metazoa; phylum Annelida; class Clitellata; order Crassiclitellata; family Hormogastridae; genus Norana; species Norana najaformis. Next base: position 1,207,014 of record OZ029924.1, read on the forward strand.
TGGGGTCAATGCTTTAATTATGCAAGCGACGCACTTCTGAGTTTAAGACACCGATGTACTTGTACAGAGATCTGTAGTTTTGGCGTTAGCGGGCAGCAGAGCGCAGTTGACTTTACATCAATATTGAGCTGATATTGAGAGACGCGTTTTATTCCAATAAACAGATAGATATTTAGTATTTGAATGGCGAGATAAGTAAGGGGAAGAGGAGGTATTAGGTTAGGATTTGTGAAAGAAGATTGTTTTCAGTTTTGAGTGAAAGACCTGCACAGAAATCGCAAGAGGTGAAGTGTTGGTGAATTCGTTTGGTGGTGCGGATAATTATGTAATCCTAATGGGAGCTTATTCCAGAGGGGTGGGGCAGCTATGGTTATGAACCGATTTTCAAATTTTAAGGATGAGGTGAAGCGGAGGAGCGAAAGGGGAAAAGAGGAGCGGGTTGAGCGGAGTGGTTTGATTGTAAATAACTGGCGAAGACATGAAGGTTGGGAGGATAGAAGTGTGTTATAGGTAATTGATAGGACTTTGTACTCTACACGTATTCGTTCAGGTTTTTAGGCCACTGAAGTAAACTGAGAACAGAAAATGATATGATGATGTTTGGGGGTTTTGGTGACAGCGCGAGCAAATGTAGTCTGCACGCCGGCAGACTTTAATTTCATTCACTGTGTAATTTTGCTTTCAGATAAGTTTTTATTCAGCGCTT